>JAJPUD010001232.1:402107-420367 GCA_023553655.1 Myrmecobius fasciatus
CTCCCTAACTTCTTTCTTATTTATTTTGTGATTTGATTTATCTAATTCTGAGAGAGCAAGGTTGAGATCCCCCACTAGTATAGTATTACTGTCTATTTCTCCTTGCATCTCCCTTAACTTCTTCTCTAGGAATTTGGATGCTATGCCACTTGGTGCATATATGTTAAGTATTGATACTGCTTCATTGTCTATGGAACCCTTTAGTAAAATATAGTTTCCTTCCTTATCTCTTTTAATTAGATCTATTTTTGTTTTTACTTGATCCGAGATAAGGATTGCTACCCCTGCCTTTCTTTGTTCACCTGAAGCATAGAAGATTCTGCTCCAGCCCTTTACCTTCACTTTGTATGTATCTCTATGCTTTAGATGTGTTTCTTGTAAACAACATATTGTAGGATTCTGGCTTTTAATCCAGTCCGCTACCCACTTCCGTTTTATGGGAGAGTTCATCCCATTCACATTCACAGTTAAAATAACTATATCTGTATTCCCTGCCATCTTATTTACCCAGAGTTATGATTTTCTCTTCCCTTTCCCTTCTCTCCCTTCCCCCCTCCCCAGTACTTTGCTCTTGATGACCACCTCCCACCAATAATCCTCCTCCCTTTAGAGTCCCTTCCTCCCCTTTATACCTTTCCCCTAATCCTTCTATTAGTTTATCCCTTTCCTTTTCTCCCCTCCCTCCTACCTTCCCACAAGGAGGGTCAGGCCTTTCTTTGAAGCCAAATGTGTTTGATATACTCTCTTAGAGTCCAATCTAATGAGAGTAAGGTTTACACAATATTCATCGCCCTCCCTTCTTTCCCTCAATTATATTAGATCTTCTATGTCTCTTTATGAGATTTTGCCTTATTTTACCTCCTTTATTTTTACTTTATTTTGCCTCCTTTCCCCCCTCCCCGCTTTTTCTTTTTCAGTATGGTATCCCTTCCACCTCTAATTTCTTTTCCATTATTATCAAAGAAAAATCAAATTATACTGCCATTCTTTAAGGATACCTATAGTAGAAATATAGTTCTCAAGAGTTTTCCTTTTTACCTTTTTATGCTTCTCTTGAGTTCTCTATTTGGAGGTCAAATTTTTTGTTCAGATCTGGTCTTTTCATTAGAAATAGGTGAAATTCTCCTGTATCATTGAATGACCATCTTCTTCCCTGGAAGATGATGCTCATTCTAGCTGGATAACTTATTCTTGGCTGTAATCCAAGTTCTTTTGCCTTTCGGAGTATCTGGTTCCAGGCCCTTCGATCCTTCAATGTGGAAGCTGACAGATCCTGTGTAATTCTAATGACAGTTCCTCGGTATTTGAACTGTTTCTTTCTAGCTGCTTGCAATATCTTTTCCTTGGTGCGATAGTCCTGAAATTTGGCCACGATATTCCTTGGGGTTTTAATTTTGGGGTCTCTTTCTGGAGGTGATCGGTGAATTCTTTCAATGCCAATTTTGCCTTCTGATTCTAAAACATCAGGGCAATTCTCTTTCATGATTTCCTGGAAGATAGCATCCAGGTTCTTTTTTTCATCCTGGCTTTCAGGGAGTCCAATAATCCTTAAATTGTCTCTCCTGGATCTGTTTTCCAAGTCAGTTGTTTTTCCTAGGAGATATTTCATGTTTTCTTCTATTTTTTCATTTTTTTGTTTTTGTTTGACTGATTCTTGAAGTCTTATTGTCATTTACTTCTATTTGTTCAATTTTAATTTTTAAAGTATTATTTCCTTCAGTTATCTTTTTTAGCTCCTTTTGTAGCTGGCCAGTAGAATTTCTTGATTCAATGCATTCTTTTTCCATTTTGCCAGTTTTATTTTTCAGTGAATTGTTGTCTTTTTCCAATTCACCAATTTTGTTTTTCAGTGAATTGTTGTCTTTTTCCAATTCACCAGTTCTATTTTCCAGTTTTTGATATTTCTATTGCACTGATCTCAATTTATTTCCCCATTTTTCTTCTAGCTCTCTTTTGAGATTCTTAATGCAATCTTCCAGGTAAGCTTTCTGAAAGGGAGACCAACTTAAGTCTGCCTTTGTGGCTTCATCTGGGATTGTTTTCATAATGTCAGGATCTGGGGACTGTTCTATTTTTTCTCCGTAAAAGCTTTCTATGGTGAGAGCTCTCTTCTTCTTGCTCATGATTTAAAGTTGGGATATCGGTCCCCAGCAGAAAATACTGCAACAATTTGTATTTGCCCTGGGGCAGTTTGCCGAGTTGACTTCCGGTCTGAGGCTGGTCAGGCTAGATTCGCACTAGGACCACGTTTTCAGCTGCCCTCGATCCACCCTTTTCCAAAGGCAGATCTGCCAAAGCACCTGCCCGCAAGCAGAGCAAAGTGGCCCAGGCATCTCCCAGGGGCTTCCTGGGTGCCTAAAATCCGCCCCTCTATCGTAGCCCTGACTTCCGCCCCGGCTGGAGTCTGATTGAGACCAGCGGCCTATTTCCCCTGAGGCTAACCTTCTCCGGAGTTCTTTCAAGGTAGATTTTTGATAGAAGTGCATTGTAGTCCAAATGTTTGGCGGAGCCCTCACTCCAAAACCAGTTCGAAGGCTCACTTTGTCTGGGTCTGAGGGAAGATCTCAGGAGTTCACAGAGAACGCTGTCTGCAGTTCGCCATCTTGGCTCCACCCAAACAATTCTTTTTCAAGAAGACTTTAAATCCATTATCTTTTGGCTTTATACCTCATGTAGGCAGAAAACTATTCTTCACTCTTAGGGAAGAGACATGTTCCTTGTTAATATAGAGATAGAGATAGAGAGATATAAATTAAAAGTCTTTAAAATTTGAATCCCATTAAATCACATTTCTCTAGGTCTACCTAATTCATCCTATGATATTTTTTGGTGGGTGCATCCATCCATGTCTAAATAGTTTCCTGTTTTGTCTTGCTTTAGTTCCAAATCCCATTGCCCAACCAAGAACATCCAGACTTCTTGTACTGCTCCAATTTTAGGACACAAAGTCCTCAGCACAGGATAATCTTGCCTGAGGTCAGAACATTCTTGGTTACTTGGTAAGAGTTGCTAGACTTCAACCAACATTTGAACTGACTTAGGACCTGGGGACATTCATATGCCAAAAGGCTGTGATCTTGTGCTCACCATAAGTGAGGGAGTGTAAAATCAGACTATAGCACACCAGAGATACAATTTTATTGGTAATGAAATTTTTCTTGCACTTATCACTCTTCCTGGTACATAGCAGGCATTGAGGACTCCTTTGAAATAGAGTATTTCTCCCTTTTCTTTGTATCTTCAGTGTTTAGTACACTGTCTAGCATATAGTAGGTACTTGATAAAAGCTTTCTGACTTGAGTTGATTTGATAACAGTATCTATATGTATATATGTAAAACCATTCTTTATATACTTCTGTCTTGCTCGGGTTGCCTATAGTATCTTTCTTAATATATTCTTTATAGTTAATTTGTATCTTTATAATAGTCAAAAGTACTTAGTATTTAAAAGCGTTCCTAACACAATATTGCTGTTATTATATACAATATTCTTTTGGTTTTGCTCATTTTCCCCTTCATTATTTCATGCAACTCTATCCATATTTTCCTAAGATCAAGTTCTCATTTCTTACAGCACAGTAATATTCCATCGCAACTTGTTCAGCCATTCCCCAATTGATAGGTATCCCCATGATTTCCAATTCTTTGCTACCATGAAGTGAGCTGCTATAAATATTTTAGAATATTTACATGTTCTTTTCCTTTTTTCCTAATGATCCTGGGTAACAGCCCTAAGTAGCTATCTCTAGGACATAGGGGGAAAAAAGAGGGAGAAGAAAAAAGGAAAAAAGGAAAGAAAGTTACATGATAATTTTATTATATATTCAAAAGAAATAGCAAGTTGTACATAATAAATGTGAGGTTTCACATGCCATCTTTTTTTCTTTATTCTACTATGTTATAGAAATACTTGTTTTATTTCTTAAGTTCAGAATAAAATAAATAAAAAATTTTAAAAAAAACGGTACATATAGAAATTTTTGTCATGGTTTTGGTTAATCCTTTTCCCTTCCCTAGACCCATTTATAATATGTGAAATTTCAACTGTACAAGGGTAGTACAGGTGAGCCACAACTAAATAATAGTTCATCTAAAAAATGTCTTGGAGATTTTAGAGAACTTTATATTTAAGATGTCAATTATGTGATGTGTTGGCCAAAGAAGCTGGTGTGATTTTAAGATGAATGTATAAATGCATAGTTTCTAAAATGAGGAATGTGAGAGTGTAGCTGGCTCTGGTCAGAACACATCTGGATTTGTGTGTTCTGTTCTGCATGCCACATTTGGAAGGAAGCTAGAATATACTCCAGAGAAGAATGGCCAAGATAGTCAGGGGAACTTGAGTATGGGTTAAAGGAAGCAGGGAGATTTAGTTTTCAGAAATGAAAATTTAGCTAGGGGCAGGGAGAGAGGAGGAACAATAAAAGTTATCTTCAAGTATCTGAAGGGCTACCATGTGAATGAAGGTTTGGACTAGTTTTATTTTGCTCTAGAGCCCAGAACTGTTATTTGAATTTCATTCTCGAACAGGACCATGGCATCAGGGAGGTGATACCATGACAGTTAAGTGAGTTGGATTTAAATGACAGAGGGATGTACAAGGTCACCTGCCTCACTTTCCCCTCCAGAGCCATCTAGGTCCAATGGCCAGATAGAGATCAAGATGACTGGAGATGATCCTGGATACAATGGGAAACATTGGTCTTTTTAAGTTAAGGTCTTCAATTAGTCTCAGTGTGACTGAGGCCGCACCCATTCAGTGATTAAGGCTAGGTAGTAATTGAGGCAAAGAATCTCCTTTTTTACCTAGACCAAAAAAAATCTAAATAAATAAATAAATCCAGAATAAGTCCAGAACTAGGAAATTAGGGAAAGGCAGATTTCAGCTAGAGTTAAAGAAGTGAATTCCCCCCATCACAGAAGTCATCAGGTGAAGAATGGATGACTGCTTTTCAGAGACATGATCGAAAGAATTCCTGTTTCAGTTATGAATTAGAATAGCTAGACTCTGAAGGCCCTCTCACTTTGGAAATTTTGTGATTTTGTCAATTTAATATAGATTCATAGATTGTTAGAGTTATTAGGAGCCTTGAAGATTATTTTATTTAATCCCCCTCATATTAGAGAGAGAATCTAGACAGATGAAATGATGTGTCAAGTCTGCAGGGGGATGCCATATAAATTTAGAGTAGGGTTTGGGTCAATGGCATGAAGTAGTAAACACCAGAATAGCTCAAAAATGCTTTATTGATACTTCCAGTCAAGAGCAGTATCAAAGAGTTTGTATAGAGAACATTAATTCAATAGGAGATAGAATTGCATGTAATCTCCTTCATTCCTAGTATTCCATAAGACAGTAGACAGGCTGATGGCCCAGACAAATAGTAAACTAACTGTGTCCTCCTTTGGAAGGCCAGAGACACTGGGACCTGGGTTTATATAGGGTCATCAGACAATGGGCTTCCCATGGCAGGTATCATGCCCCTAATGGGTTCCCCACATGGCCTATGGACTAAACAAAAGAGGCAATCTCCAAAGATTAATCAGAAAGGCCCATTAATGAAATTATATTATATTATGTTATATAATATTATGTTATTTATTTTATAATTAAATTATTATTATAACATTATTACATTAAAATTATCACAATAGAATGCAAGACATTAAAATTATGCATTAAATTATAATAATATGTAATATATTATTATGTAAAATATTATGTTGTAACTAAATTATAACTGTTATCAGTTAGCTTCATCACAAGAATTTTATCAGTTGGTTGTAAATGGAACTGGATGTGGTTAAGCCTTAAGCAAAGCAGCATTGTGATGCATTGGAGCCCAACCTAGGATAGTGGGGTTATAGAATCTCCTGGCTATTTAGATGATATTGTTGCTACTCATCTTTTATTCTTGAAGAGTTCATATAGGTAGTTAGTCAGATAGTAAGAATTAAAACAAGTAGTATCCTGGGAGCTTATTCTATAGAGGAATCATGTGGTGAATACTTTTATTAAGTTATCACCCTCTGCTATCAATCCAGTTTTCAAATAAATTACATTTGCTTAAAATGAGTTACAGTTTTATTAAGTAGAATAGAGAAGAACTGTATGTGATCCTCAGATATAGCTAGGCTCAATCTGTTGTAAATTGGCTACTATGTTTTTGTGTCTAACAGTCACTGCATAATGTTGGTTGCATTCATTCATTGATAGAATTCCAAAACTGGAAGACATCTCAGAGGTAATTACTTTAACTCATGCCTACAAGTTTACTTTATAATGTCCTTGAGTAGACATCCAGCTTTTTTTTTCTTTTTCTTTTTTTTTTTTTATTAAAAGCTTTTTATTTTCCAAAACATATGCGTGGACAATTCTTCAACATTAGTCCTTGCAAAACTTTGTGTTCCAATTCCCCTACCCCTTCCCCATGTCCTCCCTTAGATGACAAGTAGTCCAATATATGTTAAACATGGTAGAAATATATATTAAATGCAATATATGCATACATATTTATACAATTATCATGCCACGCAAGAAAAATCAAATCAAACCAGTAAAAAAAAAAAAGAAGCAAAATAAAATGCAAGCAAAGAACAAAAAGAGTGAAAATGGGATGTTGTGAACCATACTCAGTTCCCATATCTCTCTGGGTATAGATGGCTCTCTTCATCACTGAACAATTGGAATTGGTTTGAATCATTTCATTTTTTTTTAAATTAAAACTTTTTATTTGCAAAACATATGTATGGGTACTTCTTCAACATTAACCCTTACAAAGCTTTCTGTTACAAAATTTCCTCCCCTTACTCCCCACCCCTCCCCTAGATGGCAGGATATCCACTACATGTTAATTATGTTAAAATACTTGACAAATCAAATATATGTATACATATTTCCACACATCATTTTTCTGCAAGAAAAATCGTATCTACAAGAAAGAAAAATCAGAGAAAGGAAACACAATGCAAGCAAACATCGATAGAGATCATGAAAATGTTATGTTGGGGTCCACATTTCACATCCCTCTCTCTGGGTGTATATGGCTTTCTTCACTGAACAATTGGCAGTGATTTGAAACATTTCATTGTTGAAGAGAGCTATGTATGTCATCGTATAATCTTGTTGTTGCTGTGTATAGTGATCTCCTGGTTCTTCTCATTTCATTTAGCATCAGTTCATGTAAGTCTCTCCAGGCCTCTCTGAAAGCATCCTTATGGTTGTTTCTTACAGAACAATAATATTCCATAACATTCATATACCATAATTTATTCAGCCATTCTCCAATTAATGGCCATCCATTCAGTTTCCAGTTTCTTGCCACTATAAAAAGGGCTGCCACAAACATTTTTGCACACAAGGGATCCTTTCCCTCTTTTAAGATCTCTTTGAAATATAAGCTCAGTAAAAACATTACTGGATCAAAGGGTATGCATAGTTTGATAGCTTTTTGAGCTCTCCAGAATGGTTGGATCCATTCACAACTCCACCAACAATGTATTAGTGTCCCAATTTTCCCACATCCCCTCCAACATTCATCATTATCTTTTCCTGTCATTTTAGTCAATCTGAAAGGTGTGTAGTGATATCTTAATTTGAATTTCTCTGATCAATAGTGATTTAGAGCACCTTTTCATATGGCTAGAAATAGTTTCAGTTTCTTCATCTTTAAATTGTTCATATTCTTTGACCATTTATCAATTGGAGAATGGCTTGAATTCTTATATATTTGAGTCAATTCTCTATATATTTTAGAAGTGAGACCTTTATCAGAACCTTTGAATGTAAAAATGTTTTCACAGTTTATTGTTTTCCTTATAATCTTGTCTGCATTAGTTTTGTTTGTACAAAAACTTTTTAACTTAATATAATAAAAAATTATCTATTTTGTGATCAATAATCTCTGGTTTTTCTTTGGTCACAAATTCCTTCCTCCTCCACAGATCTAAGAGGCAGATTATCCTATGTTCTTCTAATTTGTTTATAATATCCTTCTTTATGTCTAGATCATGAACCCATTTCAACCTTATCTTGGTATATGGTGTTAAGTGTGGCTCAATGCCTAGCTTCTGCCATACTAGTTTCCAGTTTTCCCAGCAGTTTTTGTCAAATAATGAATTCTTATCTCAAAAGCTGGAATCTTTGGGTTTATCAAACATTAGATTGGTATAGTTATTGACTAGTTTGTCCAGTGATCTTATCCTATTCCACTTATTGACTACTCTATTCCTTAGCTAGTACCAAATGGTTTTGATGACCACTGCTTTATAATATAGTTTTAGATCTGGTACAGCAAGGCCACCTCCATTAGCCTTTTTTTTTTTTCATTAATTCCCTTGAAATTCTTGACCTTTTGTTCTTCCAAATGAACTTTGCTACTATTTTTTCTAGATCTGTAAAAGAATTTTTTGGGAGTTTGATTAGTATGGCACTAAATAAGTAAATTAGTTCAGATAGTATTGTCATTTTTATTATATTCATTCTACCTATCCAAGAGCACTTGATATTTTTCCAATTGTTTAGATCTGACTTTGTGTGGAAACTGTTTTGTAGTTTTGCTCATATAATTCCTGACTTTCCCTTGGCAGATAGATTCCCAAATATTTTATACTATTGACAGTTATTTTATATGGAATTTCTCTTTGTGTCTCTTGCTGTTAAATTTTGTTACTGATGTATAAAAATGCTGATGATTTATGTGAGACATCCAGCTTTTATTCAAGGACTTACAATATATGGAATCCAGTTTCCTAAAGTAACCCATTCCATTTTTTATACTACTCTAATTATTAGGAAGCTTTTATTTACTCTTGAGACTAAATACCTTTCTTTATAGCTTCTGCCCATTACTTGTCCTTGTATCTTCAGGACCAAATAGAAGAAAAGTTATAGTTTTAGATTTGGAAGGGATCTCACAAATCATCTAATTACAACCCCTAATTTTATAGATGAGGAAACTGAGTCTTTTGAGGTTAAAATGCTCAATGTCAAATAGGTAGTAAGTGATAAGACTGTAATTTGAATTCCCATTTTCGGACTCCATATTTGGTGCTTTCCCCAATTCTTATCATGTTAGTCCTTCAGCTTCATGACAGCTTATGAGATATTTGAAGACAGATAGCATCCCTCACCTAAGTGTTCTTTTCTCCAGACTGAACATCCCTGCTTCCTTTGCAGAACATAATCTTCAGTCCCTTCAATACCCTTCTCATTCTTTTCTAACTCCAATTGGTCATTGCCATTTTAAAATATGGTTCTTACAATGAAACTTAATGTTCTGGTCTTGGTTTGATTAACATTCCCCTTCTTTTGGGTATTATGCCTTTATTAGAGCAGCTTGAAATTGTATTCCTTTCATTCACTCTTACTCTCAATATTCATCATGACATGAAATACTGGGTTCTTAGTTCTAAAAAGTTATACCAGCCTAGCACAAATTTAGACTAATTTCACTAAGCAAAGAAAACCTCAAGTATGGATTGCATGTGGTTTTCTGATATTAGGCTGACCAAAGGATGATATAATTCTGGGGTCAGCACTACTTCTCAAAGGCCTACCTGCTAAATCATACTCTTCCTTCATGCAATTAATACCTACTAATGTAAACCTACAGGTTCTTGGAGTGAGTAAGTTCTTGTTAACTTTTTGGTGGTGCTGTATTGTACTGTCAACTAGTTTATAGGTCACTAAAATTATGAGACTTTTTCTTATATGAATTATTATCACTCATTTAGTCATTCAATAGCCATATATGAAAAACCTAATATGTGTAAAGCACTATGCTAGCATGTAAGAAGTAGGAGAATTGGGGTATATGTAGGAAGAAAGCCAAGAGATTGCATTGTCTAGAATGCTAAAGAGGAGAGGTATTTAAAAAGGTAGGGAGTACACATATTTGTGTGTAATGGTAGCCTTGTCTAGAGTGAGGTGGGGAGGGAGAAAAAATTTTTAAATGGACAGCAGAGAACAAAAGAAACATTCAAAGGAAGTACAGAAAAAGAGAATAACTTTGAAAATGATGTGTAGTATTTATTATATAGTTGTGTTTTTTTAAAAAATAAACTTCAAAATGGAAATTCATGGTTTTATGTTGAATCCTCTTTTTCTGTTGTGCTATGTACATGGAAAGTTGTTTTTGGTTTTAGTTTTTGGTCTTTTTGTATTTAGGTTCAAAATTAGTAAAAAGAAAAAGAAATCAGGAAAATGACAAGGAGGACAAAGATTGAAAAGAGGCCACTGGAGCTGACCACAAGAATGAACCTGGCAGTCATGAAGAAAGTGGGTATTCTGGACGGGGGAGGTTGATCAACAAATCATAAGGGATTAAAGAATGACTATGAATGTTAGGCTGTGGAGGCATTGTACATAAACTGATATACCTTGAACCTGACAAGATAATAATAATAATGATAGTAACAATAATAATATAATGGCTAGAATTTATATTGTACTTTAAGATTTGCAAAGAATTTTTAAAATATCATGTCATTTTATCTTCACAAAAACCCTGGAAAGTAGATGTTATTTATTAGCCCCATTTTCCAGAAGAAGGAACCGAAATAGACAACAGGTAAGTATAGAGATTACCTTGCTTAGGGTAACATAATCAGTAAATATCTGAGACTGGATGTGAATTCAGATCTTTCTCACTCCGAGCCCCGAACTCAGTCCACTGTCCCACCTAGCCACCTTTGTTCCCTAGTGTGTGTGGGGGTATTTACTATTATACCTCTTCTTTTGTGTCTTTCTCTAAAAAAGACTCCCTTTCTTTATCCCACAATGATGAAATTACTGTGTTTTTCTATAATGGACAGCTCTAGTCATTGAAAGTATCCTTCTTGGCGAGGTTGCAAGGTTTGAAATAACAATTATGACATATGGAATAAAAATAAATTAATATTTAAAAGAAGTTTAGAGATTATGTGAGTCAAACCTTATTTGATAAATGAGCAAACAAAGGTCCAAAGAGAACTAATTTGTTCCAAGGTTTTATGATCAGTCAATAGTAATAATTATAATCAGTTTTTATATATTAAGGTTTGTAAAATATGTAAATAATATCTCATAGGCAAAGTTAGGTGATAATTAGGAAGAACAATGAACTTGGAGTTAGGAAAACCAGAGTTCAAATTTTACCTTAGACACTGGACAAGTTATTTAATTTTTTCCCTCTTCAGTTTCTTCATTTGTAAAAAGGGATTATAACAGAGTCATTATGAGGATCAAAAGAGAAAATATCTGTACAGTGTTTTACAAATCTTAATAGGAGATGGGAGTATCGAGGGGGTATAGTAGATTCAGGACCAAGCCTAGAATCAGGTATATTCATCATACTGAGTTCAAATCTGGCTTCAGACACTTACTAGTTGTGTGATCCTGAACAAGTTACTTAATTCCATTTCTCTTAGTTGCTCCTCTGTAAAATGAGCTGGAGAAGGAAATGGCAAAGCATTCCAATGTATTTGCCAAGAAAACCCCAAATGAGATCATGAAGAGTTGGACACGACTGAAATAACTAAATATCACCAACAATAAAGTGGGAAATGGGCCTAGAAAGAATACAGTGCTCTCTTTCCATGCTGACATATTTCATTTTCCTTCCTCCTGAAACCTCCTTTGTCTCCTGTCCCCTAGACTTTCTATGCCTTTTGCCATCCAACAATGTAATTGGGAACTATTTAACAAACAAATAAAAATACAATAGAACATAGATAATATGTATATGGCTTTCTAAGTCAATAGGTGTTCCAGAGGGATCTTTCTGTATAGATGGAGTTTCTCTTTGCTTTGACACCACTGACTGGAACAGTAAGACATTAAGTGCTTTGTCCACAGACAAAAGACTTAAACTCAGGTTTTTTTGGTTCCAAGCCAGTTTCTCTTTCTATTATGCCACCTTGCTCTAGAAAAATTTAAACAAATTAATAATACCCTTGCTACTAAGTGGGTCTTTGCAACTTCAAGATTCCATTCACAACTTTATTAATACCTAGACCAAAGCTCCCTTTCCTGCTTTTGTATTTGTTTTTGTATTTTATATTTGAATCTAAGGACTCAGAGCAGAGCATTTTGGCATTTCTATACCCAGTACTGAGGACAGTGGGTGTTTTGTAAATAATCCTTGATTGATTAATTTTATCATTCACAGACTCAGAATGCCATTTTTCTATCTGCTATTTGGTTAGTGGTGCCCACATATTGAGAGAATCAACTGCTGAAATTTCCTAGGCACCCACTGATTTTCCTAATAACTTTGAAACAAGACATTGAAAAGGCATTTAATAGGTGAAGGAAAAGGCTTAACAGACTTAAGCTCGTTTGCCTTCTGAGGGTTTTGAGGAGCTCAGTGCAAACACTTCAGTTTCAAAGCTCTTGCTCCTTTATCTGTAAGAAGTTAAACACAGGATAATTCTTTAATTAGTTCCCAGTAAGCCATTTTCATTTGTATGCAGTTCTTGCAACTAGATAAATATTTCTTTAGTTGGAAAACAACTGTTAGTTTTTCAGGAAATGGCCTCTCCCTTTCCCTTTTGATGAATTGCCTTTCTATTTCTAAACTATGATTGTTCTTCTCTCTCAGACCAAAGATATTCAATGGTCTTGACTCAACCTTGCAGTCCACCAATTTGGATTTAGCCATAGCTTATTTATAGTAATAAAGAAGGTTGGTCTAGACATCTACCTGATCAATATAGTATATACATGTAACCCAAGGATAGGACAGCCATACTGGTAATGTTTCAGAAGGGCTGGCATTTTTCTGACAGCTGGACAGATTTTAAGACACTGTAGTAGAATCCCATGGTACTTTGGGACATGTTCCCTCTCTTTCTTTGCTGTTTTTCACAATTCAAGATTTAAATACTTTTTTAAAACTGGACTCTGCCTTAGAATGGATAATGTATTTGATTTTGCTTCAGTCAATCAACAAGCATTTATGAAATGCCCACTTCATGAATAAATAGCCTATGGTTTGGAATGTAAAGACAAAAATGAAATAGTACTGCCTTGAAGGAGCTTTCATTCTTTTAGGAAGTTATGTACAGGGCCAGCTAGATGGTGCAGTAGATATAGCACTGGTCCTGAAGTCAGGAAAAACTGAGTTTGAATCTATCCTCAGACATTTAACATTTACTAACTGTGTGGCTTAACTCCAATTACCTTGCAAAATGAAATTCAAAAAAAAAGAAGTTATATATAAAATAAATACAAGGGAAGAGAAGGAGGTGACATTAGCCAATAGAATGAGCTAGAGGGCTCAGAAAAGGCTTATAATCTTAGAATTTTTGTTTTACTGCCAATCATCAGGGATGGGAGTTTGATGTGGTTGTTTTGTTTTGTTTTAGTATTCTGTATTTAGGAATGTAAAGAGTAAGAATAAAACTTGCAAACAAAGGAAAGCAGATGATTTTTGGATTATAAACAAACACTAATGGAAAACTTATGAGTTGCTGGGAGCTAGATGGTAAAGTGGATAGAGTCCTGGGCCTGGAGTCATCTTCCTGAGGTCAAATCTAAACTTAGACACTTACTAGTTGTGTAACCCTGGATAAGTCACTTAATGTGTTTGCCTTAGGGGAAAAAAAACCCAAATGGGATTATGAAGAATCAAAAACAATTGAAAAACAAGTGAGTTTTTGATAATATAAGTAACTTTTGAAAGAAGTTATAGTTGATTGATAACTTTTAATAACATTATCATTTCCAGATATATTCTCACTCTATTCACCCTCACAGGGAGCCATTCTTTGAAACAAAGAAAAAGCTAAGCAAAACCAAGTAATCACATTAAACAGAACATATGATATTCTACATCTGTAGTTCCTCATATTTCCATAGAAAGGAAAGAGATGAATTTTCTTATATTTCCCCCAAGAATCAAGATTGGACATTATACTCCATACTATTTATATTATACTCCATATACATTTTAAAATATTTCATAAAAATAATCAAAGATAGCTAAAGTCTTGGTTTCAAGAAGTATATAAATTCTTAATGTGTGATGACAGGGAATAGAACTTTCTAAATGAGATTCATATTCACTCAGAAGAGTTTGGTTTAACCATTCATATGGGAAAAACCAAGTAAATAAAAAATACCTATTATTTAGGCAGTAAAGTATAATTGAATGGATAATCCATAGAACCAGTCCATCAGTCCATTCTTTGTCTTGGAAAAAGGAGGCAAATGGACAATGAACTAGCCTAAGAACTGAAGAGAAGAAAAAGCACAAACTGGATCTTCTTTGGAAAATTGTATAGAGATTTTAATGACTTCAAGCTTCTCTCTGAAAGAGGTTTACCTTTTTTTTTAGCATTAATATTCTTCCAGTGATATTGTCACAGTTCTTATTCACATATTTTCAAAGAACTAAAATAGAGTCACCGAAGAACAATGGAGAATGTGTGTTGTAGACATGAGTAGGATAATTTATATCCCTAAATATGAAGAACCACAAAGCAGAAGTGTGCAAATAGGATATCATCAGAAAGATATATGATTGGAAAAGAAGGTGGGCTTGCTACATGGCAGAGATAAGAACAAGCAGTGGATAGCTTTTGTACTCCAATGGTATCCATGAAATTAAGAAGATCTAAAGGAAGCCATCCAACATATTGGGTGAACCCTATGTAGAAGATTCATAGAGATATGTAGAGAAGAATTCACGACCCTCTTGAAAATGAGAGAATGAAAAAATAAGACTTTCTGGATAGGTTATAATGAACACCATTGGAAGGCATACCCATGTGGATGAGTATTGAAGGCCATTAAAGTATCAAAAAAGTGATAACAGAATTCATATTATATGAGAAGAGCAAAAAAAGTGTGATTTCTAGGATTTCCAATCAAAGAGCTTTCTTTCTTTTTTTTTTTTGTGGGATAAAGTACAACTCTTAGGTAAAGATCTAAGAGATGAGTATATTCTTTTTGAACATTGATTTATATGTAAAAAAAAACAATTTAGTTTAAGAAAATTCTTTAAGACTCCAAAAGATTTGCAATTTGGGTATTCTTCCCCCCAATACAGATTATAACCTTTAGCACATACTTTTGTGAGTTGTTATGGCCAGAATTTGGGTAACTAAAAGTATCATCAACAGAAAGTGAAAAGTTTGGAGAAGGATGGAACTAGAGAGGAAGAAAATTAGTTTCATTTCAGTTGTGTTAAATTTGATGACTATGAAAGCATATGCTTGAACATACCCAACAGGTACTTGGTAATACAGTGCTGGTATACCAGGAGAGAGATGAGGAAAGATTTACAACTCATTGGCTTAAAGATGAAAATGCAGCCTATAGGAACTGATGAAAAAAAAAAAAGGATATAGATTGAATAAAGAGGAAAGTAGAGGACAGTTTCATGGGACAATGATGGTTAGATGCTAGAACATGATAAGTGAGAAAATGAGATTGAGAAGGGATGGTCAGACAAATAGGAGAACTAAAATAGAGCAATATTTCAAAAGTTAGCAAAGGGGGGAAAAGTCCATAAAGAAGGAAGAGAGGAAAATGTCAAAATGCTATAAAGAAATCCACGTTCCATCCTAGTTGGAACTCTCCTTTCTATACAGTAAATGCATAATAAATTTTCATTCATTCACTTCCTTCCATTATTCAGGTACTCAATTTGTCTCAAATGAAGAGGTCTAGAGACTTCTTACCCTGAGTTCTCCCTCATGGACTTGGTGGGAACCTCCAAGGGTGCTAGAAGCCAGTAGGTAAGTGGGAAAGATGTTTATGCATGGCCAAGGCCCCAGTTGTCTCAACTGATTATTGCACTGCCTCTCTCCTACCATTCTATCTTTCCCATCCCTTATAGCTATGCTGTCCATGAAACTTCCTCTCCAATTTTGTTATGCCTCTTAAAATTTCTTTAGATAAAGGGCATGAATATATTACTGGTTTACAGCATAGTTTCAACAATAATCAAAAGTTACCAGCAGCCTGGAGGAGTGTTTGGCTGTTCCTAAGGGAACACAGGCCTTTGTTTGAGAGGCAAATGAAGTACCCAGTGGGGTAGAAACTGTGTCTGAGGCACACAAACAACTTTTCTCAACCCAGAGGGTTCCTTCCTTTAAAATATCTGTTTCCAATTGTATTATTGCCAGTTAGATGAGCTTGTGCTTCCTGATATTTCCAGTGACTGCAGATCTTCATTTGGAGAGGAAGCTTTCTTATCAGGAGTTCCATATACCCATGAAATCCTAAATCCTGCATAAAAAAAGATATGCGCAAGGCAATAAAAGTCCATCATCATTAGGCATTCTTCCCCCCACCCCCATTTGCTATCATATTGCTTTTTTAAAAATTGCAAAATTGAAAAACTCCTTATATAGTTCTTCATAGAATCACAGCATTTGAAAGTTGAAATTTGGATCAACCTCATTGCCCACCTAGCCCAATCCATGTTCAATAGGAATCTCCATTGTGATATATCTGACAAGTGATTGAAGAACCCATTCCCTAGTGAGAAGATCCTATTACTTCTTTTTTTTTTCTCTTTCACTTTTTTATTTATACTATTAATTTTTTAACAATAGCTTTTTATTTTCAAAATACATGCAAAGATAGTTTTCAACATTCATTCTTGGAAAAACTGTGTTCCAAATTTTTCTCCCTCCCTTCTGCCCATCCCCTCTCCTAGACAGCAAGTAATCCATATACTATTAATCTTTAAAAACTTGATTGCCAAATTTTCTCCCTCTCTCACCCATTGAGAAGGCAAGCAATATATTAATTATACATGTGAAGTAATGCAGAACATATTTCCATATTAGCCATGTTGAAAAAACAAAGGAAAATAATAAAATCAAAAAACATAAAGAAAGTTTAAAAAATATGCTTTAGTCTACACTCAGAGTTCATCAATTCTTTCTCTGAAGGTGAAGAGCCCTTTTTTTAATGGGACCCTATTACTTCTTGATACCACTCACTCCTTTTTTGTATAACTACAGATTAGGAAGATTTTTCTTAACTGAAATTTTGGGTCTACTAGTGAACCCTGTGAATCTCTTCTCACAATATGGCACAATATAATTCATAGCATTACCAGTGAAACCAGTTATATGGGAAACAGTTGTCAAACTATTAAAAGAGAAATTATGGATTGCAACTCTGCCTTAGGTCAAGCTTAAATCTACCTTTTTGAGAATTCCTCCTTTAGTTCCATGTTCTTCTCTCTGGGGTTAAACAGAACAAATTTAATCTATTTTCCACATTGTTGCTATTATTCACTCCTTTCAGTAGTGTCCAGACCTTCATGATCCCATTTAGGATTTTCTTGACAAAGAAACTGAAGTAATTTACCATTTCCTTCTCCAATTCACTCTACAGATGAGAAACTGAGGCAGAGTTAAGTGACTTGCCCAGAATCACACACCTGTGTATCTGAACCCCAGATTTGAACTCAGGGAGATGAATCTTGACTCCAGCCCTGGCACTTTGTGCACTATGGTGCCACTTTGCTGCCCTGTGTCTTCCACATGGCAGCCCTTCAAACAGTGGAAAGGGGAGGGAGGGCTTCCAGTTTGGAAGGAAGATCAGAGTGTAGAATCATTAAGGCAGAGTGGCACAATGGACAAAGACCTGGAGCTGAATTTAAGACCTAGATTTGAATCCTGCCTCAGATGCTTACTGGCTCTATGATCCTAGACAAGTTAATTAATCTTTTCTGGATCTCAACTTCCTTATCCATAAAAGGAGAGGGTTGGATTAGATGACTTCTTAGGTCCTTTCCAATAGCCTCATTAAGTGACAGCTGGAAGGAATTTCAACCAATTCCTCAGTTCTTCAAGGAGGGAAAGACTTGTACTATGTAGCCTCAAAAGCTCCTTCTAAATGCAGCTAAATGGTTCTGTGAATAGATCCCTGGGGCTGAGACTCAGAAAGATCTGAATTCAAGTCCAGTTTCAGATATTTGTCAGTTGTGTCATGCTTGGCAAGGCATCAAATCTATTTAATTCAGTTTTCTCAGCTGTAAAATAGGAATAAAAATAATGGCACCTACTTCTCAGAATTGTTGTGAGAATTAAATGAAATGACATTCATAAAGTATCTGACATTCAGCAGTTGCTATATAGATAGATACTTATTTTCTCCCTCTCCCTTTTAGATCTAGCTTCATATGCTGGCCTTTTAGTCCCTGCCATCCAGTTTCATGACCATCAAATTAGACTAGCTTAAGAATTCATTTTCTTCATCTTTCTTTTTCCTTCCTTCCTTCCTTCCTTCCTTCCTTCCTTCCTTCCTTCCTTC
>JAJPUD010001232.1:429932-472855 GCA_023553655.1 Myrmecobius fasciatus
TTTTGCATGTATTAGATTACCTGTCATCTAGGGGTGGGGGGTGGGGGGAAGAAGGGGAAAAGCTTGGGAAAAAAAAGTTCTTGCAAAGGTCAATGTAGAAAAATCACTGGTATGTTTTGTAAATAAAAAGCTTTATTAAAAAAAAAAAGAATCATAGATTCCCAAATCTTGCACTGGAAGAGAACTTATAGACAAGTAGTCAAATACCACATTTTATAGATTATGAAATCTGAGACCCCAAGGAAATTAAATAATTTGATTAAGGTCACAGAGGTAATAAGGATCAGAGGTAGGAATTAAATCTAGCTTCTATGATTCTAGAACTCATGATTTTTCACCACAAATTCTTCTGTGATAGATAAATCCTTCTGATAGCTAAATGTAATATTTATTTAGTACAACAGGCAACCAAATTTCCCACAATGCCTAGTTCTTAAGCAGGGTTCTTCTTCATTCCAGCAAAAATTAAGTAATTGGGCTATAATGTCTCATTTTCCTCCAGAGTCTTCTGCTCCTGGGTACTGAGAGTATTCCTGCAGATATTTTTTTAAGACATTAGTTTTGAAATCAAATTAACTGGTTATTACACATTTCCCTATTCTAGGCTAGTCTTCATCAGGGTAAACATCATTTGATCTGCTCAGGGGAGAACACTGAAAGGAATTTGAGATTTCCTTTCTGTCTTGATCTCACATAGGATAAAATAATGGAATTCACACACACAAAAAAGTTTGGTTTTGTTCACATAATTAGATTGCTATTCTAGTGCAGCTTTTATGACCTGATCATGACAATAAAATGTGGGGATAAGAAGGAAGAAGTAGTTTTACATTTTAAAAAAATCGTATTTGTACATGGAGAAAGGGCTGCTATTATAGATTTAGAGTTAAAATGGACCTTAGAAGTCATTTTCTAGTCCAACACTCATTTTATAAATGAAGAATCTGAGGTCCAGAGAGGTCACCTAGAGCTCAGATCCTGTGACTCTTGAGGACTGGATTCTTTCCACTGCACCACACTTATCCTGGTGCCTTGCATATACTATACTTTGAAGGAATCTCATTGGTTTGGGTGCCCCTCCCAACAATAAAGATTGGAATCCATCTGTGCTAACCTGTCCCATATGGTTCATTCATCCCCTCCTCCCCCCCCCCAAGTTGTCCATGGTGGGGAGGAGAGAAAAAAACACCTATTCAGTATTCTGAGGGCCTTCCTTTAAATCTTTGGACAATGCATTGATATCAATAGGCAGGAATATTGTCCTTCTAAATAGCATCATATACCGAGAGCTGAAAAGAACCTCAGTAATCAATATCCTCATTTTTCTTATCAATAAATTCAATAAACCTAAAATAGGCACTTGTCCTATGCATAACACTGGACTTCCAGGGCAGAGAGAGAGTTTAGATGATGCAGGGGTCTTTCCCTCATTACTTCTTTTGATATCATTATATGATGAGCCTATCTTTTGCCACCAACCATATATCTCTCTAGGGTCATTCTTTATAGCTTCTATACAATTGCCCATGAGTATTATATAACAGCTTACTCATGCCAGCCACTGTGTCTTTCTGTTGCCCTTTGGGTAGCTTTTAACTTGGACATAGTATGTGTTGAATAAATATTTATCTAATTAGCACACCAATTGAGACAGCATGGTATAGTGTAAAGACTGCTGTATTGGGAGAAGGATGGAGGAGAAGGTAGATAGGACAAGAAACCAGAATTTAAAACTTTAGCTAACTCTGTCACTTTCCTAGCTGTGTGACTTTGATCAAATCACTTTAACTTTAATCTTCATCTATAAAATAGACAATACAACTTGCATTAACTACTATATCAAGTTGTTACAGGACTATATTTTGTGAACTATTGATTAAAAAGGTACTACATTAATGAATTTAGCTATTCCAACATTTATGAGGCATCTACTATGTATTAGGCACTGTGCTAGGTTTTGAGAATATAAAGACAAAAGCAGAAGAGTCTCTGCCCTCAAGGGACTTACATGCTAACAAAGATATATATATATACACATATATATATATGTATATATATATATCTTACAAGAGATATATATCTGTTTATATATATGTATATACATAATAAATATATGTATATGCATACATATATGTATACACACATATATATTACATATAGGACTTTGGAAGGCTCCATTCAACAAAAAAAATTTTAAAGCACCTACTATGTGCAAAATGTTAGGCTAGATATTGGGTTAGGAAAACACAAAGGTTTGATCCAAAAGCAATCCCTGGCCTCATGGAGCTTATCACAGAATAAAAAGATGTAGCCACAGATGCCTGTAGTGCACAATATTATGTAAGTGTCTAAATGAAGTTGCCCACCACATCAAAGTTAACTTTTCCTCACTGTTTCTCCTTGCCCCTCCCTTTATCTCTTTCCTTCCTTGTTAAACTGGGGATCATAATTTTAAGGCTACAATGGACCTCAAAGACCATCTAACCTAACCCCCTCATTTTCCATCATGAGCTGAAAAAGTCTGCATCTGAAATCAGAAAGAACTGAATTCTGCTCCTGTTTGCTTTTAATGTTGATTAACTATGTGATAATGATGAAATCCTCTAAACTTTTGGAGCTCTATGTAACCCTCTAACCCTGTTATAGACTGTGAATTACAGCAGAGGGAGTTCCCATAGCATGAAAATCACATTGCAAAAGCATGCTGACAAGTCATTTAGAGTTAGAAATAAAATGTTATGAGTGAGGTGTGTGTGTGGGGGGAGGGTATGGAAGATCCTAAAGGGAAAGGTGGTAACCAACTGGGAAGGATCAGGAGAGACTTCATGAAGAAGTTAATTTGATTTAATGGATAAGCATGGCATGGAGGTCCAGAATGGATATTCTCAGAGGTTCCTGTTTTAGGAACATGTATTGGTTCAAGAGAAGTCTTCCTAGGTGGCTGAGCAATGCTGAATGTTTGCTGTCGGCTCTCATTACATTCATAGGATAATCTTGGATGAGTTTCAGCTTTTTGAGTTCCCTGAAGGAAAACAATTCTAGGATGTTTTAATAAATCAAACATGGAGGTGTTGCCCCCAAGTGGCGTGAGGGAGATTAGGCATTAACTTTTGCTTTCAATTTATGGGTCCACAAAGACCTTCCAGGGTGGTATTTAAAACTCTCATCAATAAAGGGTTCAGAATAAACTGGGTGACTTTTCAGTCACATTTGTTAGTGATGATGGCAAAGTTAGGGGCCCTACATCAAATTGAATTTCTTCTTCTTTCTGTTTTTCTTTGCCTTTTCCTTCAATTTTCTTCCCATGAGCCCATAGAATCAAAGTTTTAGATTTAGAAGATATCTTAAAGGCCATTTGGCCCAACACTCATTTTTCTAAATAAGAAAGCTGTGCTAAAGAGAGGCTATATGATTTGTTCAGGGTCACATCAATAGTAAGTGTCAAAGCTGAGATTTGAACTCCATTTTTCTTCACTCCAAGTCGAGCACTTATTCCATTATGCCATATCAGATCTCTCTTTATTCCTTTTCAGAGGATTTACAATCCCTGTAACTATCAGAGCTAAATCATGAGACTTGGGGATGCTTCACATTGCTGCTACTACATGCAAATTTATTCATGTGTCCCTTCATTCTCTACTATCTGTTCCTCACCAGATTATGTCCAACCTTTCCCTTCCTTGTTCCTGTGAGCAGTTGAAAACAGAAAGTACTTTCTTCTAAATGGTGCTGTCCAAACATGCCTCTATGGGATCAGAGTGGACCAACAGGAGCACATCTTCATAATTTCAACAAATAAGCACATTATTTCCAATCACTGGTGCTGAAACCTGCATCCTGACCAATGGTCCCACGTCTGAGCAATGCTTACAGTCTACATTCAGCATCTCTACCCCTTCTCATCTTGTCTATACCCTTGAGTCCAAAGGTTATTCACAGGATCATAGCATCAGAAATTTAGGACTGGAAGAGAACTTTGGAATCATGCAGTCTAAACTCTTCATTTTACATTTGAGGAAAAAGAAGCCTCCAGATTTGACTAAGGTCACAAAGACAGTAAATACCAGAACCCGGTTTTTGAGCCCAAGTGTTCCTGATTGAATTATGCTGCTGTCCTGCAATAGATGCTAATAAATTTGTGCTGGTTCTTATTTTTGTTCTTGCATTTGGGGTTAGTCCCTTGATGTCCAAGAATTCAGATTACCTATTGTAACTTGGCTTTTTGTGCAAAGATTTTCTTAAGATCTCCTTCCTTATTTTTTTTCTCTAAAAGAATCAGAATGCCTTGGATGGCCTCGGAGCTTGATCTACTCACCTTGGTCATTTCCAAACCTGGAGCTAGTGTTCTGGGCTGTGTGGTCTTGAGGTTCCAGGTTGTGGGCCAGGGGTGTTTTATCATTTATATTGATTCTGACTCTGTAGAACATTACTATAGCTGTGAGACTTCCCTTCTCAGTTGAGACCTACAGAAAAAGGAATACTAAGACCAAAAATTTCATAGTGTGCATTATAGAATGATTAGAACAGAATTCAGTAACTTATTCACTAGCAACATAATCACTTGGGAAGCTAGTATTTAAACCTTGCTGGGATATAAAACAGGTTTGGTTTTTTTTCCTCCAAAGCTGATAATTAGTCATTTCACCTCTACTGAGTACAGTCTAAACAAATGCCAGTTTTAATCCTCTTCCCAACAGTCTTTTTCTCTCTAATGCTAATTTTAACCTTGATACCATCCCACACCTGCTTCTCTCTAGGCAATCTCTGATGGTCATAATGCCCACTGTAGGCACTTCTTGTCCCAACCACCGCCACTCTAGGGGAAGAGTCTGTCTCTTGCAGTGAAAGATGCTAATACTTTGACAGAGGGCTTTTCAGGTTTTTATAGAGCCTTATACTAAATGAAGGAACATACAGAAAGCAGCCAATCCCAGCTAAGCACCAGCACGCTCAAGCAAGACATGTAGTTTGTGACCAGACGAGGTAAGTTCAGATCCGCAATGTCAGAAGGAAGGTAAGTAAGTTGCTCTTTTAGTATATCTAGGAAGTTCCTGTTCAGCAGCCAGTTAGTGAACTCAACTCTATCATTAGTAATATATAAGCAGAAGCATACCACCCCTGACTTCCTTGTGGTCACCAGGAATGACAACTATAAAGAAGATTGGGGGAAGGCATTCAAAAAGTACCTGCTACACTAATGTTTCACTTTTTCCACAAGTAGAGGAAGATATTGACTTACAGGTTGTATGCCTGGCTTATAAGCTTTTTGAAGTGAGGGAAATGATTATTTTCTATATTAAATCCTAAGTACTTTTATTTATTTATTTATTTTTGCTGAGGCAATTGGGGTGAAGTGACATGTCCAGGATCATACAGCTAGGAAGTATTAAGTGTCTGAGACCAAATTTGAACTCAGGTTCTCCTGACTTCAGGGCTGGTACTCTATCCATTGCGCCACATAGCTGCCCCTCCTAAATACTTTTAGAGCAAAAATCCCCTAAAGGATGTTCAAAGAATACATCTGGGAAATAACTAGGCTTGAAAAGGTAAAAGCACATTACAAGGACAAGGAGAAAAAGGTAACTCCTTCCTCACTTGCTTTCATGTTTCCAGGGTAGGCAATCTAATGTCCTATTGTGCCAGCCTTAAGTAAAACTGTGAATTAAACAAAATTGTTGTTGTTATTGTTTTTAATTTAAAATTTATATTCTACTTGCTTTCTTTTTTATTTTTTAAAAATTTTATTTGAGGGGCAATTAGGTGGCACAGTGGTTAGAGCACCAGCCCTGAAGTCAGGAGGACCTGAGTTCAAATCTGGTCTCAGACACTTAACATTCCCTAGCTGTGTGACCCTGGGCAAGTCACTTAACCCCAATTGCCTCAGCAAAAAGCAAAAAAAAAATTATTTGAAAAAAAAGAGTAAGAAAAAATGAAAAGCAGAAAAGGAATACAAAACAAAATAAAACAAAACACAAAAGAACATTGTCATGTGTGCAGCAGAACATCAGGGAGGATTCAAAATATATAACAACAAATTACCAAATCAAGAAAGGATATATATTAGTAGAAGAAATTATATTCATGAGTTTCCATTTTTTCTTGACTTCCTTGTAAATTGTTCTTTGGTTCTCTGTTGCTCATCTTATAAATAAGTGAATAAAATAAACTTTATTCTTTTTTTGCCCCTTTCATACCTCCCATCACCCCAAAGCAAGCTACAGTATAGAAAAAATATATTTATATATAAATATGTAGATATATACATACATACACACACACACATACACTCCACATACACACCTGCCTTTTCTATCCCTGCTGACTCCCATTAAATTCTGCTCCTTTGTCTTGCTTTACTTAGCCTCCCCTCATCCAAGCCTCCCTTTGTTTTCTTCCCTCGCTCTTTGCTTCCCCATCCACCCATCCCTCTCCCCTTATTTCTTTATAGATTTTAGAGGTTGCTAAACCCTTCATGTTTATATGTTGTGTTGCCTATTAAACCCATTCCCCATGTGAGTAGGTTTTTAGAACTATGAGCCCTCCTCCCCCTCTAATGCTTCTATGAATATTCTTCCTTTGCTCCTCATTTATATGAATGATTACTATTTTTATCTTATGAGTGCCAATCTTTCTTTTGAGTTATCCTATCGAGGTGAATCTTAAACATATAATATACATTTCCCATTAAAAAAACATGAACAATTTTTTCATGTTTAAACAGTTTGTCCATGTTGAATTCCTTAAATTGATCTTTGTTATATTGGTTCTTATGTGTTAAATTTTCTGTTAAGTTTGGGTTTTATAAATAGAAAGTATTGAAAATATGCAAGTTTGTTGAATGTTCATTTTTTTCTCATTTAAAATCAGAGATAATTTTATTGCATATATTTTTGGCCATAGGCGTAATTCTTTTGATTGTCTGTAGAAATGATTCTAAGATCTGTGATCTTTTATTGTAGCTGCTGCTAAGTCTTGTACAATTCAAAATGGATTTGGGAGAACTTATGTTGATTGATCTGTGATCTTATCAGTGTGGATCTCCACATTGCAAATCACAATTTCTCTATTCCTCATCCTGTTCAATTCTGATCCATGTGCTTTCTGTCAGTTTTCTATGGAGGATAATAATCATTCAAACAATAAGCATTTTGCTAAGGCCCTATATGGGCCAGTAACTGTGCTAAGTAATGGGAAAACAAAGATGTTTTATCTCAAGGATCATACATGTAATGAGTGACATGATAAATATCTACATCAGAAATCCTTGAAAAAATTACCTATCATTTAAATTATTCATCTTATCTCTTTTTTTTTCTGACTCACCTTCTTTTCTGATCACACAAGAATGAGTTGATGTCTTTTACAGCATCCCTGACATATTAGTTGTTACTGATAATAAACCATGGCCTGCTCATACCCACCATGAGTTTTTCCATTGTCTTCTGGGTTGCCTGTAATTTTGATTCTTTTAAGATTGTAGGGTTCCCTGCATCAGAACTAGTTAGCATCTCCAGGAGAATATTGATATTAAAAAGATGGACTTTTTTCTTTTTGGATCACGAGGAGCCTGAGATCATTAAACACAATGAACAACTTCCCAAATACAATGCAGTCCAACCTTCCTAATCAATTGTGGGGCTAGTTCACTGAATTTCAACATTACCCATCCAAGTTCTAAACTAATAATAATATGCAATATTCATAATTTATCCATTTTATTTTTCTTAGTTAGCTAGATGGCATAATTTGTGTGATTGAATCTCAGTGAGCAGGGCCACTACTAGAAAGATGGCCATCTGGCAATGAATTTTTTTGATTATAGAAGCCCACTAAGGAAACTTAGAAAATTAGTAAGATTAGCTTTCTTCTATTTGGCACTTTACCACTGCAAATAATTTTATTCAATCATCATAAAAATCTTTTGACATTGGTGGTTTATGTGCTATTCCCATTTTGCATATAGAAAAATGAGATTTTGATTTGTCCCAAATCACAGAGTTAGTTAATAGCAGAGTTGAAACTTAAAATCCAGTTCTTCTGGTTTTTGGTTGTGTTCCTTCTACTACATCTCTTTGCCCTTCTTACCAATTAAATAAGAAGTTTGTCTTATACTTGGATGGTAGAATTCTTGCTCATCCTTATTTTCTTTTGCAAAATTATTTTTCTTTCTTCTTTTAAATTATTTATTTTAAAAATTAATTAATTAATTTTAATGCACATTTTAAAATGAATCCTGTTGGGAGAGAAAAATCAGAATAAAAGGGAAAAACATTAGGAAAGGAAAAAAAACAGAAAAAAGAAGTGAGCATAGCATGCATTGATTTACATTTGATTAAAAATTCTTAATAATGGCTTTATATTTTCAAAATATATGAAAAGATAGTTTTCAACATTTGCAAGCCTTGTATTCCATTTTTTTTCTCCCTCTCTTCCCCTCACCCAAATCCTCTAGGCAGAAAATAATCTGATATAGGTTAAACATGTGCAATTATTCTAAACATTTCCACATTTATCATGCTGCATAAGAAAAATCAGATCAAAAAGAAAAAAAATAAAGAAAAAAAGCAATCAAGCAACAAAAAAGATGAAAATACTATGTTGTAATCCACATTCAGTCTTCATAGTTCTCTTTCTGTCATCCTCCATTTTCAAAGAAGACCAATAATATCATGGGTGATATCTTGACTTGCAAATGAATTGGATTTAACTGAGATAGAGTTGGGCCAACTCATCAGCTTCATTATCTCTTTCAGAGTCGTCAAAGTCCAGTGACAGGACATAGGTAAAGATAAGTGGCAATGGCCCAGAATGCAGTGGATGACCTTCTTGTCTTTGATATCTTGGCAACTTCTAAGTCCTCCACAACACCTGCTTCAACCAACTTCATGGTAATTGGAACAAGTTGTTCTCATCTGCCCATTTCACCAGGTCTTTACATGCTTGAAGGAGACATCCTCCTAATTGACTAATGGGTTTGCCTGTTGGTTACCCCCAATTTGGTTTAGTCTGTCTGCCAAGATGGTTTAACTGTGGTATGGCCACTGTACATCCTATAGCTTCTTGGAGCCTTAGGTAAGAATTGAGTGACAGGTGGACACCAAAGGTAGATGAGAAGCCTTGAAAAGGGATTGGCAAGCTCTCACATCAAAGGTACTAGTCCTCCTGGATACTCCATACCCAGGATGGTAGAGTTAGAACTGGAAGCCATGTGGGACTCTAAATAATATAAGTAGGTAATGGGTAATAGGACTATATAGATCTCATTTTTTAGATTAGATAATTGATGCTTAGAGAGGTTAAGTGGATTGCTAAAAATAACACAGGTAGTAAGTAACAGATGTAGGATTTAAATCCAGTTCCTCTGACTCCAAAATCAACTCTTTCATTTATCTCCTCATTACTTTAGTTCAAGCCCTCATCACTTCTCATCTGTCTTATTATCTTCTAATTGGTCTCCCTATTTCAAACCAACAATGACACATATTTCTATTAAGCACCTACTATTTTCCAGGCCCTGAGCATATAAATGCAAAAAAACAGGGCTTGCTCCTGATACCCTCAAAATTAGGCAGAGAAGACAATATGCAAATAATTGTTTACAAACAAGATACATGCAGGTAAATTGGAAATAAACTCAGAGTAAGTAACTAAGATTAAGGAAGCCTAGGAAAGGCTTCTTTAAGGTAGGGATTTAACTGAGACTTGAAGGAAGCCACAGAAATGAGGAGGCAAGAAAAGAGGAAATTCCACATATAAAATAACCAGAAAAAAATAGCCAAGCAGAATATGGAGAATCATATATGAGAAAAAGCAATGAGGCCAGTTTTACTGGTTCAAAGAGTTTGCAAAAAAGACTAGAAAAATAGGAAGGAATCAGGTTATGAAAGACTTTATATCCAAAGAGAGAGTTTTATATTTCATCTTGGAGGCAATAAAGAGCCATTGCAATTGATCAAATAGGGGTTGATATGGTCAGACTTGTCTATTAAGAAAATTAATTTAGCAGCTGAATAGAGGATGGAGTAGAGTGGGGTGAGATTTGTGATAGGAAGACTAATGAACAGACCATAGAAATAGTCCAGGTGTGAAGTGATTATGGCAGAGTCACAGGAGAGAAGGAACTACATTCAAGAGATGATAAAGTAAAAGCAACAGGCAAAATTTGGCATATTAGGGATGAGGGAAAGGGAGAATGAGAAAGAAGTCAAGGATAACACCCACATTGTGAGTCTAAGTGAAACTTAGACTTGGGGGGGGATAATGAATTCAGTTATGGACATGTTGAGTTTAAGACATCTGAGGCATTTAATATGAGATGTCCAATAAGCAATTGGAGATTTAAGACTGGCAGCTAGGAGGGAGGCAAAAGCTAGACAAACCGATTTGAGAATCAGCTACAAAAAATGTTAATTGAATCCACAGAAGCCAATGAGATCACCAAGTAAAATAGTATAAAGGGGAAAAAAGAAGGGAGTGTAGGCTAGAAACTTAGGGAATACCTACTATTGACAGGCCTGACCTAAATGAAGATCCAACAAGGAGACTGAAGGGGTGGTCTCTACTCTCTAGTTCTTCCTCCAGCAGCTGCCAAAGTGATTTTCCCTAAAGGAAAGGCTGACTATATCACTTGCCTACTCAATAAACCCCACGAGTTCCCTGTAGTCTCCTGAATAAAATATAAGCTCATCTCTTTGATTTGGCCCCATAACTTGGACCTCTCCAGCTTCATTATATATTACTTCGGTTCCTGAATTCTGTGGTCCACACAAATTGTCCTTCCTGATGCCTTTCACAGATAGCAATCCAATGTTCTGTTTCTGTGACTTTACACTGGTCACTTCCCAGAGCTGCACAGATTTTCTCTTCATTTCTACCTCAAAGAATTCATCACTTCCTTCAAGATGAAACTCAGCTTCAATTATGAAAATGAGGTAAAAGTTGTAAAGTGCTTAGCATAGTGCCTGGCACATAGTAGGCCTTTAATAAATGCATATTCCTTATTCTATGCTCAACTGACACACAAAATATGAAGACTTTCCTTATCCCCTTAATTTCTAGTGATACCATTCTCCTCAACCACCTTGAATTTATCTTTTATTTCTTCTCTATATACTTATATGTGTACACATTGTCTTTCCATATGGAATGGGCAACTAGATGGTATAGTGGTTAGAGCACTGGGCTTGGAATCAGGATTATCTGAATTCAAATATGGCTTCAGATACTTATTAGCTGTGTAACTTTGGGCAAGCCACTTAGTTTCCTCAACCATTAAATGGGGATGAAAATAGTACCTGTCTTGCAGAGTTGTTGTAAGGATCAAATAAAACAGTAATTATAAAATACTTAGCACAGTGGCTGTCATATAGGGGCCAAATCTATTGTTGTTTCCATCATGTGCAGCTTTTTGTAGGGTTTTCTTGGCAAAGATATTGAAATGGTTTGCCGTTTCCTTGTCAAGCTCATTTTACAGATGAGGAAACTGTGGGAAATAGGACACAGCTTGTAAGTGTCTGAGGTCAGATTTGAACTCATGAAGAAGATTCTAAGCCCAGACACTATGGCACCACCTCACTGCCTATGTGCTGTATAAATGTCAACCTCTTGCTATTAGCTATAGAATGGAAAAATCCCTGAAAGCAGAAACTTTCACATTTATCTTTGTATCCTAGTGTTTGGCACAATATCTGGCACATAGAAAGCCCATAATAAATGTTTGTTCAATTTAATTTATACTTCACCAAGTAGTTATCCCATAGCAACTCTAAGATCCTATGAATCTTGACATTTAAGATTTTGACAACAATCTCTTCTCTTCTTCAGCTCCCATACATGCTAACCTTCTTTGCCTTCATTGTGACCCCTGATCCACTGATCCCTCCTTATTCTCCTAGCCCTTCTCCTCTACTTTATCTTGCCTTGTTTCCATAAGTTTCCAGTGAAATGATTCAATAGCCACCACACTTTATTTTCTCATTCTCATTCTCATGTCCCTCTAATTCTAATTTCTGATAACTTACATGATGCAATTTCTTGGATATTTCTCCTAGGCTGTTGAGTTTTACCAGACAAAATCATGGATTAGAGATATTACCCCTTAGAAATTTATGGTGCATAACCATTGACTGAGAACTCCATGCTTTTTAACAATTTCCTTCTATTCCAAAAGTTTCCCTATATAATTTTTTTTTTTTTTGCTTTTTGCTGAGGCAATTGGGGTTAAGTGACTTGCCCAGGGTCACACAGCTAGGAAGTGTCTGACACCAGATTTGAACTCAGGTCCTCCTGACTTCAGGGCTGGTGCTCTAACCACTGTGCCACCTCGCTGCCCCCTTATATCATTTTTAATAAGTCAGCCAAATATTTTCCCTTAATTCAACTCTCATTTCCTACATTTAAAATGAAAAACTTAACTTTCTATTTAATTGAAGGGATGGGAGCCTTCTGAGTTCTCTCAATTGTTCCCTTCCATTTCCTCAAATTTTTCAGCATAATTGCTCATTTTATTCTACTTTTCTCTTGCCCAGAAAAAGTTATTTCTATTAAGTTTGATTTCCTCCCTGTTCTTTGATCTTATTCTACCCTGTTTCTCCCAAGACTTTGTTCAATCACTTCCTGTGATTCATCCATTCCCAGTCTCTCTTGTCACTTGGTTCCTTCCAACATGCTCACAAATATTATCAGGTTCCTTCCCTTACCAAAAGCTTTCTTTCTCTTGACCTATTTTATCCGGTTAAAGAACTACCTCATTCTTTCCTCCTCTTTAATGCTAATTTTTTTTAAAGTTGTTTATATCTAATTCTCCATTTCTTGCTGATTTGTTCCTCCCTTGACCCTTTGCAATGTGGAGAAACAATTCATTTGGACCTGTATTCTACTCCAATTAGTATTGAACAGCTTATTATGATTTCATAGGAGTAGTGATTATAAGTTCTATATATCAGGCCTTAGAGCTGTGAGCTGCAAATTATAAGCTCACTTGGTTAATCATAAGAAACTAACTAGATCCACTCTTGTTTTTCCTTTTCGTGGTGACTAAGCCCAGTGTGGCAGAAGTGACTCAATTACCAGAAAGTACTCCAACTTATTTTTGTTACTCTGGATTTCTTTCTTTTGTTCAATATAAGCAGGTGACCATCTTATGATCAATTAGTGGAGATGTCCTGTGCTCTGCCCAATTCAAAGCCCTCCTGCTGACATACCATTTCTAGCTGATGTAACTTTTTTTTTTATGTATTGCAAAGCAACATCTAAAAACCAATAGGATTCTGTATTTTGTATAGCTTCTTTAGAATGTTCAGATATCAAATCTGGTATAAAAATAAGGCCCTGGAAGAAGGTAACATCTCAGATCATGAGGAAGAGCTGAAAACCATGGACCTTTTTATGAAGTGCCATTGACTCAGAGCTTTGCTTCAATGTTTTTCTTGCTGATTGCCAATTTTAATCCCTACATTATTGGTTCCCTGAGTTGGACCTCAAAACTCCTTAGGTCAGCCTCTGCAAGGGACCTAAAAAGGTAATGTGCACTGGTTTGATTTTTTGCAAGTGATTCCCCATGGATACTGACCCTGAGAAGTTGGACTACCCTCCCTGTCTGCATTCAAATTGTCTAAGCCTGAGGTAATTCTCTTCAAGATTGGTGAGCCTGCCGAAATTTACCTTAAATTCATTTTCTTTAAGAAGAGTTCCCGATTGTATTATTTATATTTGTAACTAATCTGTTTAAATTTATAAGCTCTGGAATACTTAAATGAATTTCTATATTTATAAAAAAATATGGTCATAATTTTAACTTTTTAGAAAAGCAGTTTTTCCCCCTCCTATTTTTCTTACTTTCGTTTTCTTTCTTTCTTTCTTTTTTTATTAAAGCTTTCTATTTACAAAGCATATGCATGGGTAATTTTTCAACACTGACCCTTGAAAAATCTTGTTTTTCAAAATTTTCCCTCCTTTCTCCACCCCCTCCCCTAGATGGCAGGTAATCCAATACATGTTAAATATGTTAAATCCAATATATGTATACATATTTATACAGTTATCTTGCACAGAAAAATCAGATCAAGAAGGGGAAAAAACTGAGAAAGAAAACAAAATGCAAACATTACTTTCATTTTCTTAAGACAAGGGAGATTCAACAGTGAAATTGCTAGTTACTAAATTTTAGCCAGATAGCCACTTGGCTAATTTTAGACCATCCTGTTGGCAAGATCAAAATAGATTTTTTTTTTTTGCCTTTACATTCTTTTAACAAATGAATGATTAAGTCATTTTTGTCATCAGTAGAAAATTCTCTCAAATTAATTGAGAGGGAACTTTCAGTGGCTCACAGTCATGTGAGGAACCTCTCTAGTGAACCCTATATCACTTCCTGGGTGGGTGGGGTTTGGGGGAGTGATTTCTTACTCTGGTCTTCTGACCACACCTTGAAGAAGCAATCATTCAGAGCAGACCTGACAACCTTAAGGAAGAGATTCCCCACCTCAACAGTAAGTTGTCAAGACAGGTGATCACTTTGGGAATAATTCCACCCTTTTCTGATCTGAAAAACAGATCATTTTAGTTTTACAGAAACGAGGAAAGGAAAAGGCTATTTTCACTTATATTTACTTAGGATTAAATTGGTCACTAATAATAAAAGCTAAATTTTCAGGAAGTTTTAAAGGAAAGCTGAATTTTGCTGAATATTCATTTATGGAATATTCAATTATGGGGCCTAGTTGACTGGTTTTTAGAACCCTAGCGATTAAGTCCAGAAATTAAGAGCTGGAAGTTTTGGAGAATTTGCCAAAATGAATTCCTAAATACTATAGTGTTAGCTATAGGGAAAGAACTTCTATATTGGCATAATTCAGGTAAATAGAAGATTGCCTCCTATGATTCATAATCAAAGTAGGGGTGGTTGTTATTTTTAGCATATTCAGAGGGAAATTTCTCAAATGGAGTAAGCCAAAAAAAATTGTACCTTGGGAATCTAGTCCAATTCTCTCAGGAGAAGGTCCTCTGAAGAGTGTTAACCCTGGTTGGGGATGCTCCCAGGAGAGAGAGAATTGGTCATAAGAAGATAAATGCTTCCTACAGGAATTCCATTGGGACAGGAGTGGGCTCCCTGACTGGGAGTGACTAAAGGAAGAATTATTAAGCTGTGTAAAGTTTAGTTTGAAAATATAAAAAGTTTAGGGAATTATTTTGGTCAAAGCATGGAACTTTTGATTACTTAGAAAGTTACATAATTTTATTGAACAATCTTCCAAAATCAGCTTAAAACACAAGAATTATTAATGTTGCTAAATTCTTCATCATTCTTAGTTTTTTCTTCCTATGAGTATACTTTGGCAAAAAGTCTAGAGAAATGGAACTTTAACCAGCTCTTCTATCTATTAGGGACTTGTTCTAAATACAAAGTGCACTTTAAATGGGTGGACTCAATTGGGAAATTAGACAAAAGCAATTTTGTATAGTTACTAAATTGCATTTTTCATTTATAATATTTTAAAAGCATCAATGTAATTAGGAAATAGAAGAATTATCTTAGGCTGAGAGCAGATCTCTAGTTACAAGATGGTTATGAATTCTATACTTAATAATAATAAAAAAAAACAGATAAGATCTTGCTTCAAAATCTCCTAGAGAAAAACTTAGGAGAATTTCAAGACTGATTAAAGTTGCATCTTGTTATATGTTCTGTGGGTGTCCATTTTGTAAATGATGAAACTAGGTTTAGGAATAGTGGGTTCCTATTTTGAAATAGAAAAGGACCTTTTACAATCAGAAAAATCTTTAAGATAATGGGAAATGTGTCAATTTGTGTTGTGCTATTTGTGCTTTGTGCTAAGACCTATCTAATAAATATTTTACTGATGGCTTTTCTTTTGATCAACTTTTTGGTAATCAACTAAAAGTAGTAGGCTATAAATAATAATAATAATAATAAGCTTTCAAAAAAGGTATAAAAGAGAACAAATCTCTCTTTTTTCTCTGTTTCTAACACTGGCCACGTTAGAGATTGCTGAGATGAAAGACAGATGCAGAAATTAACTGAAAACTAAGACACACTCAAAAGTGATAAGGAAACCAAATTTGTGAAAAAGGAATAATAAAATTTATTGAATTTACAAATTAGAATTTTAATGTCTTTATAAAGTATTTTGATGAACTTATGTGGTTCTACCAAACTTTGTTTAATGAAAACAACAAAAATTTCACAGATCAATTATTCCATAATGGTACCTTTAAGAATGAGTAGGGATTGATTTAAAGCTGTAGTTTGAATTTTAATTACTGTCTTATTAATCATGAGATATGTTCAGGAGAGATTTAGTGTAATAGAAATTCAGGGAAGTGTTGTGTTTTTTAGTAGTATCTTATTTTTCCAAATACATGCAAAAAATAGTTTTCAACATTCACTTTCTCAAAACCTTTTGTTCCAACTTTTTCTCCTCTCCCTCCTTTCCCCCTCCTCAAGACAGTAAGCAATCTGATATAGGTTAAACATGTGCAATTCTTCTAAACATATTTCTATGTTAATCATGCTACACAAGAAAAATTTGATCAAGAGAGGAAAAAACACAAGAAATAAAAACAAAAACAAGCAAACAAATAATAACAACTAGCAAAGGTGAAAATACTACCCTTTGAGCCACATTCATAGTTCTGTCTTTGGATTTGGATGGCACTTTCCATTCCAAATCTATTGGAATTGTCTTAGATCACCGCATTGTTGAAAAGAGCCAAATCCATCATAGCTGATCATCACATATTCTCGTTATTGTATATGCAATGTTCTCTTGGTTCTGCTCACTTCACTTAACATTTTAGTTCATGTAAGTCTTCCCAGGCCTTTCTAAAATCATCCTGCTCATCACTTCTTATAGAACAATAATATTCCATTACATTCATATACCATAACTTATTTAGCTATTCTCCAACTAATGGGCATCCATTCAATTTCCAGTTGATTACCATGATAAAAAAGAACTGCTACAAATATTTTTGTGCATGGGGGTCCTTTTCTTTCTTTTATGATCTTTTTGGGATACAGTCCAAGTAGAGACACTGCTGGATCAAAGAATATGCACTATTTGATAGCCCTTTGACATAGTTCCAAATTGCTCTCCAGAATGATTGGATCAGTTCACACTTCCACCAACCATGACTAGTGTCCCAGTTTTCCCACATCTCCTTCAACATTTATCATTATCTTTTCCTGTCATCTTAGCCAATCTAAGAGGTGTGAAGTAGTACCTCAGAGTTGTCTTAATCTGCATTTCTTTAATCAATAATGATTTAGATCATTTTTTAATAGCATTAGAAATGATTTTAATTTCCTCATCTGACAATTGTCTTTTCATATCCTTTGACCATTTATCAATTGGAGAATAGCTTGTATTCTTATAAATTTAATTCAATTCTCTATATATTTTAGAAATGAGGCCTTTAGCAGAAACACTGGATGTAAAAAATTTTCCCCAGGTTTCTCCTTCCCCTCTAATCTTGGTTGCATTGGTTTTGTTTCTTCAAAAAAATTAATTTAATGTAATCAAAATTATCCATTTTGCATTATGTAATATTCTTTAGTACTTCTTTGACCATAAATTCCTCCCTTCTCCACATATCCGAAAGGTAGATTATTCCTTTTTCTCCTATTTTGCTTGTAGTATCACCCTTTATATTTAAATCATGAACCCATTTTGACCTAATCTTGGTATAGGATGTTAAATGTTGGTAAATGCCTAATTTCTGCCATTCTATTTTCCATTTTCCTAACAATTTTTGTCAAATAGTCAGTTCTTATCCCAGAAGCTGGAGTTTGGGGGCTTATCAGCTAGATTACTATAATCATTGACAATTAAATCTTGTGAACTTATTCCACTGATCCACTACTCTGCTTTTTAACCAGTACCAAATGGTCAGAATACAAAAAGTCAAATTAAAATAACCATTTGAATTATAAAAGTATAAAATGTTGAAATTTTGAGAGGGAAAAGCAAAATTTGCAAATTATGTCAAGACAAATAAACATTTTACAGGATAAAATAAGGAAATTTACTACATAAAACAATTTTTATCGGTTGAAAGCTTATAAGATCACTAAAAAACAAAACCACAATGCTTTGGAATATCTACTAAGTGATACATTAGTATCACTTAGTAAGTAGATTAGGTTAAGAAAAAAGCAAAATAGAGTTTATTCTTGTGTGATTTGAAAGGAAATAGTGAAAAAAGTTCTACCCTGAACCCTTTAAAAAGCACAATCTCCATCAGGTAGTTTTAAGTAGTACAATTCCTGTTGATTCTATATGAAATCAAAACTGTATTTTAATAGAAATAGAAACTTTAAATCAAGAAATTATTACACTATAAGTAAAAGGATCTTTCTAATTCAAATCAGAAAGTAAAAGGACATTGATGACATTAGGCTCTGAAATTTTAAATTTTGGCAGTTTATGGCCTTTGTGGAAGTTGAGATTTTAAAATTATTGAACAATATTTCATTTAGATGAATTTGGTTAAATTAGTGTAATAAGGATTTCTGTTAATTTATAAAAATTAGGAAATTAGCCCCTCTTTTTGAAGATACAAGTGCTTACCTGTAGGATTAACAATAGTCTCCTGGCATTTAAAACTTGACTCCATTCTACAATTTATTACATTGTAATTCTATATTATTACATACACACTTATTCACATACATATATGCATAAGGTCAAACATCTTCATATAGTTCTTCATACATATCATCCTATCTCCTACCTCCAAGTCTTTGCACTGGCTGAGCCCTGTGTCTAGAATGCCCTCCCTCCTCACTTCTGCCTTTTAGGATGCCTACTTTCTCATCTAGCTCAGAAGCCAACTTTTGCGTGAAACTTTTTTTTCTTAATAATCCCAGTTTACAGTGCCTTCTCTATAAACTTATTTTTGCATCTGTCTATATACACATATGCTGTCTTCCCTTACAAGACTACAAGCTCTTCCAGGATAAGGTTTGATTCAGTTTTGTCTTTGCAATCCCAGAACCAAGCATACTTCTCAGCATACAGTAGGTGCTAAATAAATCCTTACTGATTGATTCTTATGCAATTTCATCAAATGCCTTTGCTTTGAACTTATTTTTATTCCTACACACTATTAGTGTCAATTCTCTGAGATTATTTTCTATTTAAATAATATATATCTTTATCGTTTGTGTAGATAAGATTTTTCTTGCACAACAATGATAAGTTTGGAAATATGTATACATATATTCGATTTGCCAATATTTTAACATAATTAACATGTAGTGGATATCCTGCCATCTAGGGGAGGGGTGGGGAGTTGGGGGGAAAAATTTGTAATGGAAAGCTATGTAAGGGTTATTGTTGAAGAATTACCCACACATATGTTATGCAAATAAAATAATATATATATATATATATATATATATCTTACTGTTGTTTTGTTGTTATTCTTGAATCATTTTTCACTCATGTTCAACTCTTTGTAACTACATTTAGGATTTTCTTGGCAAAGATACTGGAACAGTTGGCCATTTCCTTTTCTAGGGCATTTTTACAGATGAGGAATCTGAGAATTACATAGCTAGTACATGTCTAAGGTCACATTTGAACTCAGGAAGATGTTTTCCTAACTCCAGGTCCAGCATTCAGTGGATAGACACTGTATCACCTAGCTGCCCCTAAATATACATCTTTTATGAACATAGTTGTTTGCATGTTGCCTTCCCATTAGAATCTGAACTCCTTCAGGACAGGGACAATGTTTTTCCTCCTTTCTTTTCATCTTTAGTCCTTAGCACTATTGCTGAAATATAGTAAACATTAATAAAGACTTATTGAATAGTGAATTCTATCATCTATAAGGCTCATTAAGGTAAAGACTTTGGTAAGATGAATTACATTTTAAAGGATAAACATATAGAGAATGCTTAAACTTGGGCTAGCCATCAGCTAGGGACTTGCCCTACAGATTGGAAGTTCTTTCAGATGTAATAATACACACACCTATATATATATGCACACACATATATACATCGTGTATGTATGCATGTACAATTACACACAAACACACATGTGTAGATAAACCCCTCTCTGTATACACACATTTAGAATATGTGTATATATACATACTAATATGTATGTGTGTTCATACACATATGCATATATATCTATACATATATAAACATCTATATAGATGTATTATTTTACAAAATTACATTTGAACATATAAATTTATATTATATATGCAAATACATATATGCATACATACTTACACTATCTATAAAATATTTTGCAGGTATACATATGTACTATACATATATAATTATATATATGTATATACAGAAAAAAAGCAAAAAACAAATTATATGTATAGAGAGAAAGAGATAGACTCATAGATCTGGAGCTAGAACAGAATGCTTTCAGAAACCATTCATTTCAAGCTCTTTATTTTACAGATGAAGACAGATATGGAGACCCAAATAGGCATAATGATTTGTCCAATATAGGATACATCAGATGGGGGAGAGGGAAAGGATTTGGCTGACTTCAGAGTCACTGTTTTAGTCCATGCCATTTTTTCCCCTAGGAATTCAGAATGCAGAGTACTCCCAGATGTTAGTGTGAAGAGGAAGAACAGTGGGGAAACAGAGTCACAAAGAGATTAAGAGGCTTTCTTAGACTTACTTAGTGAGTTTACCATGCTGAAGTTGAAATTAACTTGGTCTTTTGAAACCCAATCTGACTTTTGAACTTCAAACCTTTTTTGTTTGTTTATTTGATTTTTGTTTGGTATTTTTGCTGATTAGCTCAACTTTTTAAAAGGCAGAAGCTGGCTCATTTTTATTTATATTTTTTTGCTAAAACTTGACAGAAGAGAAACTTTTCTAAAACCTTCCAAAGAGCAAGGCAGTTTTAGATGTGATGAATTCCTGTATCTGACAGTTTTTTAGTACTTTCTTTTTTTGCCAAGAGGAAAAATGCAAATAAATAAGGGGGAAAAATCACATTAACCTGAGAATTACCTCAGAGTGCTTCCTGAAGGAAAAAAAAAAAAGAAGAGAAAGGAGCTTACAGATCTATTTCAAAATGATTTAACAGGTGAGAGAGAGTTAGCTGAGAGTATTTTATGTCCCACTCTATTAGGTACTGTACAAATGTGACAGATCCATTCTAATTTATACAGTTGTTCAGCAAAACTTTTGTAGGTTTTTAAATTGACTGTAATGTTTAGCAATTGGAATATAAATTTATTCAAGCTACTTATTTGGTTGCCTCAACGGTGCATTACAAAGTATTTTATAGTGTCTGATCTGCTTAAGCTTTACAACCACCTTCTGAGGAGAAGGAACTTCTTGTTTTTAGGTACCTAGAAGCCTGGTCTTAGAGGAAGCTCTGGATCCCCAAGGAGGAGTGGAAATGTTGAAATTCTGTTGTCTTCAAGGTTGCCCTGACGTGACAAGAAGGACAGGGCAGTGTAAAATATAGTTTGAGGTGAGGGTCCTTGAGTCAGAGGCAGGGACCAGAGGAAGTCACCTCTCACATGAGGGAGGCATTGGAGCCCTCATACTCTTCCTTAAGATTTTATGCATCCCCATATATAACTTATATAAACTTGCTTACTGTTTTAGGAAGTGGAGAAGGGAGGAGAGAGGGAAGGAAATGTAGAACTCAAAATTTTGTAAAAATGAATGTTAAATTTTTTTTTTATGTAATTGGAAAAAGTAAAATACTATTAAAAAGAAACTAAATTAAAAACAAAAACAAAAACAAAAACAAAAAACCACAGTTTATGAAGCCCCTGAGTGAGAAGGTGAGTTAAGACTTTATGCCTAGGGCCTAGTATGACCTAATGTTAGAGAAAGCATGGGATGGGGACAACTTCAACTAGTTGCTTTGTTGTGCCTCAGTTCCCCTGTCTCAGTTTCCCTTAATTGTTCTGCCTCAATTTCCATGAATTGTTCTTCCTCAGTGGCAACCCCCCTTCCTGACCATTAGGACTGAGATAATTAGGGCTGCAGAGCTCTGGTCCAACAGTCATAAAACTCCAGATGGCTTGTCTCCAATGTTTGGGCATATCTTTGTGGTCTCAGACTCAATGTCTCCTAGCTCCTTATCAGAATCCTTCTTCCATACCTCCAACCTGTCAGAACTGAATTTATGGTCCTTCCCTGGAAATTCTATCCCCCCAGTACTCTACCCCCACCTTGCCTTTGCTTCCCTGATCACTGGAGCCCTATAAGAGACCCTGGAATCCCTCCCTCTGTTGCTGAATGCAAATAGGACAAGAGTTCCATTCAGTCACATGGTCATGGCTTCCAAACTCTCCACAATCAATAAATTATTAAAAATCTCTCATCTCTATCCTGCCTCAATTTCTCTGGCATTACAGCCTAATTACTATTCAATAGTAATCTATTGATAAAGTATTCTAGTCAATCAATAGCAGATCTGGATGGAAATTAAGGGCAAGACATTAAATGTTTAATAACCAAATCTCTTGCTCTAAAAAAGGAAGGAAGAAAGAACCTGAAATACATAATAAATTAATAAATAATAAATAAATTAAGTTTAATTTTCAATATTAACATTTTCTCCATCATTTTAAAATTTAAACAATCAATAAAATAATAAACTAAGTCCTGTTTTGTAGCAATTGTTAATTACTGAGGTATAACTAAAAATTTAACTATCAGCTCTCTTCAGTCAGCTTTAGATGCTTAATATCTTTAGAAGTGGAGAATCACTTAAGAAGGTTCATTGTACAGAAAAGAAATTTGGAGGCTAAGAAGTAGTACAGGATTCAAATTCTTTTGGTGATGTTAATTTGTAATTTCTGTCCCCATTAGATTTCTGCCTTTTCTGCCCCTTTTACTTCCACCGTTGTGTGTTTTCTTTTCATCTTTCATAATCAGGAAAGTAAATTCACAAGACTTAAAGCTGGGTAAGGTATCTTAGAGATCATTGACTCAATTTCCCTTTGCTTTATGAATAAATGACCAAACAAACAAATAAATAAGCACATAATAAAACAAACACATAAATAAAGTAAATGGAGAGGGGAAGGAACTTGCTCAAAATCACACAACTACTCAGTATCAGGGACAGGATTCAAAGCCTGATTCTTTGAATGTAAACCCAGGATTAGGTGAACAATTTTATCAAGGTTAGGATTTTATTCAGGATTGTAGGAAAATTATTCCTGTTTTTCTTGGTTCATTCCAATCCCAAATCTGTAAGGCCTGAGGTAATAGTTTAATTTAACCCATATTGAGATTTATCTTTACTGAAGGGTCTAAAGTAATTTATATTGTATTATTTTTTGGTCATGTCTAATTCTTTGTTATTCTATTTGGGGTTTTCTTGGCCAAGATACTGAAGTGATTTGCCGTTTTCTTTTTCTCTCTCTCTCTATATATATATTTTAACAGATGAGGAAACTGATGCAAAGAGGGTTAAGTGAGACTTGCCCAGGGTCACGTATCTAATAAGTATCCAAGGTCAGATTTGAACTTAGAAAGATGAGTCCTCCTAATGCCAGCTCCAGCACTCTACTCACTCTGTCGCCCAGTTGCCCTCAAACTGGAACAATTAACATACAATATTTCCGAAACTCAGAAACAAATCTTTCAGTTATATTCACTATTTGTCTACTACCCATTTGCTTTCAAAAATGCTGGCTGTACTCCTTTAGGCTTACAGTGTGTTATACTTTTATTGGCTTCTCTACTTGAGACATAGAACATAATAGCCAGAAGGGACTTTAGAGATCATCATCATAATAGCTGACACTTGTATGGAGAAAGCTTTAGGGTTTAGAAGGTGTTTTACATATATTACCTCACTAAGTCCATAGCCATTCTTCAAATATCATTATCCCCATTTTTCTTATGAAGGAACTGAGATTCTGGAGTTCACTTCAGTATGGAGCTGGTTTTGAGCCCCATTTCCTACATTTATTAATTAGATGGATGATCTTGGGCAAATTGATTATCTTTCTGAGTCTGTTTCTTCATTAACTAAATGGTGGCAATTACATATGTAGGATTCACTTGGTAGGGGTATTGTGAGGATAAAGTCAGCAAATGCATATAAAGTATTTTGCAGACTTCAAGCTAGTCTCTACCTCATAATTTACACTAATGGACTTTATACAAGCTATTATTATAAACTCAAGGTCACATAGATAGTAAGTGACAGAATAGAACTTAGATCCTAATTTTTTTCTGATCTGAAGCCCAATGGTTTTTTCACCATATCTCTTCTGTTTTCATGACCTCATTTGAGTTTCTGGGCAAGGATATTAGAGTAGTTTGCCATTTCCTCTTCCAACTCATTTTATAGATAAGAACGTTGAGGCAAAGGGGTTAAGTGACTTGCCCAGGCAGGATCACATAGCTAGTAAGTGAGTGAGACCAGAAATGAGTCTTCCTGATTCCAAATCCATTACATCATTTAGTTGCCCTCTTGTCCAAACTTTGCCCAACATTTTATAGATGTTAGAAATTGTTAGAAACATTGTTTTTATATGTTAGAACATTGTTCTATATGTTAGAATATAGAATATGTTAGGAACTATTAGAAAACATTCAAAGAATGAGCAGAGAGGATTGGAGGAATATGGACAGAAGATTTTTCTTGTGTCAATCAATCAAATATAAACATTTATTAATCACTTATTTTCCCAACAGTGTGATAAGTACTGGAGACACAAAAAAGATTTTAAAAAATCCATGCCCTCAAAGAATTTATGATCTAATGAATTGTATGCCCACTTGTTCTATTCTAGTGTGTAAAATAAACTTAGCCAGAAATCTTTTTTCCTATTCCTTGAAAAAAAATGAGTACTTATAACTTTTCTCCAGCATTTAAGTGGTTAATGATTGCATTTTTTTATTATTATTATTATTATTATTTTTCCCTCCACTATCTCCTTTCTTCTCTTCTTTGGGTTATTTTGTCCTATCTTTTTTTTCCCTGAGGCAATTGGGGCTAAGTGACTTGCCCAGGGTCACATAGTAGGAAATGTTAAGTGTCTGAGGTCAGATTTGAACTCAGGTTCTCCTAACTTCAGGGCTGGTACTCTATCCGCTGCACCATCTAGCTGCCCCCCTTCCTTCTTTTAAGGAAAAGATTAGGATTTTTATTGGAGTGACTATTTATTAGAGTAAAGTAAGAAGATTAAGAACTCTAGAGTCTGAGATCTTGTGTTTAAAATCTACTTCTGTGTGGTAGGTAAATGGTGCCAGAGTGCAAAGAATTCCAGATCTGGAGTTAGGAAGAATCTTTCCACGTTCAAATCTGACCTCAGATACATATCTGTGCGACCCTGGGCAAGTCACCCTGTATTCTTTAGTTTCTCATCTATAAAATGGGCTGAAGAAGAAAATGATAAACGACTACAGTATCCTTACTGAGAAAACCCCAAATTGGGTCATGAAGAGTTGGACTTGACTGAAATGACTGAGCAATAACAGCAATCTGATGGTGTGACCCTAAGGAACCTTAACGAGCCTCAGTTACCTCATCTGTAAAAAGAGCACTGGAAGTTTCTGAGACCCCTTCCAACTTTAGCTCTGTCTCTGACTGTAGATTGTGTTATCTAGGAGCCAAATTCCCCTCCTCTCCAAAACTATTGTTGTTTAGTAGATTCCAGCATTGACTGACTTTTGGTTTATTTCTTTATGAGGCTTTCCCCTTGTCTTTTTGTATGCTAAAGGCCATGCCCAGTTGGGTTGGGGGGGGTGAGTGGCAGAAGTTAGTACCTTTTTTTCCTCATTTCTGACCCCACTCCAGAAAAAAACCAGCTAATCCAAATTTCCATCTTACTAATTGACTTGTACCAATTAATTCCACATTATCAAAGATCTGTACATTTCATTTTTGTCAATTCTTTTTTTTAATGGTCATTTCTGATTTCCTGATCTTTGAGGAGATCTTGAAGAATTAATGCTGATTGTTGTTAAGTGGCAATTCAAAGGTGTAAGAAAGGACATGGATTCAAAATTCAAATTTGAAGGGGAAAGTTGTCTTTTCCAGCTTTTAGATAGAAAGCTGACCTGGAGTCAGGAAGATTCATCTTCTTGAATTCAAACCTGGCCTCAGTTTATTAGTTTACTAGCTGTATGACCCTGAGCAAGTCACTTAACCCTGTCTGCCTTAGTTTCCTCATTTGTAAAAATAGCTGTAGAAGGAAACGATAAACCACTGAGATAGATATCTTTGTCAAGGAAACCCCATATAGGATCACAAAGAGTCAGATACAACTAAAAGCAACTAAACAATAGCAACACAAAATAAGAAATGAGGGATTATTTAAAAATTAGGAGAGGAGTTCAGGGTTCATGGGGCTATTTTTCTTCCCTTTGCCAAGTCTTCATCCATCTCAAGTCTTAGGGGAAAAGTGTATCTGTATTTGGTTGAAGCTAAAAATAAAAAGTGGCCTAAAGCAAAATAGGAATCTTTATTCTTGAAAAGAATAAAGAGAATAAGCTTAAGCATTTGCTGCTATAACTCAAATTCTTTCTACCCCTGGAACTTTTTTAGCCCTTGTGATCTTTCTAGAATATCCCTCCACCATGTCAGCAGCCTTCTCCCTTCATCAATGGATGAGTTCCTTTCAGAGCCTCCATTTGGGGAAAGGGCTCACACCAACCAGCCACCCTTCATTTTCCTCTCAGCTGTGTTTCTGACTACCAACTTGGCCATCATTCTCCCTTAACTTTTCAACTCCCTTTCAATTTGTTATATTCCCCCATTAGAAAGTAAACATCTTTAGGACATAAACTATTTTTCATTTGGCTTATACTTATATACAAAACCAATAAATTGGGACCCAACTATGAGCAAATGGAGCTGCAAATAGCAGCCATTTCTGTTTTGGCCAGAAATCCTGAAGATCTTCCCCTCCCAGATTTATTTATTTATTTAGGTGTTTTTTGGGTTTTTGGTGGGGTTTTTTTTTTTTTTTTGTTTTGTTTTGTTTTGTTTTGTTTTGTTTTTGGTCTAGGTAAAAGAGGAAATTCTTTGTCTCAATAGCTACCTAGCTTTAATCACTGAATGGGTGGGGTCTCAGCCAAACAGAGATCTGTTGAAGACCTTAGCTCTAAAAAATCAGTATTTCCCATTCTATTAAAGGCCATCTCGAGTCATCCAGATCTATTTCAGACCATTAAACTCAGAGGGCTCTGAAGGACAAAATAAAGCTGGTGTCCTTATACAGCCCTCCTTCATTTAAATCTAATTCACTTGCAAGTTATGGCATCACTTCCCTGATACCATTGCCCTCTTCTAGAAGGAAGGACAAACAACAATATGTAAAGCACTTGTCGAGTAAGTACTTTAAAAATACATGTTGCCTTGCCTAGAAGGGAATCAGTAAACAATAAACAATATATTAGTAGAGACTGCTAAATGGTACAAGGGATAGAGTACTAGGGACTAGAATCAGGATAGACCTGAGTTCCAATCTTACATCAGATTAGTGATGTGATCCTGGACAATTTATTTAACCTCTGTTTACCAGAGTTTCCTCATCTATAAAGTCTACCATCTACCTCCCAGGGTTGTTATAAGAATTAAAGGAGACAATATTTGTGCTATATAAATTATTTTTGTTATTTAATCATTTTTCAGTGGCATCTGACTCTTCATAACTCCATCCAGGGTTTTATTGACAAAGATACTAGAATATTTTGCCATTTTCTTCTCTAGGCCATTTGATAGATGAGGGAACCGAGGCAAATAGGGTAAATTGACTTGCCTGGGTCACACAGCTAGTAAGTTTCTGAGGCCAGGTTTTAATTCAAGAAGATGAATCTTCTTGATTCTGAGCCTGGCACTCTATTCCCTGTGCAACTTACCTTCCTAATGCTAGCTGTTGTTACTATCATTAGACTCTGTAGCTATTAGCTATTCTTAATCTTTCCCAAAACATCACCTTTATCTAGATAAGATAATTTAAGATATTCTCCTCCATGCAATGAGCAAGGATTTGGACAAATGATCTGCTTCTTCCAGGTTTATTTTGCTTTTTTAATATACTCTTAGGTAAGAAACTGAAGATCATAGGACTCAGGTGATGCTTTCATTATTACTAAAGCTGATTTGGAGAGTAAATTATTATCTAAAAATAGTGTATGAGAATGGATCATAGCTTAAAATATAAGAAAGACAGATTCCTAGTCAAAGATAGACTGCACCTAGCAAAACCTGGTAACTCTGTGTTTTCCAGAAGTGTTACAAATCTAATCAAAATGGTTTTAAACTGAAACTTGTTCAAAATAAGGCAAACTGCCAATTTATATGTACCAAGCTAAATAAAATAGAGAGTAGCTGCAATGAAAAAATGTAAATGGGCATATAAGTATACATAGGACATTATACCCAAGAAAGTAGCCAGAAGTAAAACCCATAGCCTCAAATGCCTGTGCAATAATACACAAAGCTGAGGAACAAGTAAAAATGAACTAATGGATTGAATGAAAGGAAGTAAAATGGAACTATCATATAACAGAATTGCTAGTATGAGGCAAATTTGAAATATGACTTTCAATGACTTGTTCATTTTTCATTTTTAAAGACCAATGGCATCACAGGGTGATGTTTTGACATCCCCATGAATTGGATTTAAGGGAGGCAAAGTTGTACCATCTTTAGCCTCACTCTCTCTTCCAGAGACACTCAAATCCAGTGTTAAGATAGATCAAAAGTCAAGATGACTGGCAATGGTTCAGGATCACGGATAACCTTGACATTTCTATATCTGAACAAACTCTAAACACTCCACAGTGCCTGCTTTAGCTGTCTTCTCTATTTAGACAGATTATTCTCATCTGCACTTTCAATGAGTATACCTTATTCAAAAGAAACAGAATAGGTAAAAGAAAAGTAGAATAATGTAGATACGAGAATGTGAGAAAATTCAGCAAATGTTTAGATGAAGAACAGTGGAAAAACAAATTTAAAAAATTCATATGAACTAATGTAAAATGAAGTGAATAGAGCCAGGGAAACGTTATAACAGTAACAATCCTATTAAAGAAAATCAATTCTGAAAACCTTAGTACTCTATTCTATGCAATGATCTACCATCATCCCAAAAGTCTCATGATGAGGCATGCTTTCTACCAAAAAGAGAACTAAGGGACTCAGGGTATAAATTAAGGCATATTTTCTTCTATTTCCTTATTTTTCTTTTCTTGGAACATGGCTAAATGGAAATCCATTTTACATGTCTACATATATTTGCAATGATTTTCATTTTTCTTGCTTTCTTGGAAGATGTAGAAGGGGAAAAGGAGAAGAAAAAGGAAGAATTTGAAATTGAATCAAAGAATTTTTTAAAAAGGAAAAAATTCAGATAAACAGAAGCATTTTTTTTTTTGCCATTGGAGTATATTCCACATCACTGAGACAGGATAAAGCCTTGAGGAAACAGATTTTTTAAAAAAGCTGATACAGAAGAAAGACATGCTAATAATGGGGAACTCCATATATGCAGATACTGGTGAAGAGGTTTCTCTGCTAAAAATACAGCAGCTAATAACTGCTTGATCCATCTTAATGATAATTTCATTTTTCAAAAGGTTCAGGAATCAACAAGGAAAATTTTCTTCTGGGTCTAATTCTCATAAGTAGAAATGATTGCTAGGCTGGGAATGATGAAAATTGGGGGGGGGCAGGGAGAGAAGTGACCATTCTTTCTGAGGGAGTATGACTTCTGAGGCCCTCTCTAGGTCTAGAGCTATAAACCTTTGACCCTAAGGAGGAAAGGAAAACATAGATATTTTGACCTGCATTCTAATTGGTGAAAACACCTTTCAAAAGGTTTCAGGGGAGGAATACATAATATCTTATTAGCCAGAATTACATATATATGACAGCATAAGAATCTTATATAATTATTAAAAAATAAAATTCTAAAGATATGTATAGAAGCAATTCTGATGACAAGGAACAATGTGAGTTGTCTGAGGAGAATGATGAGGATGCACAGGGAACTCACAATTGAATTTTGGTTTTAAAAAGATAAAAAGTAGGAAGTAAGATCAGTTAATAAAGGAGAACTTCAAAAGCAAGGCATATCTTTTACAAATAGTATCAAATGCACTAAAACAGAATAAACTGAGGCTGGTGAAAAAAGGACTAAGAACAACAAAAAGTGTTTTTTTGAAGTTATACTGGGGGGTAAAGAAGACTGAAAGACACAGTATCATTAATAGGGATGGTGACAACTGAAAACAAACAGGGCAGAGCTGTTTAAATCTTATTTTTATTTCTGTTTTCTCTGCCAAGGAGAATGACCTTTGGACCAGGAAGGACAGACCAAAAATGGCTAATAGGGAGTTGATGTCCATTATAAATATGGAGATAATAAAAGAGCACCTAACTGCCCTTGATAAATTCAAGTCACCTTGACATAAATGAATTACATCCTTAGGTACTAAAACAACTAGCAAATGTAATTGCTGAGCCACTGTTGATATCTTTGAAAGATTAAGGAGAAAAGGAAAAGTATCTGGGGGTTAGGGAAGGAGAAATGTCTTGACTTTGTTTTTTAAGGGAAGAAATCAAGTCTGCAAGCTATAGATTGGCAAAATTACTCTTTGCAAAATTCTAAAATGTATTATTAAAGAGTTAAGTGTAGAAAAGGAAGTAGTGACCACTAAGAATTAGAATGACTTCAGCAAAGATGAAACCTATTTCCTGTTTTTGACAATATTACCAAATGAGTATAGCTGAAGGTTATAATAGATAATTTACTTAAATTTTATTTATTTTTAAAATTTAATTTTTTTAACTTAACAAATATCTATCTTTATCATCCTTCCATTTCTCCCTCCATTGGAAAAGAAAAAAGAAAACTCTTTTAATAAATATGAATAGCCAAGCAAAGCTAGTTCTTAGTTCCAGATATAATGTGATGTTGACTGATGAAATCCCTGTTTTCTTAGTGCTGTTAGGCCAAAATTATCACAAGCAGCAGAGAATTGGTCCATGCTTTGTTGCATTTCAACTTCAGAGGCTACAATGAGTGCACAATCATCTACAAACAAAAAATCATGCACCAACGGTCCCCCCATTTAGTTTTGTCTTGTAGTCTTTTTAAGTTGAAGAATTTACCATCAGTGTGGTAGCTGACTTTGATTCCATGTTTGTCCTCATTGAAAACATTTGATAACATTGCTGAAAACATCACATGGGAACAAGCACATAGCATTGTTTCACTCCAATGATGATTGAGAAAGCTCAAGAGCATTGTTCATTGTCAAGAACTGGGGCAAACATGCCATCCTGAAATTGATGTACTATACTGATGAGCTTCTCTGGGCAACCAATGCTTTTTTGGTATTGTTGTTGTTGCTGAGGCAATTTGGGTTAAGTGACTTGCCCAGGGTCATACAGCCAGAAAGTGTTAAGTGTCTGAGACCAGATTTGAACTCAGGTCCTCCTGACTTCAGGGCTGGTGCTCTATCCACTGCACCACCTAGCTGCCTCTGGGCAACCAAATGTTGACATAATTTTCGCTCACAAGTGATAGTATCAAAGGCTGTGATCAGATTTACAAATGTTATATACAGACCCCTCTTCTATTCCTGACATTTCTCCTGCAGTTGTCAGACCATAAACACCATATTGATTGTTCCTGGGCCCCTTCTGAAGCCACACTGGTTCTCAGATAAATGAGCTTTTCCCCATCAGCCTATTAAAAGAGGATTCTGGCAAGAATCTGGTCATCAATGACTAAGAGAGAGAGACCCTCTGTGATTATCACAGGAAATCTTTTCTTTTTACCTTGATAGAGGTGGACAATGGAGGCATCCTTGAACTCCTGGGACATAACCTCCTCTTGCCATATAATCTGGAAAATTTCACTCAGTTTTTGTATGATCAATGGCTCCCCACCTTGTAAATCTCAGCTGGAATAAAATCAGCACCAGTTGCTTTGTTACATGGAAACAGCCTAATAGCATTCAAAAACCTCTTCTTCAGTTGGAACTTCAGCTAGGAAGTGATTGATTTCAACTTGAAATAAATGGTCAACAGCATCAGGATTGACTGGTGATCATCTGTTGAGAATACCATGGAAATGTTCAGCTCAACTCTCTAGGATTGTGTCCTTTTCACTAATCTATGTGGCACCATCAGCACTGAGTAGTTGAGATGCAGAATAAGTCTTTGGCCCATAAATAGCCTTTAGTACATCATAAAAATGCTCTGGATTGTTACTATCAGCATAAAACTGAATTTCATCTGCTTTCTTACTCAGCCATCTCTCTCGAAATTTCAATTGTACTTTACTTTTGATGGAATTGAATGCTATCTGTTAGATATGGATAAACTATTTTGCTGTTACATCCTGGGGAGTTCTTCTTTTTTATTTAATGTCTTCTCAATTTCCCGATCATTTTCATCAAACCAATTTTGATACTTATAGTGATATTTTTTAAAATAAAATATGAGCAAATGCAGTGCTGTACACCAAATCTCTGAGAGCCATCCACTCCTTTTCTGCTCTGTCCTTGCCAACTGTGTGTTGGCTCAACTTACTCTCCAAGTTGGAAACTAACTGTTCCATCTCAGAGAAGTGTTCTAATCTTTCGACATTAATTCTTCTAGCAGTCTTTTTGCCTTGAATCACTTTTGTTGAATGCAAATATTCAGCTTGGAGAAGATGTTTATTTATTTGATTTTTAAGTTTATTTTTTAAATTTTTATTTAATATTTCCCTCAGTTACATTCAAAACAAAATTTTTTTTGCATTTGTTTTAAAATTTTTTGAGTTCTAGGTTCTCTCCCTTATTCTCACTCACAATTAAGGAACCCCACCTGAAGTTATGCAAAACATTTTCATTAAAGTCAAACTGTGAAAGAAAACATAAATCTTCCACCCTGATGAAAATAAAAATCATCAAGAAAAATTAAGTTAAATAGAGAAAGGGAGAAACAGAAAACAGAGACCAAGAGACAGAGAAAGACAGAGACTGAGACTGAGAAAGAAATACACACACAAAGAAAGAGAGAGAGAGAGAGAGAGAAAGAGAGAGAGAGAATACTTCAATTTGTTTCAGACACAATCAGTTCCTTCTCTAACTATGGATAGGATTTCTTATCATAAGTCCTTCAGAGTAGATGATTGTACTACTAAGAATAGCATAGCAAAATCATTGAGTCATTTACATCTCAGAATATTGCTATTATTTTATAAACATTACATTTCTCTTTACTTGAATTCATGAAGAACTTTCCAGGTTTTGTTTTTTTCTGAGAGCATTCTGCTCATCATCATGCAATAATATTCTATCACAGGCACATACCACAGTTCATTAAGCCATCCCAATTGATGGGCATCACCTCAATTTCTAATTTTTTTGCCCTGATAAAAGAACTGCTGTGATTTTTTTTTGTACATATAAATCATTTTCCCCCCCCCCCAGATCTCTTTTGGTATTCATGCCTAGTAGTGGTGTTGTTAGGTTAAAGGGTATGCATGAAATTATAGCCCTTTGGGCACAGATCATATCTTTTGATCATTTATCAATTGCAGCATGGTTCTTAGTTTTTATAAATTTGATTGTTTCCTCTATATTCAAGAAATGAGGCAAGTTTCAGAGAAACTTGCTTTGAAATTCTTTTTACAATTATTATTGCTAACTGTATTCCTCCTCTCCCCCCCATTTATTTTTTCTCTTTTTCTCCTTTCACCTTGTTCTTCCTCAAAGTGTTGTGCTACTGAAAAGGACAAGTTTGTGATCAGTCCAGCACTCTGCACTAAACATTGCCTTTGTCACGCTCACATCCTGTTTGTCTCTTCTTACAATCACATAGTCTCTTAAAAGCCAATGTTTGCTGCGAGGGTGCATCCATGAAGTTTTATTGCATTTAGGTAAATGGAATACAGTGTTGGTGATGAGAAGGTCATGAGATGCATAAGTCTTAAATAGTTGATGACCATTGCTGTTGCTGTTTCCAACTCCATTCCTCCCAAGGTCTCCTTGCCATGTCTAGTAATCTGAGCCTACTCTAACATTAAAATCATCCAGAATCATAAGCTTGTCCTCTTTTGGCACATTGAAAATAAGGGTCTCCACTAGCCCTGAAGTCAGGAGGACCTGAGTTCAAATCTGATCTCAGATACTTAACACTTCCTGGCTGTGTGACCCTGGGTAAGTCACTTAACCCCAATTGCCTCAGGGGAAAAAAAAGAAAGAAAGAAAAAGAAAAAGAAAAAAAAAGAAAATAAGGGTCTCCAGGTCTTCATAAAATTTTTCTTAGATCTCATCAGGGTTTGTCATAGTGGGAGCATAGGGACTGATGATGGTGGCATGGTGTTTTACTGCAAGTAGTGATCACATTGTCATGTCATTCACTTCTTTTGGAAGGCATATGTTGCTAGATTAGTTTTGATTGCAAAATGTCATGGGGCTCCTTTTCACCGTGGCCATTCCAAAACAATGCAAATCCAGCTCCCACTTCAGTAAGCTCATCTTCATTTGCCAGCCTCGTTTCATTCAGGGCTGCTATTTGGATCTAATACCTGTTGAGTTCTCTTGCAATAAGAGCTGGATCATGGTATCAATACAATATTTGATCATGCTGAAAAACTCTGGAGTAAACTACTTAAGACCAGATTAAAGGTAGATTTTCCTTATTGAGGTGAACTTTTCCAGACACTCACCTTCAAGTGATCAACACAATAAGTATGAAGGGCAAGGCAAGTAAGATTTCCCTGCTGTTACAACTCTTTCTTTTGCTGTCCTCTGATGACAATGAGGAAATAGAAATTTTGGAAGGTCAAGCACATTGAGAGCTTAAGTTATCTTTGGTTTTTAATTCATTCTGCTATTTCCATTTTGTGGGAGAGTTCATCCCATTCACTTTCACAGGTATGATCACCAGCTGTGTATTTCCCTCCATTCTATTTTCTCCTGTTTATACTTTTTTTCTCTCTTTCCACCCTGTCCCTCCTCACCAATGTTTTGCTTCTGACCACATCCTCCCTCAACCTGCCCTCCCTTCTAATACCTCTTCCCCTTTCTTCTATCCCTTTCCCAATTTCTCCTCTCTCTTCTAACCAGACCCTCCCTTTTCTTTCCCCTTTCTCTTCCTATTTCCTTATAGAATAAGATAAATTTCTAAACCCACCTGGATTTATATGTTATTTCCTCTTTGAATCAAATCTGATGAGATTAAGCTTCAGAAAATTCTCATCTCCCTCTCTTTCCCTCTATTGTAGTAGGTCTTTTGTGGCTTTTCTTGTGATCTAATTTATCTCATTTTGTCTCCCTTTTCCTCTTTTTCAAGTACAATCTTTTTTTCCACCCCTTAATGCCTTTTAAAAATATCATCACATAAAGGTCCTCTGTTTATGTATACCCCTTCTAACTGCCCTAATAAAAGATACAGTCCTTAAGATTTACAAATATCATTTTCCCATATAGGGAAGTGAACAGTTTAATTTTTTAATAATATATTTACCCCTTTTCTGTTTACATTTTTATGCTTCTCTTGAGTCTTGTATTTGAAGATCAAGTTGTCAGCTTAGTTCTAGTCTTTTCATCAGAAATGATTGAAAGTCCCCTACTTAATTGAAGATTCATCTCCTCCCCTGAAAGATGATCTCAGTCTTGCTGGGCAATTGATTCTTGGTTGTAATTCAAGTTCCTTTGCCCTCCAGAATATGATATTCCAGACCCTCTGATCCTTTATTGTAAAAGCTGCCAAATCCTGAATAATCCTGATTGTGGCTTTTTGATACTTGAATTGTTTATTTCTGGCAGCTTGTAGCAATTTCTCTTTGATCTTATAATTTTGGAATTTTGCTATAATATTTCTTAGTGTTTTCCTTGTAGGATCTCTTTCAGGGGATGACTGATAGATTCTTTCAATGACTATTTTTCCCTCTGATTCTAGCATATCAGGACAGTTTTCTTTGATGGTTTCTTGGAAAATGCTGCCCAAGTTCTTTTTTGGTCATGGCTTTCAAGTAGTTCAATAATTTTAAAATTATCTCTCTTGGAGCTATTTTTCAGGTCAGTTGTTTTTCCAATGAAGTATTTTATATTTTCTTCTGTTTAAAAAAAATTTTTAAGTGTGATTCTTGATATCTTGTAGCATCATTAGCTTCCATTTGCCCAGTTCTAGTTTTTAATGTATGCTTTTCTTCAGTTAACTTTTTTTTAACCTCCTTTTCCATTTGACTAATTTCATTTTTAAAAATGTTGTTTTCTTCAATGGATTTTTTTCTTTTTTGCATTTGGCCAATTGCATTTTTTAAGGAATTGTTTTCTTCAGTCAGTTTTTGTCCTTCCTTTTCCACATCATTGATCCTCTCTTGCATATCTATCATTTCTTTCCCCATTTTTTCTTCTGTCTCTCTTATTTGACTTTTTAAATCCTTTATGAATCTTTCAAGAAGACTCTTTGGACTTGAAATAAGTTTATACCCCTCTTTGAGGTCTCACATGTAGGCATTTTGTCCTCTTTGGAGTTAGTATTTTGGTCCTCCCTGATACCATAGTAGCTTTCTATGGTCAAAGGTCTTTTTTTAATTTTTTTTGCTCTTTTTTTTCTTTTTTCCTTTTTTTCTCCTATTTCATGACTTTTAAAGTCAAGTTATGTTCCTGAAACATAGGGAGTGCTGACTCAAGATTCTTGTGCAGCTTTTTGGGGGCAGTTTGAGTTTTGGTTTTAAGCTCAAGGGTCCCTTATATTTGGTGACTTGCTCATAATGGAAGGGCTAATTCTACGTTATTGCCTTGTGTCCTGGGCTGGCAATTTGCCGTTTGCTCTAGTACTGGAGGCTGCCCCACTGGTCTGATGTACTACTGTTCCATTGAATCAGGACTAAGGGATCTCAGTTGCTGGTCCATGCTGTGATTAAGATCTTCTGACTGACTTACTCAGACACTTGCTGTGTTCCCCTTTTACTCAAGTGAGACTGACCTTTCCTGAAGTTCTTCCAAGTTGTCTTGAGCTGCAAAATTGTTTCATTTCATCTCCTCATAGGCTCTATCATCCACCAAACTGGGAGAACTCCTTCAAGTTCCTGACTTCTCTCTGCCATCTTGGCCCTACCTTTCCCCTTGCTCCCCCTTGGTCATAACTGTGACCATGTCATTCTAAAGTCAGATAGAAAAAATCTGCTAAATGTTTGAAATTGGTCCAGCTTATTGAAAAGACAGAATATAAAAGGAAGAATATAGAGGAATTGGAGTGGGAGAGTGATACTTTGTTGTATGGTAATTTAAGTAATTTAATAATATAAAAAACAGACTATTCAGAAGACAGATCAAATCTAAGAGCAGATAAAAATAGATTGAACATTCACAAGCTTGGGTCTCTAAATTTACTTAATGTCCTTTTCTCTCTTTTCTTTTCAAGGCCTTTAATCCCCTTAGTTTCTATTTTCAATCTGCCTAATAAAGAAGAAAGTTTTCTTTTTAAAATCATTCTCTGAAATTTGGCATTCTTTATTCACAGATAACCTGTTTTTTTAGAAACATAAAGATAACATTGGAATAAGGAGAATGTTGAAAGAAAGGGGACTCAGAGACATATGGTTGAAGGATTGGGGGATGGGTTGGAAAAAGAGAAAAGGACAGAAGAGGCCTGGCAATCATCCAGATTAAAAAAAAAAAAAAAAAAGATCAGAAAAAGAACTGGAAGAACCAGGGAGAAGACGTGGTGAAACAGGTACAAGGCAAAAAAGCCAAGAAGACAAGTGCAAAAGCAATCTTTTTTTACAAAAATATTTCCACTTGGTTAAAGCCCAGACCTCTTTCCTCTTAAAAGACAATGACAACAATTTAAGTCCTTCCTTACTAGAGAGTGAAAGGTAGGTCATGGAACTTACTTATTTAGATTCTGAAAATTTTGTATAGACCTTGTTCCCTCTCTCCCAGTTAGGTAGTACAGGGAACAGAGTACCTAGCCTGGAGTCTTCCTGAGTTCAAATCTGACCTCAGACACTTGACAGTTTTGTGCTCCTGGGAAAGCATTCCAGTATCTTTTTCCAAAAAAACAAAAAACAAATCAGATCATGAAGAATCAGATATGACTGAACAACTACAACTTTCTATCCACCTCAAGGAAAGGGATAAGTTGCTGGCTTCTTTTCAAAAACTGCAGAAATACCAGTTTTGTGGCTGGACCAATGTATGCTGTGGCTTTAGGGCGCAATTGACTCATTTGTTTCCCTTCTGGCATAAAGTTCTGCTTGGGCTGGGCCCAACTCAGGCCATTTCCTTGGTAAATTAAGTCCAATACTGGAATGAAATGTGATACTTGTAAGTCATTCAAAAGTTAACAAAAGGAGATTTACTCAGCCATAGCAGGGAAGGATATTCAGTAAGGCTGCCATATTGATTTAATTAAGCAGTTTACTAGTGATAAGTTAAGTTCTGTTGTCAGTCCACAGTTAGAAGCCTCAAGAGAAGGAGACAGAGCTCCTCATGGCCTCAGGCAAACAGGAAGCCATGTCAACAACCTGAGCCAGTTCCCAAATCCAATCAAGTCACCAACTGAACTTCAGTTTCTATTAAGGAAAAAAACAAAACAAAACAACAAACAAACAATTGGAGCCTCAAGAAAAGCTAGCTCAGCTTACATGCTTACGTCCTAGGAAATACTGCTCCTATCACATAAAACATTTAATTTCTCCTTTTGTCCAGAACTGTGACTTGGAACTCCTAATAAGGTAACATGCTCTACTCCCCTATCCCTGACTGTCGTTGTTCAGTGCAAATCTGTGTAACCCCTTTTGGAGTTTTCTTGGAAGACATACTGGAATGGTTTGCTATTTCTTTCTTTAGCTCATTTTACAGATGAAGAGACTGAGGCAAACAGGGTAAAGTGACTTGTCCAGAGTCATACAGCTAATAAATGTCTGAGGCCAAATTTGAACTTAAGAAGATGAGTCTTCCTGACTCCAGATCTGGCATTCTATCCACTGTGCCACATGGGTGTCTTCTCCAACCCACAGACCCATTTTTACACATTTGTAGCTGCCCTGTAATTTGTAGTCTTAGAGAGTTGCCTTGATTATTAAAGGGTTACCTGACTTAGGGTCTAGAGCCAATGTGGGACAAAGGCAGCACTCGAACCCATGAATTTGGGCTCTGAAATGAGTTCTTTATTCCCTCTGTCATGCTACTTTTGTGCTTGATGTAACCCACATTCTACTTTATGAAACAATGTCTTTAGTGATATGCCTCTACATTCTTTTCACTTGGTTTTGAAACCACTGTCCTTCAATTTTTGGTTTTTTCTGGGTTTTTGTTGTTGTTGTTGTTGTGGAAAAAAAACACATATCAATATATGCATACATATTTTTGTATTTATTTTGTTCAATATTTCCAAATTTATTAAAAATTTTTTTAACATTCATTTAAGAAATTTCTGAAATCCAAATTCTGTCCCATTTTCCTACCCTTCCTCTACTAATTGAGAAGGCAAGCAATATGCTAACAATTATGTTTGTTGCTCTTTAGTCATTTCAATTATGTTTAATTCTCAGTGGCCCTATTTGTGTTTTTCTTGGAAAAAATACTAGAGTGGTTTGCCATTTTCTTCTTCTGCTCATTTTACTAATAAGGAAACTGAGGCAAATAGGGTCAAATGAATTGCCTGGGATCACACACAGCTAATTAGTGTCTGAGGCCAAATTTGAACTCAGAAGGATGAGTCTTCCTGACTCCAGGTCTGGCACTCTATATATTGTACCCCTTAGCTTATGGATATCAATAATATGCCCATTGCCCGAAAGAGCAGGGAAGGTTACAAAGAGATGGGGAGTGCTTTTGTTTGGACTTTTGTGTCCCTGGTACCTAGCACCGTTCCAGTGCTTAATAAATAACTGGGGGAGGGCAGTATTTGGAAGGGGAATAAGCAGCAAACCAAGTGTTCTTTCCTCTAAGTTCTCAACCAGTAAATATACTGCCCAGTAACACAACATTTCCCAACAATCGTGTTTTGCCAACCAGAATTCTCTCTCCTACCTCCCAAAAAAGTTCTATTCAATGAACAGAAGTAAACAGAATAGACCTAAAGAAAGATCCTGTGGCTTTTCAAATCAAATCTGAGAATGAATTAGTCTTCAAGATGTCATCCACTTAAGGCCTTTGCTGTTAATAACCTAAATTGGCCACACAATTATTTTCTCCTTCAATCACTACCTGCCTGCCTCACTGAAAGCCTCCTCTTAGGAAGCTCTGCCATTAATGGCTCCCTGTGAGCTTTCTTTGGGGAGCTGCTGAAAGGTAAATAAAATGAAGTAATGCCTTTTGAGTTGTCTGGTTTTGTGGAAGCAAATTCCCAGGTAGATTGGGCTGAAAATCTTTTGTAGCATTTCAGGCTTCTGAATCCTCATCTCAGCAGTGGCGTTAGCATGGAAGAATGCAGAGGGATGCAGTTCTGGGACCTCTGGATCCCACTAGTATGCAAATCATCTAACTATATGCAAATGATTTTACAGAAATGTGTTCATTTTTCCATACAAAGTCCGTTTCTCCTCCTGGTCCTCATATGCTGTGTCTATAGGCTAAAAGACTTTTTAACACATTATGTCTCATTAACCCATTTTTGCTAAAACATGGCCCACTGTTAATTCCAGAAAGGAAGAACTGCAAGAGCCTGGAGAAACAATCAAGTCTTATTTTACAGATGAAGAGACTAAACCTCAGAAAAGGTATGGGAATTGTCCATAACTACTTACAAAACTAGTTAGTTGCAGAACTATGATCCAAGTATTCTGGGATTCCTGGTAGTTGAGCTATTTTTGCACAATCACTACAGTGTCTATCATGAAGAGTTCAAAATAATAGATCTGTAGTCCAAAACCTGGCATTTAATAACTGTGTGATATTGGTCAAATCACTTGATATCTGTGAGTTTCATTTGCTTCCTCTGTAAAAAAAAAGATGGCAATAATGCTAATGTCTACCTCATTAGCTTGGAGGATGTGTAAATGTGAAATATTATTAATTTTTTCCATATTATAAGAATCAGAATACAAAGGAAAAAAACACAAGAAAGAAAAGAGCAAAAAAAGGTGAAAGTATGCTTTGATCTGCATTCAGACTCTATAATTCTTTTTTTTAATTACAGCTTTTTATTTTCAAAACATATGCATGAGTAATTTTTCAACACTGACCCTTGCAAAATGTTCCAAATTTCCCCCCCCTCACCTCTCCCAGATGGCAAGCAATCTGATATATGCTAAACATGATAAAAATATATGTTAAATTCAATATATGCATACATATTTATACAATTATCTTATTGCACAAGAAAAAATCAGATCAAAAAGGGAAAAAAATGAGAAAGAAAATACCCTCAGTTCCCATAGTTCTCTCTCTGGAATTGGCCTGAGTCATCTCATTGTTGAAAAGAGACACATCCATCAAAATTTATCTTGTTGTTGCCATGTACAATGATCTCCAGTTCTGCTCATTTCACTTAGAATCAGTTCATGTCAGGATCTCCAGGCCTCTCTGAAATCATCCTGTTGATCATTTCTTATAGAACAATAATATTCCATAACATTCATATACCATAACTTATTCAGTCATTCTCTAGCTGATGGGCATGCACTCAGTTTCCAGTCTCTTGCCACTACAAAAAGGCTGCCACAAACATTTTTGCCCATGTCAGACTCCATAATTCTTTCTCTGAATGTGGATGGCATTTTCCATTATGCATTTTTTGAAATTGTCTTAGATCATTGTATTGCTGAGAAATGCTAAGTTTATCAAAATTGACCATCACACAATCTTGCTGTTACTGTACTTAATGTTCTTCTGGTTCTGCTTACTTCACTCAGCATCAGTTCATACAAGTCTTCTCAAGTTTTTCTGAAATCTGCCTGCTCATCATTTCTTATTGCACAATGGTATTCCTTTACATTCATATACCACAGCTTGTTTAACCTAGTAGTGATATTGCTAGATCAAAGGGTATGCACAGTTTTCTAGCCCTTTGATCATAATCATGTGAACTATTATTAAAGGATCTGATTTTTAAATGAGAAACCTAAAATGTTATAAAATGAAAAAACGTGGGATTTTTTTGCTATAGTCACTCAAAAAGATAGCAGAAGAGTCAATAACATTATCCAAATTCTATTTCAGACTCTTCCTCCAATTTTGCTCTGTCTACATAGACCATAAGACCACACAAGACAGAGATGATTTAGAAATGGAAGACCTGCTCCAGCACTTACTACCTGATCTTGAGGAAAATGGCTTAATCTTTGAGATACTCAGTTTCCTCATCAATAAAATGGGGATAATTATAATTTCACTCCCTATCTCACAAGATTGTTGTGAGGAAAAGTGCTTCATAGATCTTAAAGTACTATATAAATGTGAATTATTATTATTATTATTATTTCCTTCAGGCAGCTTTTAACTTAGTTTATGTGTAGTAGACACACTCTTTCCAGTGTCCTCCTTACCCAATTCCCTCCAGTGCAATTGTCAGCTTCACACCTCATGAATTTTATTTGCAATCGATAAATAAACCTATTATCATCAGGGTTTTGTATTCTCATCATATATCGTAATCTCTCATAAACCATTTCATTGTGTGGGTCAGGTTCATTGAGCATATCCCACTCATCTTTATTTCTCAGTCCATGACAGGAAGACACAGACATAAAGAGTGAGCACAAGAATTCAGTTTCCATTCTCAGAATGTTAAAGATAAAAGTCACGTTTAGACATTATGATATTCAGTTTTAGCACCACTGGGGGAAAAAACAGTAGTCATTACCTTGTCAAATACTCTGAACATTTTGGAGGTGACTGAGTATTTCATTTCTTCTGTTTGTATGTGGCCATTCTAGTAGAAAAGAAGCTCTCTTTCTTAGATTAAGGTATGATGAGTTTCCTAAGTCACATAGCTCAAAGTTTGACTTCCAGACTACTC
>JAJPUD010001233.1:0-24251 GCA_023553655.1 Myrmecobius fasciatus
AAAAAATTTCTTTGTTAGCCTTGCAAGATCTCACATCTCACAGCCCAAATTTATAGGGGAAGGCAGAACCCAGAAGCCTTCAAGGAAATTTAAAGAAATAGTCAGACACATAGATGATTTCATCTTCCAGTAACAAGCAACAAACCAGTGCTGTCTGGGGGGGAAAGAGGGGGATTTTCCATCAAAAATCACTGTACCACACATCTTGGGAGGGAGAGTGAGACCAAGTTGCAGGGAGGCCTTAATCATGGACAGTAGCCAACTGAAGTTTGTCCAGAAACATTGGAAGCCTTTTTAAAGAGAACCTACCACAAGTGACATGGCTCCCCCTAATGAGCAGACACAGCCAAAATCTCAGTTTTGTACTGAAAGGCAAACAACTCTTTGGAGCCAACAATACAGTCCCAAAGACTCTGTGCTGAACAAAGCAGTGTCAGTTGAATGAGAAAGACACATCCTATTTCATCTTAAATGGCCGACCAGCCTCACCAAGCTCCTACAGAGACCACCTAACCCCGAGGAGTCAAAGACCTGGACTACAACCCAAAAGAAAAATAAATTCTAAATCCTTTCAGTAGGGAATGTGTAGAATAATTTTTTCCATGTGCCTGCTCCAGGGACTTTGTTTGAAAAGGTCCAATTTCAAGAGTAAAGGAAAACTCCAAACAAGAATATTTTTAAAGAAACTCTTATAAGAAGCTTCAGAAGGAAAAACAGTAATCTCAAGATCTCAATGACTACTTCGATAAGTCAATAAAAATGATGTAACTCTTAAGCAAATCCAAATGAAAGCTCTATTATTTCTAAAAGTGAGTCCCCATCCTTTTGCATTCACTGTAACCCCATTAAAGGACAGTATATATACTACTTTGTAATGCTATAGAAAGTACTTCTGGAAATCTGGATTCAGACCCTTGCTACTTTATGTGACAACTCAATCCCCCGGTTCTTCAGTTTTCTTGTCGACAAAATGAGAGGTTTGAACTAAGTGACCTCTACAGGACCTTTTGCTCTTAAGGTTGGCCTCTACTGGGGCAGAAAATACCAGCAAAACAGTATTAAGTTTCTTGACACATTTCACAACAATCCTGTGAAGTAGGTGTTCTTATTATTCTCATTTACTGATAGGTAAACTAAGTCAGAGAGGCTAAGTAAGTGACTTTTTTAGGGTAGCATAGGATTTTTTTTTTAATTAAAGCTTTTTATTTTTCAAAAAATATGCGTGGACAATTCTTCAACATTAGCCCTTGTAAAACTCTGTGTTCCAATTCCCCCCCCCTTCCCTCATGCCCTCCCCCAGATGGCAAGTAGTCCAATATATGTTAAACATGGTAGAAATATATGTTAAATCCAATATATGTATACATAGTTATACGATTATCCTTCCACACCAGAAAAAGAGTAGCAAAATAAAATGCAAACAAGAAGAAGAATAAAAATAGCATAGGATTTTAACATCAATTTTCCTGACTTCAAATCTGCTAGTCATATCACCATAACCAAAGTATTTCTTTATATCTGCAGCAACTAATAAGACTTATTCATATCTAGTCCTTTTCAGTCATTTCTGACTTTTTGGGACCCAATCTGAGGTTTTCTTGGCAAAGATACTGGAATAGTTTGCCAGTTCCTTTTACAGATGAGGAAACTGAGGAAAACAGTGACTTGTTTGAAGTCACATAGCTGATTTGGAGCTATGCTCAAAAAGTTATCAAACTGTGCATACCCTTTGACCCAGCAGTGTTTCTATTGGGCTTATATCCCAAAGAAATCATAAAAGAAGGAAAGGGCCCCACATGTGCAAGAATGTTTGTGGCAGCTCTTTTTGTAGTGGCAAGGAACTGGAAATTGAGTAGATGTCCATCAATTGGAGAGTGGCTGAACAAATTATGGTATAAGAATGTTATGGAATATTATTGCTCTGTAAGAAACGACCAACAGGAGGATTTCAGAGAGGCCTGGAGAGACTTGCATGAACTGATGGTGAGTGAGATGAGCAGAACCAGGAGATCGTTGTACATGGCAACAACAGTACTATATGATCAATTCTAATGGACATGACTCTCTTCAACAATGAAATGCTTCAAAAATGCTTCAAACCAATTACAATTGTTCAGTGAAGAAGGCCATATACACCCAGAGAGAGGGATGTGAAATGTGGACCACAACATAACATTTTCATGTTCTCTATTGATGTTTGCTTGCATTGTATTTCCTATATCGGATTATTCTCTCTTATAGATAGGATTTCTCCTGAACAAAAAAATGATGTGTGACAATAACTATACATATATTCGATTTAAGTATTCTAACATAATTAACATGTAGTGGATATCCTGCTATCTAGGGGAAGGGTGGGGAGTAGGGGGGGAAAATTTGTAACAGAAAGCTTTTTAAGGGTTAATATTTAGGAATTACCCATACATATGTTTTGCAAATAAAAAGTATTAATAAAAATAAATAAATAAATAAATAAATAAATAAAGTCACATAGCTGATAAATGTCTGAGGCTGGATTTGAATTCAGGTCTTCCTAACTCTACGCCACTCAACACTTTCCCCATTGCATGACCTAGCTGCCTAAAGTTGCAGAGAATAGACACTTAATAAATGACTTATTATGTAACCAAACATGTAAAAGTTGAGAAAACTGTAGCCTATGTTTTATATTTGTTTCAGCTTTTGACAATCACATCTGGTTATTTTCCTTTTCTAAAATTACATTTTACTGAGAGTTCCAGGAACAATGGGGACTTTAGAAACTCCACGGGAATGACAAGAAAATTCATAGGACTGCAGGAAAGAACAGCCAAAGGTGGGGTCTGAAAGGAGTTGTCAATGCTCTTATGTAATTTATCTAGGCTTATGGGTTAGGAACACAACTGGAAAGGAGGCTGCTTTATTTGGGAAAACTCCAAAAACCAAGATGCAATTTTCCTAATTTAATCCCATGACAAGCATTCCCTTAATCCCCAACCCCCAATCACACCAGGCAATAATGTTCTGAAGTTCATGTGTTCTGGAGTCACTTTTTGCCAGGAAAAGCATCTATGCTGCAGCCCTGAATTCTAGGAAGTAAAGGCCATCCACTCACCCCAGTCCCCGGCAGCGATCCTTGGCCATGTGGCTGTGCAGTAGAGCTGGAATCAGCCTAGACAGGATCAGCCACATTCACATTTCAGAGTTTAAATTAGGCACCTGAATACTTTGGGAATTTTTTTTTTAAACATGTTTTGGCAAGTGTTTTGCTGCACTTAGAGTGAAGGGAACAATTTTTCATCTGCTTTTAATTGGGTTCTCATGTTGTTCTAGATTGGATGGTTTTCTTTATATCAATCTGATTTCCATTCAACGGTCCATCTTTGACTTGAGGGAGAAGTATAAAATAAATCAAATCCTTCTTCCACAAGACAAGACAGCCCTTCAAAAACCTGAATTGAGTATAATCAAACCCACTAGGTATTTATTAAACACTTACATGATACAAGGCACTGATTGATATTGGAGATACAAAGACAAATTGAAAAATTATTCCTGCTCCTGAGGATCTTAGACTTTACTGGGAGGACATAACATTTTTGTTGTTTAGTCATTTTAGTCACATTTGACTTTTCATGGCCCCATTTTGGAGTTTTCTTGGCAAAGATACTAGAGTCATTTACCATTTCCTTCTCTAGCTCATTATACAGGTGAGAAAACTGAGGCATTAAGTGAGTTGCCCAGGATCATACTGCTGGTAAATATGTGAGGCTGGATTTGAACCCAGATTTCAGACCTTGCACTCTATGCACTGCACTACACTTATCTTCCCAGGATAAAACATACAAACAATTAAATGTCATATGTAATCTAGGAACAAGGGGAGAACATTGACAACTAGGCAAGAAAGGCTGTCATAGGACCCATGAAATCATGAAAAATGGAGGTCGCAGGGAAACTATATATAAGCAGTGACTACAGGGATGCAAGGGGCAGCTAGATGGCGTTAAAGTGTAGAGAGTGCTGGACCTAGAGCCAGAAAGGCTTATTATCTTCCTGAATTCAAATCTAGGATTTTGAATCCTAAGTGTTACTAGCTATGTGACCCTAGACAAGTCACTTAACCTCATTTCCCTCAGTTTCCTCATTTGTAAGATGAGTTGGAGAAGGAAATGGCAAACCACTCTGGTATCTTTACCAAGAAGACTACAAATACAGTCATGAAGAATTGAGTACAACTGAACAATAACAACTGATTGAAATAAATTAAAAAGTATAACAACAGCAGCAACAAAAACCCTGATACTGAACTTCATGTAATTATAATGATCAAGCTTGTCTGGGAAGAAAAGAAAGGGGGAAAAATGTACTTTTCTCCCTACATCTGAGAAATGGGGGGTTGTGAGTACAAGGTATTGCATATCTTGTTACACTCAGTTGATGTGTTGGTTAGTTTTATAGAATAATAATAATGGTTAACATTTTCATAATGCAAGGTTTGCATAGGGCTTATTCCTGGGATCATATTTAGTGAATTGCTTACTCCAAGTATTCTGAGGAACTCAGAGCGCTGAAGGATAGTCATCATAAAGACACTCCAAGTCACAAGCCAAGTAACATTGATGAATAAGGGAAGAGATGCTCAATGAGAGGATAGTTTTGGCTTAAAAACAACAGATGTTGAATTAATACTTTTTCTTTTCTGTTTTCCAAGGATTTTCTCAGCTGCCACAATTGAGAATTCTGCCTTGTAACAAAACAGTAAAATGCACAAATTACCATATAAATTGAAGCTGACATTATATGCCTCCTTTTCCAGCCATAGATGCAGACAAGGAATCAGTAAACTTCATAGTCAGGTAATACAAGTCACTTCCTTGAACTGGGTTGTGAGATCTTTTAATGTTGCTTTCCTCACATCATTGTACTCATCGTAGGGCTCATGCCCCAGTTTCTTTTCACTTTGCTTTATGTTAGTTCACTTTATTCTTATGAGATTTTTCTGAAATCTTTACATTTATCATTTCTTAGAGCCCAATAACATTCCAGTTGCAGAGAATATGACAATTTCTACAACACTAACTCAAATGAAGGGCAGCTGGGTAACCCAGTGGGGCGGGGAACTGGCCCTGGAATCAGGAAGACATCCTCCTAAGTTCAAATGTGGCCTCAGACACTTACTGGTTGTGTGACTCTGGGCATGTCACTTCACCCTGTTTACCTCAGTTTCCCCATCTGTAAAATAAGCCGGAGAAGGAAATGGCAAACCGCTCTGGTATCTTTACTGAGAAAACCCCACATGGGATCACAAAGAGTCAGACAAACTCAAATGATGGGTTTCAAATGATGGGCATCAAATTTATTTAAAATCTTTTGCTCCCACAGAAAACTTAGATATTTTTGTAAGTATAGGACAGTTGCTTCTGTCTTTGATTTAGCTGGAGACCTATGTCCAGTAATAGTGTCATTGAATTAAAGAGGTAAAGGATTGTGATTCATTTCTGTTTGACTCTTCAACTAGTAAGGGTCTGAGGTCAGATATGAACTTGGGAAAATAAATCTTCCTTATTCCAGGCCTGGCACTCAATTCATTGCAGCGACATTTAACCTGTAAAAAGGTACGTAGAGGCTAGTTATTCTTCTAAAAGCAGTCAGGTGGTGCAGTGGATAGAGCACCTGGCCTGAAATAAAGAAAATAAATCCAACCTCAGATACCAACTTGTGACTTTGTCTACTTTAGTTTTCTCATTTGTTAAACAATAGTAATAACAGGGGCAGCTAGGTGGCACAGTGGATAGAGCACCAGCCCCGAAGTCAGGAGGACCTGAGTTCAAATCTGGTCTCAGACACTTAACATTCCCTAGCTGTGTGTGACCCTGGGCAAGTCACTTAACCTCAATTGACTCAGCAAAAAGCAAAAAAAAAAAAAATTTTAAAAATAGTAATAACAGCATCTATCTCCCTGTGTTGTTGTGAGGATCAAATGAGAAATAGTGAACTACTCCAATATCTTTGCCAAAAAGAACCTCAAATGGGATCACAAGGTTGGACAACACTGACCAACACCTTAGGTTTGAATGCAACCAGTCTCTCTTATACATTCAGCACAAAACTTTTCTTCCCAACTAGATTATAACCTCCTTGAGGATAGGTCTCATGTCCCATATTCATTTTAAGATCTTCATCCTCCACTCTTCCCTCAAGGCTAAACAAGTTCTTGGGCACTTGTTACAGCTAAAAAAATGCTCATCAAAATGATATGAATGTCCAATGGTTTTCTGCTAGAATGTCACTACATTATTAAATTTTAAATTTGTCATCCACGACTTAAGGAATGGAACCAAAAATATTCTTTTTTGAAATTATTTTTGGTGAAGTGAATAAAGCCCTGGGCCTGGAGTTCAAATCTCATCTCAGACTAGCTGTGACTGTAGACAAGTCATTTAATCTTGTTTCCTTCAGTTTCCTCATTTATAAAATGAGCTGGAAAAGGCAATGGAAAACCACTCCAGTATCTTTGCCAAGAAAGCCCCAAATGAGCTACCAAAGAGTTGGACATGACTAAACCACAACAAAAAGAAAATATTAAACAATCTTTAAAGATTAGAGAAATGGGGAGAATTCAACCTTCCTTGTGGAAGTGGGAGAGTTCTCAGGGGTTCTCAGATTTCTTTATGTATTAAAGTTTTACTGCTTTTCCTCTTATTCTTCCTCTTTTTTCTTAAAAAAAATTTTTTTTGTTGTTATAAGGGATGATTATTTGAGAGGAGAAAGGGATAAAAGACAAACTTTAAGTATTTAAAAACACAAAATATTAATAATATTTTATTTTAAATTTTAAATGAAAAACCCTCTTGGGAATTGTAAAGACTGCAGCTAAACACTAAAGGATATCTTTTTATTTAACTTGTATTAATTTGTTTGTCAAGACTTCTCTGTAGTAAAGATTATAACTGTCAACAAAAGGCTTTTGGAAGCTCTTAGCTTGATGGACTTTCCATAGCTCTTGACTTTAACACCTATAATGAGTTAAGTAAACACTATCCAGGGACAAGCCAAATTCTCTGAGGCTGAAGTTGTTCTGTGTAGAAACTGAAAGTGATACTCTCATTCAGGTTCCCCAATGACTCTTTAAAAAATAGTATAAACATTCGTCCTTGCAAAATCCTGTGTTCCAAAATTTTCTCCCTCCCTTCCCCCTTCCTCTAGACAACAAGTAATCTAGCACAGATTAAACATATGCAATTCTTCTAAACACATTTCCACATTTATCATGCTGCACAAGAAAAATCAGATCTAAAGGGGGAAAATGAGAAGAAAAAACAAACAAACAACACCAATAACAAAAAAGGTGAAAATACTATGCTGTGATCCACATTCAGTCCCCCGGGTCCTCTCTCTGGGTGTAGATGGCTCTCTCCATCACAAGACTATTGGAATTGTCCTGAATCACCTCCTTGTTGAAAAGAGCCAAATCCATAACAGTTGATCATCATAGAAACTTGTTGTTGCTGTGTACAATGTTCTCTTGGAAATCGTCCTGCTGGTCGTTTCTCACAGAACAATAATATTCCCTAACATTCATATACCATAATTTATTCAGCCACTCTCCAATTGATGGGCATCCATTCAGTTTCCAGTTTCTTGCCACTACAAAAAGGGCTGCCACAAACATTCTTGCTCATGTGGGTCCTTCTCCCTCTTTTAAGGTCTCTTTAGGATACAAGCCCAGTAAAAACACTGCTGGGACATAGGATACACACCGTTTGATAGCCTTTTGGGCATAGTTCCTTATTGCTCTCCAAAATGGTTGAATCAGTTCACAAATCCGCCAACAAGGTACTTGTGTCCCAGCTTTCTCACATCACCTCCAACATTCATCATTATCCTTTCCTGTCATTTTAACCAATCTGAGAGGTGTATAGTGGTACCTCAGAGTTGTCTTAATTTGCATTTCTCTGATCAATAATGATTTACAACACTTTTTCATATGGCTAGAAATAGTTTTAATTTCTTCATCTGAAAATTGCCTCTTCATATCCTTTGGTCATTTATCAATTGGAGAATGGTCTAAGCTAACTTTAGACACCTTTTAGTTACACTTTCAATCTTCCAAACATGAGTGTAAGTTAATAAATACAGCCCACTAACCAAAATACGGAGTTATGAAGATCCTCAGTGCTTAAAGAAAATCTCGGGGCAGCTAGGTGGTGTAGTGGATAGAGCACCAGCCCTGAAGTCAGGAGGACCTGAGTTCAAATTTGGTCTCAGACACTTAACATGCCCTAGCTGTGTGACCTTGGGCAAGTCACTTAACCTCAATTGCCTCAGCAAAAAAAAAAAAATCTCCTAGAATTAATGTATCCTTTAACTCTTCTGCCTGGCTTTGGTGCTGTTGTGTCTTTCACTCATGTCCAACTCTTTGTGATTCCATAAAGAGCTTTCTTAGCAAAGATTCTAGAGTAGTTTGCCATTTCCTTCTCCAGTAGATTAAGCCAAACAGGTTTAAGTGACTCTCACGTGGTCACACAGCTAGTGTCTGAGGCCAAATTTGAACTCAGATCTTTCTAACTCTAGTGCTCTATTCATTGGTTTTGCACCCTCATAATCAAAAATTCTTTAAAGAAAGTTATAGGAACACTTTGAAAGAAATGTAAATGTTTCATTTTAATGTGCACATGGCACCCCAAAATGTCAAACTTATTGTTCTAATTTTGTTGCCTTTTAGTATTGTGCAACTTTTAAAAAATGGTATGAATTTTTATTCATGCATTGGCAGGTCAACTTCAAGGCACAGTTTTAGAAAATATGAACAGATACTGAATAATCTACTCACTGCCTTTATTTAACATGTCAGTATTCTAATAGAGGCTGACAGTTGCCCATTATAGCAAGATAAGAACAAACAGACCTCATGTCTTTTAAAGCAGTTTTTGAATAAATGAAAAAGCATTTATTAAGGATTTTCCACTTGCCAAGTGATTATGTTAATAGGCTCTGCTGATACAACTGCAAATGCACAGACATTCCTGGCCTCTGAGCAGCTTCTGTTCTAAAAGGAAGGAGATTATATACATAAAGAATGGTTGAGGAAAGCATTGCACACAGCAACATCAACATTGTGTAATGATCAACTATGATAGCCTTAGTTCTTCTCAACAATCCAATGATCCAAGACAATTCCAATAGACTTTGGATAGTAAATGTCATCTACATCCAAAGAGAGAACTACGGAGTCTTTTTTTCTTTCTGGTGATTTTCCCCTTTTGTCCTGATTCTTTATTCACAACATGACTAATGTGGAAATATGTTTAATATGATTTACATGTATATTAGATTGCTTACCTTCTGGGGAAGGAGAACACAATTTGAAACTGAAAATCTTATAAAAGTGAATGTTGAAAACTTTTTACATGCAATTGGAAAAAAAATAAAATACTATTAACAGGTTAAAGGGGGAGAGAAAAAAAAGAGAATGGTTGCCAATAATTGGACAGGAATTGTGGGAGGGAACATTGAGGAGTCAATTGACATACCCCATCCAGAAACAATTAAAGCATTGATTAGATCTTGGTTCAGGGTTCCCAACTGAAGGGGCTGGAGGGGAAGATCATTCCACAGTCATCAAAACATGACTGATGGCAAGGTTTACAGCTGTGAGAGATGAAGGATCATCTTTTATTTGCTGTCATAACAGCAGCAGCAGCAACAACAAAATTAACCTGCCAACTTCCCCCCATCCCCTCCCCTTTCACTTGCACTCTTATTAAAGAATAATAATATCCAGGAAAAGAATATGGGAGAGTTATACGATTTAAAGTTTGTGGGAACTGACATTACAAATAATAGATCATCTAGCCTTTGTGTCAGATTCAAGGACAAAAGGATCCCTGCAGCCACAGACTGAGTTACAAAAACCACAAATTAACATTATCTATGTAGTTGTATTTTTAATTTATTTTGTTAAAAATCCTAATTCCAGGAACAGCAGTCAGGAGTTTGATGGGCAGTTTGGCCCCATTTGACATCACTTCATTTTAATTATACAAGTAACAAATAATAGCTAAGGCTGGTAGATGGCACAGTACGATTGAGTTCCAGGCTTGGAATCAGGAAAATCTAAGTTCAAATCCAGCCTCAGACCCTTTCTAGTTGTGTGACCCTGGACATGTTACTTAACGCTGTTTGCCTCAGTTTCTCCATCTGTAAAAAGAGCTGAAGACAGAAATGGTCAACCAAAAGACAAAAAATTCCAGATGGGGTCATGAAGAGTTGGACACCACTGAAAACAACCCAACAGCAAGCAGCAGAGCTAAGTAGTTAATTAATAGTAGATCAAACAGTTGGAAAGGTCTTCAGAGTCCATCTAGCCCAGCCTTCCACAATAGAGCTTGCAAATGATAATCATTCAGGCTTTGCTGGAAGATCTCCAGAGAAGTCCCCACTCCCACCACATACATATACACACCCTCACTCATGCACACACATACACACTCACACACATATATATATGTATATATATATATGTACATTTACATATATGCACACTCACATACACACACACACACACACACACACACACACACACACACACACCCTTCCTTCCTGGCAGCTCATTGAACTTTTGGTAAGCCTGTTAGAAGTTTTTCTTTACATCAAACCCCAATTTGTCCCTTTACAATTTCAACCCATTGGTCCTGATTTTGCTTCTAGAGAATTGGATTAAAACTCATCCATCAATCAGTCAATAGACATTTATTAGATATCCACTATATAGGCTGAGCACTGGGAATAAGGCAAAGATAACTTTGACCTCAGAGAGCTCATAATCTAATGGGTGATAAAACATGCAAGCAATTGTGAACAAACAGGCTATATATGTACAGGATAAATGATTAAGGGTGACTATTAGGTCAACAGAATATCTTCCCTTCTCCAGGTTCTTTGACTATATACTCATTTTTTCTTGTCTCTTCCCTATAGGATCATAAAGCTCTGGTTGGAAGAAACCATCTAGTCTGACTGTTAGTTTTACAGATAAGGAAACCGAGGCTCCTAGAAGCTGAGTGACTCAAACAGCCAGTAAAAAGGACAAGCCTGGAATCTGTAGCTATAGCCTCTTCCTTCAAAGTCCCCAGAAGCTCATCTTACTCAGGGTAGCCTCCCTCGGTCCTGAGAAACACAAAGGCTCATCTGCAATAAAGGGACTGCACATGATAGGAAGAGATCAGAGAGGGAAGAGAGCAAAAGCTGCCTACCTCACTCAGGACAAAATTACTGACTGTCCAGAATGATGCTCAGTATGGCTTTAGTTTGTGGAGAAGATTTTTCTTTATTCCATTGCTAAGGAAACAAGTCACAGCTTACTTAGATATTATGTATTTTAAATTGCATATTAATTTTTTAAAATAATGATAAATCCATTACATGTTAACAGAGTTAACATTTTAATAAAAGATAATTTTTTTCCAAAACAAAAAAAAATTTAGTAGGAAGAGTTTGACATATTTTGGCAAATTTCTTTAGTATCTATTTTAACAGAAGACAGCTGAATTCTCATATTTGTCTCTTCTACAATCAATCTGTTGCTCTATGTTGTTTTGGTTGAAGTGTATGAAGAAAATCTGGCCTCACACAGATACATTTTTGGAAAATGGAAAAGTATTTTAATAGCAAGTAACCTCTCAGTACTGTAATGAAAATTATTTTGACCTTGAGGACCCCCTACAGGGGTGTCAGGGGCTCCTAGGGAATCTCAGGACTATATTCCAATTGTATCTCTATCCACTATTCTCTGTTTCTATCTTTTGATTCTGTCTCTGTCTCTATCTCTGTCTTTCTGTTTCTCTCTCTCTGTGTCTCTCTCCTTCTGTGTATTTGTCTCTGTATGTGTATATCTCTTCCTCCTTCCCCTCCTCTGGCTCTCTCAGTCTATGTCTCTCTCTGTGTCTCTCTTTTTCTCTCTGTGTACGTCTCTCTCTGTGTGTCTCTATCTTTGTCTGCAAAAGGCTTTCCGAACATCATTTCATTTTATCAGTCCTGGGAGATAGGTGCTATTATCACAATCATTTTTAGATGATGAAAGTGAGAAAGGCAGTAGTAAGTGACTTCCTCACATAGCTAGATAATTTCTGAGGCTGGCTTTATTTTATTTTTATATAATAATAGCTTTTAATTTTTCCAAATACATGCAAAAACAGCTTTTATCATTCACCTTTGCAAAACCTTGTGGTCCAAATTTTTCTCCCTTCTCCTCCCCCCCAGCAAGTAATCCAATATAGGTTAAACATACAATTTTTCTAAACGTATTTCCACATTCATCATTCTGCACAAGAAAAATCAGATCAAAAGAGGGAACAAACACAAAAAAATAATAAAAAAAATAAGCAAACAAACAATAATAACAACAACAAAAGTGAAAATACTCTGCTTTGACGCACATTCAGTCCCCATAGCTCTCTCTCTCTCTGGATGCAGATGGCTCTCTCCATCATATCTATTTGAAATACCTTGAATCACCTTGCTGCTGAAAATTGCCACATCCATCAGAATTAATCATCACATAATCATTTTGTGCAATGTTCTCTTGGTTCTACTCACTTCACTTAGCATCAGTTCATATAAGTCTTATGCAGGTTTTTCCAAAATCAACTGAGGCTAGATGTAAACTCAGTTATCTTAACTGCAGATTCAGCACTCAAACCATTGTGCTGATTGCCCCCATCAGTAATAAATAAATGTGGAAAAAATCAGTGTTGGGATGTTTGGGGTTATTTTCACTTTCTTTTTTTGCTTTCCAACAATTTTTACTGCCTCTTAAGAAACATTTAAATAATGGAAGTCTTTCCTCACTCCTTTTACTTCTAGTACCTTTCCTTGGTTAATTATTTCCTCTTTATCCTGTAAACAGCTTGCTTTGCATATGTTTGTTTGCATGTTATCTTTCCCTGCTCCTAGAGAGTAAGGACTATCTTTTTGCCTCTTTTTGTATCCCTAGTATTTTGCACAGTGCCTGGCATACAGAAGATGCTTAATAAATGTTATTTGATTAATGACTTTAAATGTCCCTTTCAAAAGTTATGTATATATAATTATTTTTTAAAATGGGATTAATTCTAAGAAATTATTTTGTGAAAAAAATTTAAAATTTTTTAAGTTTAAATTTCAATTACTTATGTTTATAAACTTGACAACTGATAAAAAAAAAACAGAAATACATTATATTTTATTTTGGGGAGAAGAATCAAACATATTTTTCCATTCTTATTTTCTTTATCCAATAGCATGTACAAATATTTTTTTTTCAAATAGGACAAAAGAAGTAGAAAAAGAGTGTCTTATTTGACTTCTAGAGGATCTTTAAATTTGTTGAAATTATTTCTTTTTACACTGGAGTGACTTGTCTCATTTCAGCTCTCTGTCTCTTTCTGTCTCTATCTCTGTCATATCTCTCTCTCTTTGTCTCTCTCTTCTCTCTCTCTCACTCACACACACACACACACACACACACACACACACATACACGAAAAAATTAGTTCTCAATTTCTTCATTTTAAATGAAAAAGTTGGGTATCATCTATAAGGTTTTTTATATCTCTAACACACTATTTTTCATAAATACATATTTTTTCTGATATGGTAAAGTTAATAACATGATTTTTTAAAAAAAAAATTTAAATAACAGATTTACTTTGATGTGGGTGTAAAGTTGGGAGTGGTCACATGCTATTTTCCCAAAACAGAATTATCTATTAAAATAATTAATAAGCCACAGGAATTAAAAGGGGCCAAACCTTTACTATTCAGTGGGCTATGCAATAGGTGCAAAATGGGCTCAATGAGATCCTACATCTCCCGTGACATCTGGGCTTGGAGAGCCATAACCTCTGCTAGGAGTAGTTCCAAAGACCAACTATAAGGTGATGCTATGTCTGTGACTCATAGGGCCTCCTAGAAAGACAACAAAAGACCTCAGAGAAGAAAAGGGGGAGTTCTCTGGGACAAAGGGCTGCAATGGTGGCACCCAAGAGTCCCTGCAATGTTTCTGAAATCCCACTCAGCAAAGAGAGATGGCTTCTCAGAATGGAGATACACACCAGAGCAGACTGAGCAGTCTACAAGCAAGGATGCCTACACTAGAGGTAATATCTACCTAAAATCAGCTCCAGAGATCGAATAAAAGACCTTTTTTCAATTTAACACCATTACTTTTAGAGGTAACAAATTGTTTCCCATACTATTTTATTTATTCAGAAGCAAATCTCTGTAGCTTGAGGTTTTCCAGATTCCTTTGCTAATTGTCTTAGTTCTAGATAAATATTTTATTCTATCAATTGGACATTCTTCAACTTTTGAAAATTAGTTTAGATACCTTAACGACGGATGCCCATATGAGCTGGAACAGGGTTTGAGTCCAATGAGCTACACTTGTTATCCAATCCAAATCAGTCACTAAGTATTTTCTCATTCATCTATCCATCTATTCATCCATCCATCCATCCATCCATTCACCCATCCATCTATCCTTCTATCTATCTATCTATCCATCCATCTGTCCATCTGTTTGTCTATCGATTTTTCTTCAGTTTGATCAAAGGAAAATCTTTCTCATTATGGTACAGTTGAAAAAGCACTGGCTCTCAAAGTATCTTAATCTGTCTTTGCATCTTATTTCCTATGTGACTTTAGTCATTATATCTATGGATCTCAGTTTCCCTCAACTGTAAAATGAATGGATTAAAGTAGATAGTGTCTGCATCTTACTTCCTATATGACTTTAGTCATTATGTATATGTGTCTCGTTTCCCTCAACTGAAAAATAAATGGATCAAATCAGATAGTGTCTGAAGTTCCTTCCAATATGAAATCTACGAACTTATGATCCTAGACCTGTCTAGAAGTAAGATGCTATTGGTCATGGTGGCTTTCCCATTTTTGTAAGTCTTCAAGATTTCAGGTCTGAGATTCTGGGATTTAGGTGTTGGCCCGTGGAGTTGCAGAGGAATGGGAGACGGTGTGCATTATCTTGACTTACATTAATGCTAAGAACATGAAAATCTGCTCCCGAACTTTTCCCATCAATCCAAGTCCACACATGCTCAATTGCTGGAGTTCATATTGTTAATTCCAATGACATATAAAAAAGAAATAGTGACTTATCTTTTCTCCACCACCATTTCTCCTGCCTCTTTTTGCCACTGTCCATTACAGTTTCTTAGAGGTAAGGTGTCCTCTGTTAGAATATCAATGCAATGCCATGTGTAAATAAACAATTAATAAGTGGTTTTGATGATGAGGATGCTGAAAAAGATAAATTCGTAGGGCTTCCTTATTCTGTGGTTCCATAAAAATCACAAAAACGGTAGAGTATGAATTTGCTACAACTGATCTCTTTTTAAAAATTATATGCATATAAATCTCAAAAAAAGTCTTTTTAAGCACTATTCCCACCCATCTACATTCCTGTCAATATTTTTTTCTAAACAGTTTGGTAAATTGAATATTACATTTTTATGGAAACTACCGTACTTGTTTATCATTTGGTAGAGAGATTACATCTTTTTAAAGAAAAGAACAGGTGCCTGCTTACCTTCTTCTCATTGTAAATGCTTCCAGATGGTTCCTATTCATTCCAGAGACTTCTTAAGAAACATCTGTTCATAATATTTATATTCAACTTTATTATATTTTCCAAAAATTGCATTTTAAATACAGTTTCCTTTAAATTAAAAAAACATTCATTTTTCCTATTCAAGAGAAAAGTCTTCTCATTACTTTAGTTTTACTTGGTGTACAAGCTACTATGTATTATATCACAAACAAAGCTACCGCGACATGGTAACTTTTTGAAAGGAGAAAAAAAGGGATATACAGAAAACCTTTTCAATTTCAAAAAACAGGCTAGTATTGTAATGGGCAAATTAATAGTTTTTCCCTGAAAAAAAAAAAAAAAGCAATGGGCCAATTTCTCTTTTCTTGCTTCCTTCCTTTATGGATAAATTTTACATATGGTTTTGTCTTCTGAAGGGAAAAAGAAGAGCTTGCAGTAGGGCCTGGGAAGAAAGCCTGAGGGTTCCCCTAGCGAAGAAGAAAGCTTTTATCTTGCTCTCCATTCTCTAGAAACAAAGTCCATGATGATTATAAATGACACAAAATTGCACACCATGAAAAGCCAAAATGCAAGGATGAAAGAGAAAAAAAAAAAACCCAATCTTTTTCATGAATTTAAACAGTAATGTACTAAAACAAGATGAAATGTTTACAAGTTTTAAAGTAGCAGCTTTTCTGTGGTTGTAGAAGAGTCTTAAAAATTCTAAATCTGTGGTATGATGAAGGTAAGCAGGCAAGTGAACAGTGAGGTTGTTTCGGGGGGAGGATCTTTGATCATTGATGGCAGAAGATCACATCTAGACCTGGAAGATGCTTTAGAGATCACCGTTTTACAGATGAATGAATCAAAGCACAGAGAAATCTTGTAATGGCCCAAAGTTCAAGTCCTTTGATGCCAAGTCCAATATTTTTTCCTCTTTATTGGCTGCCTTTCTATCCAAGAGATCTTTCTGCAGACCAGTCCTCCTTCTTGACATATTTCTAGCTGTATTCCTTTCCCTTCACCCTGGTTATTGAGTCATAAAAGCTAGAGCAACAAGACAAGTTGGAAACCATCAAAAACCCAGAAGAGAGACTGACTTGAGATTGCCATATTGGTCATAAATAGTTAAGTCAGGATTCATTCATTTTTAAATGCTTTGATTACAAAGCCAGGTCTTTCTAACACACCCATCTGGTTTGTTTCTTTTCTGCTCCTGCTCAACACATTTCACCTGGAAATCTTTTCATTTTTGAAAAGTAATCTATTCTTGTAATGGACAACTTAATATTTTTTCTTAAAAAAATACATTGGCATTCCATCAGTGTTTTCCTACCTGATTTTGACAAAGCATAAAACATCTTTGACTTTTTATTTCATATATTTTATTCTTCTTTGTCCCTGTCCCAACCTTAATATAGTGCTTTCAACACACTAGATATTTAACAGACATCTATTTAATTTATTTCATGCTCCTCCCCTTCATGAACTTTACATTCTGGGAATAATAATAATTATTGTTATTATTATTTAGTTCTGTTTGACTCTTTGTGACCCAACTTAGGGTTTTCTTTGCAAATATATCGAAGTGGTTTGCCATCGCCTTCTCTAGCTCATTTTACAAATAAGGAAACTGAGTCAAACATGGCTAAGTGATTTTTCCAAGGTCATACAGATAATAAGTGTCTGAGACAAGATTTGAATTCAGGTCTTCTTGGTTTCAGGCCCAGCACTTTACACATCTACTATGTAAAATCTGGCCACCAAATGAAAAGCTTGGATCAGAAAGGGTCTACACTAGAAAGGTCACCTGAATACATAATACCAAGAGCAAGTCTACTGCTGGACATTTGGGCAGGCAATTCAAATCAGACAAATGGGAAAAATCAGAAGGCAAAGAGCAAGGCAGGGAAATTAGAACTCAGGTTACCTGAAATAACATCAGGAATTTAGGCAGATAGTCTGTGAGGCAGCTGGGTAGCACAGTGGACTTCTGTGGACCTGGAGTTCTGTAAGTATGCACTTAATTAAGACCTGAATGAAAATCTGGCTTCAGACACTTAACTGGCTGTGTGAGGCTGGGCAAGTCACTTAACTTCTGCCTATCTCAACTTCCTTATTTGTAAAATCGGGAAAACTCACCTCGGGTTGTTATGAGAATAGAATGGAATGATATTTGTGAAACACTTTGCAAACCTTGAAACTCTATATAAAAGCAAGTTATCATTATTCATCTGGCTAATAGATAGACAGATAATTTGCTCTTATGCCTGTGAATTTTTACCCAACTTTGTAGCTCTCATATTTTCATATTCTACTTTGAATGATATTAATTTCACAAAATAGTAAAGCTAGGAGAGACTTCAAAACTTTTCCATTTCACTTCCAATTACACAGGAATCTTCTCTCCAGCCTTCCTCATATATGATCAGGCCACCTCTGGGACAGAGTCTGATGCAGTAGACAGAGCCCTGGATTCAAGATCTGAGGACCTGCCTTTGAATCCCAAGTTTTGCTCCTTTCTACCAATGTGACCTTGAATAATTTTTTGGAATTCTTGAACCTCAATTTCCTCATTTGTAAATGAAGGGGGAAATTACCATTCAAATTTCTTCTAGCTTTAAATTCATAATAGGAAAATATTAAGGATCTAATTTCCTGATGAGGTAACCTATGACACCTTGGGGGCAGCTCTAGTTGTTGAGAAGTTATACCCTCTTGTTGAGCTTCAATGAGTGCCTCTCCATTTCAATATTTTTCCTCCTTTAAAATAGATTTTTAAAATTTAATCAATGGTTTAGGAATTCCTAGTGAGGAAACTTTCCATATCAATCCAAGTCAGTACTAATTGAACAACTCTTAGAGAGATTCCCAAGACACTAGCAGCTAGAGCAAATCATTCAGAAGCACACAGTTAATATGTGTCTGAATCAGGATTTGAGCCCAACTCACATCATCATTGGATTTAAGAGTTGGAAGAAACTTCAATGGACATCTAGTACAATGATGTCAAACCCAAATAGAATGGGAGTTCCTATTCTAGCTATAACGATCCCCATGGGTCACCTATTGCAGTTTTAAAATGTAAAATTATCTATGTTTTAGTTCATTTTTATTTATTTTGTTAAATATTTCCCAATTACATTTTAATTTGGTTCTAGCTACACTTGGGAATGTTGCCCACACATGAAGCCTGCGAGCAAAGTGTTTGAAAACTCTTCCCCCCAAGTGATCTCTAAAATTACCTCTCTGATAAATGGTCCCTAAAGAGGAGGAACTTACTACCTCTCAAAGCAACACATTCAACTTTTGAAAAGCCCTAATTGTTAGGAAGGTTTTTCCTGAAATCAAACCTAAATTTGCTTCTTTGCAACTTCTTTTGCTCAATTCTCCTGGTTCTCCCTCTAGAATAAAACAGAACAAAATAACCAAACAAACAAACAACAACAACAATAACAAAAAAAAAAAAAAAACCCAAACCTCAATTGTGATTCAGGCCAGTTCCAATGGACTACTGATGGAGAGAGCCATCTGCACCCAGAGAGAGGACTGTGGGAACTGAATGTGGATCACAACATAGTATATTCACCTTTTTTTAAATTGTTGTTTTCTTGCATTTTGTTTTATTTCTCTTTTTTTTTCCTTTTGGATTTGATTTTTCTTGTGCAGTATGATAATTGTGGAAATATGTATAGAGAAACTACATATATTTAGCATATGCTGGATTACTTGGGAGTACAAAGTTTTGCAAGGATGAATGTTGCATATGTTTTGAAAATAAAAAGCTTTTGGGGCAGCTTGGTGGTGCAGTGGATAGAGCACCAGCCCTGAAATCAGGAGGACCTGAGTTCAAATGTGATCTCAGACACCTAACATTTCCTAGCTTTGTGACCCTGGGCAAGTCACTTAACCCCAATTGCCTTAGCAAAAAAAAAAAAAAAAAAAAGCTTTAATAAAAATTATTTATCTCTAAAATAAACTCTACCTAATTTTTTTTTCTTATGAGAGGGCTTCAAATACTGAATACAGGTATCATCTCTCCACTGAATCATCTCTTTTCCGGGCTAAATGTCCCCAACTGACTTGCTCTTCATGAAACCATGTTGGCTCTTTGAAATCAGTTTTCCATTCTAGATTTTTAGCAACCATTTCTCAGATTTTCCCAGGATTCAAAGTCACTACAGACTACAGTTTGCAGATTGTCCCTTTCATAAAAAAATAAAAATTAAAATAAATCAGAATATTCACTGATCTCTAATCTTGTGGAAACTCATTGGCTTTCTGTGATTTTTCAAATATTATTGTTCAGCAATTATATCAGCCACTTCTTTCAGGATCCACAAGAATGTATTTGTCTACACTGAATGACTAGAAATCATCAAGGGCAATTAGGTAATCTTCCTGTCTATTTATTGATATTGAATGTTCGCTCCCTATTAGCCATCTTTGTCCTGTCATTCCCAATGGAAAAAAAAAAAACAGAAGCAAAGTAAGAACTGAGATGCTCTCATTTTTATCATCAATTATTGTCCCATCTACCCTTAGCAAATTCCTATTCCTTTTTTAATTCTTTTTTTCTCCCACTGCAGCTTTAAAATATTGGAGAGGAGGGTTATCCTTAGTTTTGTTTAACAACTTCGGCTTAATTCTGAACTTTAATACTATTTGTAGAATCAGCTCTATTGAACTACACTGTTATATGGTAGTAGATATTCTATTTGATAGTAGGACATGCTATCATTTTCATCCTCTGTCTCAATTCCTTGCATTTTCACTGGTTATACCTTATGTTTAGAATCATCTCCATTAAAATATTCCTCCTTGCCTCCTCCCCACCCCCAGACTTAAAAAAAAAAAATCTCAGTTAAAATCCACCTTTTACAGGAAGCTTATCCAATCCCCTTAATATTAGCGCCTTTGATTTATTTTATACATATCTTGTTTGAATGTAGTTGTTCATACACTATCTTCCCATTAAATTGTGAGCTCCTTGAAAGCCGGGACTAATTTTTTTTTTTGGTCTTTACTTGTATCCTCATAACTTAGCACAATGCCTGGTACAAAGTAGACACCTATTGAATGCTTGTTGAATTGATTTGATTTGTTACCTGCCCTTGATTCCATTTTCTGTACATTTCTTAAGAAGTTGGTTCATTAATTCTTTTCCCATTCATATTGCTCCCTTCAAACAAATTCTTATTCTTCTTCCTCATTGGAATTGTTTTTCCTTTGTGTTTTTGGAATCTCCCTTGAAGAATTTTAGTTCTTGGGATCCTGCCTCTCCTTACTCTGCACTCTTTGAAAACTGCTTTTCCCAATCTATTATCCATGTAAAACTATATTTATTTTTTCTCTCTTTCTTAATTTTATACTCTTGAAAAGAGTGGCCATTTTTCCCGAGCCATCTTTTTCACCATAACTGCCAGTTCTTTCCAGGTATTGAGAATCCATTTCAAAATAAAATCCCTCCTCATTTTTTAGGGAAGATTTCACTTTTTTCACCTTTTAAAGAATAAAATTATCATTAAATCCGATCGAGAAGTTACTAACTATTCTACTTTTGGCAGAGAGGAAGCTCCTAATATTGAATTCTCCCATCACTACTATATTATGCCTCAGTGCCAAGTTTTTCTTTTCCAGACTCCTCAGTTATTTCCTTTTCCTATCCATGTATTCTCCAAAGACAAAATCATTTCTATTTCTCCCTCCATTGACCTTCACCCATATATTCTCCATAACCATTTCCCCCTCTGATTCCTGAATTTCCTCCAAGGAAAATATTTTCTTATATCCAGTACTATTCTCTCCTTTTTATTAATACTTTTTCTTTTGAAAAAGGTATTCCTTTCCAGAGCTATATTATAGTCACGAGTTCCATCCCACCAACCTTCAGTGCTATATATGTGGTCGTAATCTTTCCTGCCAAAATCTCCTACCTTTTGAGCTTCCCTACCAAGAGTGCCATCATTCTGTCACCCAGGTCCACAAAATCAGTGTCATCTTTAGCTTCTTATTCCAAGCCTCCAATCCACTGCCAAATCTCGCCCCACTCATCTTTTCTAGTTGAAATAGTTCCCTTTTCTCCACTTCTATAGTCACATCCCTAATTCAGGTTCTTATCTCCTCTCCTCTGGCAGTGATTATTGCAATAACTTTCCAACTGGTCTCCTTAACTCCAATCTCTTACCATTTCAATCCCTAGATTTTTTGTTTGTTTGTTTTGTTTTTTGCTGAGGCAATTGGGGTTAAGTGACTTGCCCAGAGTCACACAGCTAGGGCATATTAAGTGTCTGAGACCGGATTTGAACTCAGGTCTTCCTGACTTCAGGGCTGGTGCTCTATCCACTGCACCACCTAGTTGCCCCGTCATTTGAATCCATCCTTTTAGCTGCCAAGGTGATTTTTTTTTCTCCTAAAGCTTAGGTTTGAATATGTCAACCATCAATGAAATCAGTTCCACTGGCTTCTTCCATCAAATATAAAGTTCTTAAGTGACTTGTCTAGGGTCACACAGCTAGTAAATGTCTGAGGCAGAATTTGAACTAAACTTTTCCTGAATTGAGGTCAAGCATGCAGTCCACTGTACCTCAAATTGTCCCAATCAGGTTGAGGAAGGTTGACAAATAGCTGCCTCAATACTCTGGAGGACAAAATCAACCATTCACCACTTTTCAGGTCTGCTCGGTATTACTCCAAGGATAGCCTCTCAATCCAATTTTTATTAATGTTGTTCAGTCATTTCAGACCCTTTGTGTGATCCCATTTGGGGTTTTCTTGGCAAAGATAATGGAGTGGTAAACTATTCCTTCTCTAATTTGTTTTAAAGATAAGGAAATTGAGGCAAACAGGGTTAAGTGATTTACCCAGGATCACACAGTTAGTAATTATCTGAGGCTGGATTTGAACTTCATTGCTCCTGACTCACAGCTCAGCACTCTAGCCACTTAGCTGTTCCTTAATCCAGTTTACAAATGAGGAAGTGGGGGCCAAGAGTGCCTATATGACTTGCTCAGGGTCAGGTACACTATTCATGTCTGAGGCAGGATTTGAACCCAAGATTCTCCTGGCTCCAAATGTACCCCTCTATCCACTAAGCAGAAGTTGTTCACCCACAGGAGTAGAGTATGGAGGTGGGAATAAGGAAAGATCCTGATGAGATAAGTTTCACTTTAAAGAAAGGAATTGTCCTGTATTTAGAAGAAAACTTCTCTTTAGACCCACATGTGCAAAAATGTTTGTGGCCGCCCTTTTTGTAGTGGCTAGAAACTGGAAACTGAAGGGATGCCCATCAATTGGAGAGTGGCTGAATAAGTTATGGTATATGAATATTATAGAATATTATTGTACTGTGAAAAACAACCAGGAGGATGATTTCAGAGAGGCCTGGAGAGACTTGCATGAACTGATGCTGAGTGAAGTGAGCAGAACCAGGAGATCATTATACACAGCAACAACAAGACTATATGATGATCAATTCTGATGGACATGGCTTTTTTCAACAGCAAAGTGATTCAGGCCAGTTCCAATGGTCTTGTGATGGAGAGAGGCTTCTATACCCAGAGAGAGACTATAGGGATTGAGTGTGGATCATAACATAGTATTTTCACCTTTTTTGTTGTTCTTTGATTGAATTTTGTTTTCTTTCTCATTTTTTTCCCTTTTTGATCTGATTTTTCTTGTGCAACATATTTGTGGAAATCTATGTTTAACATATATTGTATTACCTGCTGTCTAGGGGAGGAGTGAGGGGAAGGGAGGGAGAAAAAAATTTGGAACGAAAGGTTTTTCAAGGGTGAATGTTGAAAACTGTCTATGTATATGTTTTGAAAATAAAAAGCTTTTTTAAAAAAGAAAAAAGAAAATTTTTATGTGCATATCTATGCATGAATAGATGAGAGGAGAATGAGACTTCTTAATAGATATGAAGTCTATCATATTCACAAATGAATTCATGGATTAAATAAATAACATTAAAAAACCAATGGCCTTTTTTTTTCCCCTGCTATTCATTAGGAAAAAAAGTTCAACTATTAAATTCATTAGATTCTTTCCTGCTTTTTAAAAAAGGGATTCATGTTAACCAAAGAAATGTGCAAGAGTTTCTTAGTCACAAATAATTTGACGCTAGTGACCACTTGTTTATATTGTAGCTAGATAACAAGTTTAAAACAATTTTTGATGACTTAATTGCAATTTGACAGCTCTGACTATAGTCCAATGGGCTGCATTGCCAAATGCATGAAACTGACTCACTGTACATTGTTTGAATCTACTCAATCTTGTAGCAATTACAAAAGGCAAATCAGCTAAGACAGGAATTCACAAGGAGAGAAAAGCATCTTCTTTAAAAAAAAAACCTGCCTTATGATTTTCAGGAGTGATTAAAATATCTTAATAGGACTCTTTCTGTGTAGCATCCTGTGAAATATTGACAGGTCTTCCTAACTGAAAAAAATCACAACTCATTAAAGTTGCTGTCTTAACTGATTGAATAAAAAGAAGTAGAAAGGTAGAATCAAAATTGTGGGAATAGAGAAACAATGGAAAATATGGAAATTGGAGTTCCAAACATCAATCTTAATTTGTATGTTCCTTGGGAACTATTAACTTACTCCCTACTCTTCACCATCATTGTCTAATTAGTTCTCTACAATACACTTATGCTGTCTAACCTCTGAATACC
>JAJPUD010001233.1:38971-78461 GCA_023553655.1 Myrmecobius fasciatus
CTCTCTCTCTCTCTCTCTCTCTCTCTCTCTCTCTCTCCCCCCATATCCAATCTGTTCTCAAGATCTGTAAAAATCTCTCAAAACCTCTCATATATAAAGAATTTTGATGATAAATGTTTAATAATCAGCTGGGGGCAGGGGAGGAATATGTAAGTTACACTTTTACTTAAATTTGCACTATTAATCTTTTCCCATCACTTTCTTAAGCCTAAGCAATCAGTAACACTATAAAGCACATCCTGATTCATAGAGCTTGACAATTCCTGAAATATAAATGCTCAAAGTGACAATTTAACAATAGGCTTTGAAGAGATGGTTGAGCAATAGCCTTCTAATTTGGTGTCCCTGCCTCAAATCTCTTCCCATTCCTATACAGGCTCTACTCAGCTGTCAAACTGATTTTTACCAAAGACCAGATCTGACGGTGCTCCCCTCCTCCAAACAATAAAATTTAATGGATATATGTTTTCTCCAACTCAACACATACAAACTCAAATATAAATTCTTGCATTTGACCTTCAAAGCCCTCTCCTAACTTTCCAGAGTTATATATAATGTGTGTGTATGTTTATGCTTATATTGTGTGTATATATGTATGTATGTATATATGCAAGTACCTTAGCCCCCTCCATATGCTTTTAATTTTAGGGACACTGGTTTCTTTGCTTTCCTCACATGTGGCATTTCATTCCCCAACTCCAGGTATTTTTACTGTCAGTCTTGTGTTTGGAATTTTCTCACTCATTCCCAATTCCCATTTCTTGGCTTCTTTTCAATCCCAGCTAAACTCCCAGCTTCTGCTGCAACAATCTTGTCTTGATTCCTCTGAGATTATATCCAATTTAACCTCTCCTTTCTTCTCCTTCTCTCCCTCTCCCTCTCTCCCTTTTTTCCTCCCTCCCTCTCTTCCTCTCTCTTTCTGTCTCTCTATGAAATGTGTGTATGTCTCTCTCTCTCTCTCTCTCTCTCTCTCTCTCTCTGTCTCTCTGTCTAGATATAACTATATCTATGCATATACACATATATGATTTTAGTTATATGTAATTATTTGCGGGTTGTCTCCTCCACCAGACTATGAGATCCTTGAAAACAGAGACTAGTTCTTTTGCTTTTCTTTGTAACTCCAGTGCACAATGTCTGGACTATAACTAATAGCTAATATTCTTGTCGTGCTCATTATGTTCCAGGCACTGTATTAAGCACTTTACAATTATTCCATTTGATCCTCACAATAACCCTGGGAGATGGGTGCTATTAGTATAGAAATTTTACAGATGAGGGAAATGAGGTAAACAGAGGTTAAGTGTCCACTCAAGATCACACAGCTAATGTCTAAAGATGGATTTGGATGGATTTCCTGGCTCCAGGTCCAAAACTCTAATCATTGCACCAATTAGCTGAAGGTGTTTATAGATGCCAATATTTTGCTCAATATAATTTCTATAAACATTTTCTAATATTTCTACTACATGTTTTATCATTGTCCTCCATGAATATTTTTTGCCTTAAAGTCAATGAGAAACAAAGTGTATTTTGACTGAATTTGGAGAATTGTGTAAAGTTTTTAATAGAATTTCCCTATTTCTCTTCTAGAACCTCAACCATTTAATTTCTGTTATCAATCCTGTCCTGACTCTTCATGGCCCTATTTGGGGTTTTCTTGGCAAAAATACTGGAGTGGTTTGACTTTTCCTCCTCTAGGTCATGACTTCCTTGAGAGCAGAGACTAGCTCTGGCTTTTCTTTGTATCCTCAGCATTTAACACAGTGCCAGGGCATAGTAGGTGCTTAATAAATGCATATTCACTTACTATAGTTAAATCATTAAAATGTCTTCTTATATCTCATCATGATATGGGAAGAGGGCATGGAATTCTGGATTTTTTTTACATCTATACCAGTGGAGTACAAACTTTGGTACAACTTACTAAGCTGAAAAGAGTTTCAAGTAAGGGCTCAGTGACAGTCTGTACATTCCCTGTCTGGAACAGACAACCTAGCTGAGTTTAGAAAGGACTATTATTAGGTTGTTTGATGCATCTTGTAAGGCACATCAGCTCTCAAAACTACCTATTTACTAAGTCATAAAGAAATGATCAGTGGGGAAGTGCCTATACTAACAAAATTAATAGACAAATGTCCAATTTCAGGGTTGGAAGAGATCATAAAAATCACTAATTAAAACTTCCTTAATTTATAAATGAAGAAAATGAGGTCCAAGAAAGTGAAGAGAGGTGGCAGTGAGTGTCCAAGGTGGCAGAACTGAGATTCAGTCCCAAGTTTTCTAAATCCAGAGAGAATGCTCTAGCGATTTCATCATGTTGTTCTTTGTTGGCAAAGACTTTGTTGAAAAGCAAGGAGAGTTTGATTGTTTCATAGTCTGGAAATGGGAAAGAGGAGATAAAAGAAAGTCAGCCCTTATCTCCCAAGAATTTGGGGCTTTTAGGAAGAGCTGACTTTTATTGAGGGTTGTTTGGAAGGAGAAAGTAAGAAACATATTTAGGATCGGGAGAATTTGGTTGGTAAATACTATTTCCATCTGGTACACTAGTGAGAAGGAGTGGGAACGAAGAGGTGAGGAATAGGATTGTGATATACAGAGGTAGGTGAGAATTTAGCTGGAGCAGGCAGAGATAGATAAAGAATTCAGCTTAGAATGGTGGGTAGGTATCCCAAAGATGAAGAAGCATTAGGGCAGGAGATAGATTGGATGAACTTGCTAGAAGTAAGAGAGAAAGATATTACTACCTAATGATGGATAGACAATTTTTCCTATTTTTTTTAATTAAAGCTTTTTATTTGCAAAACATAAGCATGGGTAATTTTTCAACATTGACCCTTGCAAAGCTTTCTGAGCTTTCTGTTACAAAATTTCCCCTCCTTCCCCCTTCCCCCTCCCCTAGATGGCAGGAAGTCTAATACATGTAAATTATGTTAAAATACGTGACAAATTGAATATGTATATACATATTTATACAGTTATCTTGCTGCACAAGAAAAGTCGGATCTACAAGAGAAAAAAAACCTGAGAAGGGAAACATAATGCAAGCAAACATCAATCGAGAGCATGAAAATGTTATGTTGTGGTCCACATTTCACATCCCTCTCTCTGGGTGTATATGGCTTTCTTCACTGAACAATTGGAACTGGTTTGAAACATTTCACTGTTGAAGAGAGCCATGTCCATCAGAATTGATCATCATATAGTATTGTTGTTGCCGTGTACAACGATCTCCTGGTTCTGCTTGTTTCACTCAGCATCAGTTCATGCAAGTCTCTCCAGTCCTCTCTGAAATCATCTTGCTGGTTGTTTCTTATAGAACAATAATATTCCATAGCATTCATATGCCACAATTTACTCAGCCATTCTCCAATTGATGGGCATCCATTCAGTTTCCAGTTTCTAGCCACTACAAAAAGGGCTGCCACATTTTTGCACATGTGGGTCCCTTTCCCTCCTTTAAGATCTCTTTGGGATATAGGTCCGATAGAAATGCTGCCGGGTCAAAGGGTATGCACAGTTTGATAACTTTTTGAGCATAGCTCCAAATTGCTCTCCAGAATGGTTGGATCCGTTCACAGTTCCACCAACAATGTATCAGTGTCCCAGTTTTCCCATATCCCCTCCAATATTCGTCATTATCTTTTCCTGTCATTTCAGCCAATCTGACAGATGTGTAATGGTATCTCAGAGTTGTCTTAATTTGCATTTCTCTGATCAATAGTGATTTGGAGCACCTTTTCATATGACTAGAAATGGTTTTAATTCATCATCTGAAAATTGTCTTTCATATCCTTTGACCATCGATAGATTGGAGAGCGCTTTGAATTCTTATAAATATGAGTCAATTCTCTATATATTTTAGAAATGAGGCCTTTATCAGAACCCTTACATATAAAGATGATTTCCCAGTTGATTGCTTCTCTCCTAATCTTGTCTGCATTAGTTTTGTTTGTACAAAAACTTTTTAACTTACTATAGTCAAAATTATCTATCTGGTGTTCAATTAAGAGTTGTAGTTCTTCTTTGGACACAAATTCCTTCCTTCTCCAGAGATTTAGAAGTAAACTATCCTATGTTCCTCTAATTTGCTTATAATATCATTCTTTATGTCTAAATCATGAACCCATTTAGATCTTATCTTGCTATGTGGTGTTAAGTATGGGTCAAGCCCTAATTTCTTCCATACCAGTTTCCAATTTTCCCAGCAGTTTTTGTCAAATAGTGAGTTTTTATCCCAGAATCTGGGTTCTTTGGGTTTGTCAAACACTAGATTGCTATAGTTATCGTCTAGTTTGTCCTGTGATCCTATCCTATTTCACTGATCAACTACTCTATTTCTTAGCCAGTATCGAATGGTTTTGATGATGACTGATTTATAATATAGTTTTAGATCTGGTACAGCCAAGCCACTTTCAGCAGCATTTTTTTTTCCATTAATTCCCTTGAAATTCTTGACCTTTTGTTCTTCCAAATGAACTTTGCTACTATTTTTCTAGATCTGTAAAATAATTTCTTGGGAGTTTGATTGGTATGGCACTAAATAAGTAAATTAGTTTGGGTAGTATTGTCATTTTTATTATATTTGCTCAGCCTACCCATGAGCACTTGATATTTTTCCAACTTATTTGGTCTGACTTTATTTGTGTGGAAAGTGTTTTGCAGTTTAGTTCGTATAGTTCCTGACTTTTCCTTGGCAGATAAATTCCCAAATATTTTATACTATCGATAGTTATTTTGAATGAAATTTCTTTTTGTATCTCTTGCTGCTGAACTTTGTTGGTAATATATAAAAATGCTGATGATTTATGTGGATTTATCTTGTATCCTGCAACTCTGCTAAAGTTGTGAATTGTTTCTCTAAGTATACCATCATGTCATCTGCAAAGAGTGATAATTTGGTTTCCTCATTCCCTACTCTAATTCCTTTAATCTCCTTTTCTTCTCTTACTGCGAAAGCTAATATTTTCTAATATAATATTAAGTAGTAATGGTGACAGTGTGCAGCCTTGTTTCACTCCTGATCTTATTGGGAATGGTTCTAGTTTGTCCCCATTACAAATGATGCTTGCTGATCGTTTTAAGTAGATGCTATTGATCATTTTAGAGAAAAGCCCATTTATTCCTATACTCTCTAGTGTTTTTAATAGGAATGGGTGTTGGATTTTATCAGATACTTTTTCTGCATCTATTAAGATAATCATATGATTTTTGTTAGTTTGGTTATTAATAAGATTAATTATGCTGATAGTTTTCCTAATATTGAACCAGCCCTGCATTCCTGGTATAAATCCTACTTGGTCATAGTGTATTATTCTGGGGATGACTTTCTGTAATCTCATTGCTAATATCTTATTTAAGATTTTTGCAATGGATATAACTTTTACGAGTGGAGATGGTAATTAAAGGGAGGTTTATTTGTTTATTCATTCTTTGACTCATTCAAAAGAAGAAATGAGTTCACTGAAGGTATGATAGCATACTAAGTCATTTTAAAACATCCCCATACACAAGAACAGAAAGTCAACACTGGACCCCGGAATTCTAAAATCCACAGAGTTTTGAGGCTGGCATCTGAGTTTGAGGGACTGTTTTGTCTTTTCTGCTCAAATACTGAATTTTAACATATTCAGGTTTTCTCATTTTTTGTGTGCCAATGGCTTGAATAAAACTCTTTTTTTTCTGTCAATATAAAGTTAGATGGCATAATTAATACAATAAATGACAATCAGAATTTTTTAAAATACTGAATCAAAATGAGCAGGATCAAGGAATAAATGTAAAACTTACATTTAAGATGAAATGTTATTTGTCTCTCGTTTTCAAAAAGGTGAACTGAATTTAAGTGAGGCAGAGTTTCTAGAAGTTGTCAGCTGTACTTTCTCTTTATGAGTCATGAAAATTTAGTGGCAAAACCAAAGTTAAAATGGATAGTGATGGCTTGGGATGTAGTGTGCCTGCTTCAGCCAATTTTGGCAGATACAATTTGTTTTTATTTAACCACTCCACCAGGGAAGTCTTTATAGGCTTGGGGTAACCCACCAACTGAACTGAGGTTTGTCAGTTACCCTTGAGTTGAGTAATGGCACAAGTAAGGAACAGGAAGAAAGCATCAAGGTGATATAGTGGATACTCTACCAGGCTGCAGTCAAGAAGTCTTTGTGAGTTAAAATCTGACCTCAAACACTTAATAATTGTGTAACATTAGCCCTGTTTGCCTCAGTTTCCTCATCTGTAAAATGAGCTGGAGAAGGAAATGGCAAGAAAACCCTAAATGGAGTTGAACAGAGTGAAACATGACTAGAAAAGCTACTTAATACAAGGAACAAGAAAACTTCACTTGGACCATTAAGTAACATGGGCCCACAATATAATGAACTGTTTAAAAACAGATTCCAAGTAGAGCATGTATCTATGGTCAAACAACATCTAATGTGTTCTGTCCAATTCTGGGTACCACATTTGAAGAGGGAGATGGGGAAATTACAGCCTTTCTAAAGGAGAATAGGATTGTAAGGGCTCTGGAAACTATTTCCCTTAAGAAACAGTTGTAGAAAAGGGGGATATTTCCTACCTTAGGGAATTTAGACTCAGAGTTCTACTGATTTAAAAAAAAAAAGAAAGAAAGAAAAGAAAACTTAAGAGGTCCTATATATAATCAATCACTCCACTTCACAGATAAGGAAATTGATAGAGAAGATTAATGGCAGGCCAGATCCTTATTTACAAATATTGATGGGCAAAACTTTTCTAAGTTACTCAAAAGAAAGGAATTAGGTCTGATGAAGAGATGTCTCTGAGAGAGAGGTTTAGGTACAAAATATGAAAATTTTTTTTCATAAGCAGAGCTGTCTAACAATGTTAACTATTCACTTGGTTCAGTTCCCTCAATTAGTGGAAATATTCAGAAAAGGCTAAACAATATAAGAGGAGAAGCATTCCTTGGGATGCTACAGAAGAGATTTCCTGCGTGTGATGTAAGGCTGAATTAGCTGATCTTTTAGGCCTTTTTTCAAAAATTTAGCGTCTATAATTCTAAAGACAGGAAGAAATACTTGGTACAGAACTGTAAGTACTACGGACCTTTAAGTGATCTGGTTATTTTATAGGAGAACCAGAAGAAACAGAGAAAAACTGTTTGTGGGGGTCTATTAGATAAATGGGAGAGAATTTAATTCAGTCCAATGATCCTTTTATTAAGAACCTGCAGTCTGCCAAGCATTGGCGAGGCACTTAGGGGAGAAAGGAAGGAAGGAAGAAAGGAAAGAAGGAAGGAAAGAAAGAAGGTAGGAAGGGAGGGAGGGAAAGAGGGAGGGAGGAAGGAAAGGAGGGAGGGAAGAAAGAAGAGAGGGCAGGAGGACACAAGGAAGGGAGGAAGAAAAGGATGGGAAGAAAAAAAGAAAAGGAAAGAAGAAAGAAAAGAAGGAAAGAAGGGAGAAAGGAAGAAAAGAAGAGAAAGAAAAAAGAAAAAATGCAGAGAGGGAGAAAATGAAGGAAGGAAAGAAGGAAAAGAAAAAGAAAAAAAAGAATGGAGGGAGAAAGAAAAGGAAGCAAGGAAGGAAGGAAAAAAGGAAGGAAGGAAGGGAAGGAGGAAGGAAGAAAGGAAGGATGGAAGGAAGGGAGGAAAAAAGAAGGAAGGGTGGAAGAAAAGAAGGAAGGAAGGGAGAAAGGAAGAAGAGAAAAATAAAAAGAAAGTAAAAAGAATGGAGGGAGGGAGAAAAGCAAGCAAATAAGGAAGGAAGAAGAGAAAGAGAAAAAGAAAGAAAAAGGAATGCAGAGAGGGAGAAAAGGAAGCAAGGAAGAAAGGGAAGAAGGAAGAAAAAGAAAGAAGGAAGGAAGGAAGGAAGGAAGGAAGGAAGGAAGGAAGGAAGGAAGGAAGGAAGGAAGGATGGAAGGAAGGAAGGAAGGAAGGAAGGAAGGAAGGAAGGAAGGAAGGAAGGAAGGAAGGATGAAAAAAGAAAGAAAATGTTCCTGCCTTCAAAATGCTTACTTTCTACTGGCTAGAACAGACAATACAAAATCCATAGGAAGTAAAAGCAAAGTAAGGAGCGGGGGTGCACATAATTCTGGGGATCACCAGAAGCCTCCTGGAGAAGGTAACCCTGAAACTGAAGAGAAGAATTGTAAGTAATTTAATGGGGTGAGAATGGATGAAAAGGGCCGAACGCGGCTGGAGTGAGCACATCTCCTTTCCTCCCTCCTTCTGCATCATCTCCAAGGACCCCAAGAGCACCACACCTCTGCTTCCTCACCCACCTTTTCCCGCGTCACCACGCTTCCCCCAGGCAATGGAGGGGCGGCAGGCCTTTCCCCCGTGGGCCGGTCCAGCCCGCAGAGGGTATCTGCAAAGGAGGGCAGGGGCGTGCTGTGTGCTGACCGGGCCTCTGGCCATCGCATTCAGAAGCGGGGAGGAGGAAACGGATGGGGACACGTGTCACCCACCCCCGCTCCAGGGCTGGCACCATCCACGCCCCCTGCTCGGCGTAGCGAGAGGGTCGCCTGGACCATTCAAAAAGCCCTTGATCCATGACAAGCGTGGCTTTTAATGCGGGAAGAGGCAAGATTGTTCAGGTGGCAGGGATCCAAGGCGGAGATTCCCTTCTCTTCCCAGTCCACCCACCCGCCCGCCCTCCTCCTTCTCTCCCCTCCTCCCCGCCACAAAAAAAAGGACACAAAAACTTTTGCCACACTATTAATATATTCGAGTTTCCTCCCACTTTCCCAATGGGCTACCAGCTGCAGAACTCCTGAATAGAAAGCTTAATTGTGCTTTGTCATGCAGAGTACCTCGATTTTCTATAGAAGGTTACAAAGGGCCGTTTGAAGATTCAGAGTATTTATTTCTTGCCTAATAGCGAGCCATTTGCATGGAGCACCTCTTCGCCTGCCAGACCCAGGTAGCGGAGCCGAAACCTCGGAGGCCCCATCTTTATGCCCCCCCCCCCTCCCCATATAATACAAGGTGCCATCTGAGAAGAGCAGTTCCCCGCCCCCGCCCCCCTTTCCTCTCCGGCTACCACCCCCTCCCCCGCCCCATTCCGCCCATTCCCTACCTCCCCTCCCCAGGTCACGGCTGGGGCTGGGGTCTCAGCGGGCCCAAGGGCTGGTGATTTAGAACTAGCCTATAAGTCTCTGGACCTTCAAGTCTACACTACGGCCCTTCCGGCTGACCTCTCCCCGGCCTCCGGCCATTTCCTATTCTCGGTCTCCTCGAAATAGCGACCTTGGGAAGTATTTTGAGGGCTCAGGCTCCGCCCACGTGTTTGAACAGCCGCCGAGAGATCCGGCTGGCCGGCCCAGACTAGAGGGCGAACCCGGGCCCGCCTAGGGACCCTTCAGGGTCCCGGGGATCCTCGGGTAATCTCAAGCTAATTATTATTTGGATCTGAAGCTGCTACTTCCCCTGTTTGATTGGCACGACTGCCTTCAGAATATCTTTTCCGTGTTTCTTGTTTTGACAGTTTAAATCCAGGTCTATGTGACATATAAAGGTAATAAAATTCTCATTTCATTGTTAATCTTATTTCATTGCAGTATAGGATTTTACCCTCACACCTGCGTGGCAGGGTGTAATTCCATTAATAAAAAAAAAATCAACATATTCATGGCATGTCTTTTCCCTGATGATATATTGTGAGCAGTGTGAGTTGAAAAAGAGCCATTTATTCCCACCGTGAATGAGCCTGCATGGGGCGGGAGCTTCACCTGCCCCCTCAGTCAATTAGGAATGTATCGAAAAGTCTACCAGAAAAGGAGTTAAATTAACCGTTCGCTAATTTCCTTGTGTCCCTCCTACATAATCCCCCCTTTTCAGCTTGCCCCAGAAATTACCACATGTTGCAAGGTTCAAATAGTGCCTAATGAAACAGTGACTAAACGGTTCTCTCTCAAACGCCACAGAGCCCTTTAGCCAGACCTTCAAAGACTATGGGCGGAACCAGTTGGGGGTCCAAAAGCTTTAAAAAAAAAAAAAAAAAAAACCTTCTCTTGGGGGAAAGAAAAATCTAGCCAGTCAATAATTGTAGGTCCAGTCAACAGAGAGGACACACTTTTCTTTCCTTTCTCCTCCCCTCCCCCCACTTTCCAGCCCCCCCACAGCTGGAACGCTCCACATCTCCCCGGCTTGGGGTGGCGCGAGCTTGTTTCCGAGGTTCCTTCTAAAACCCAGAAGTCCGAACATCCCCCTTCCCTTTTCCAGTCAGGATCACTGCACACCCCCTCCCCCAAGTTATTCCAGCGCCGGAGGGTATTGGGAAGAGAGAAGCTAAAAGTTGGGGGGTGTAATTAAGTAAAAGCACAAGGAGAGGAGAAGCCAAACAGCTCAAAGGAGAGAGCCAAGGTTGAGGGGGTGGTAGAAACCAACCCCAAATCGCCCCCCCCATATTAGTGTCTAGTCCAACCTAAATCCTAAAACCACGGGTTAGCCTCTGGGAATCTCACCGCCCCTTACTATGAATTTCAAAGCCACAAAATGCTATGCAAATGAGTAATAATCGTGGTAACTAATTAATGAAGTAATTAATTAAAGGGAGAAAAGAGGAAGGTGGTTAGTTGCTGCTTGACCCAAGCAATTTCAATTAGGCTTTGTGAAGGTGAACTCTAATGGAATGCCTTTACCATCCCTCCGCCCTTCTCTCTATTTTTACATATATTTCAGACTGGACCTGGGATTTCATTGATTTACTCTTTTTTTTTTTTTTCCCCTACACATATACAAACGCACATGCACGCGCGCGCGCGCGCGCACACACACACACACACACACACACACACACAATACTATGTCTGAGCTTGAAAGCTGAAGCTCAAAAAAAACAACCAAACAAACAAACAAACAAAAAACTTAAGGGCTCAATTGAGTTCACACTGCATTTTTCAGGCATCAATATTGGGAGTTACCAAGAAGCCCAGAGTCCTTTCACATCTTGAGATAGCGGAACATCCTCCACCTTTCGGGACAGCGACTCGAGCTGAGCGTGTCTGCTCAATCCAGGGCCCATTGCCCTTTCTTAAACTTCAGTAGAAAAGTTGATAGCCTTGGAACTAATTGTTACTACTACTAAATCTCTCTCTCTCTCTCTCTCTTCTCTCCTTCCTTTCTCTCTCTCTTCTCTCCTTCCTTTCTCTCTCTCCTTCCTTTCTCTCTTCTCTCCTCTCTCTGTCTCTCTCTCTCTCTCTCTCCCTCCCCCTCCCCCTTTCCCTCTCCCTCTCTTTCTTCCTCCCTCCCTCCCTTCTCCTCCCCCTTCTTCTCTTCCCTCCTTTCCCTCCCCACGTTTCCCTCCCTCTCCCTCGGGACTTGAGTCACTTATTTGAAACGGTGAGGCTAATACAAAGTCATCAAAGCACTATGCTTCTTGTCTTAAAGTGACAGCCCTCTTTATGGGGCTGTTTGAAATACGCCCCCTGCTTTTCAATGTCTCTCTATCCATCTTTGTCTGCTCTTCAGAAAAGCGGACAATATAAAGCACAGCCTGGCGAGCTCCCCACGCTCAGGCCTGGGCAGTGCCAACCTCCGCCTTTAAGCAGATTGAAATTGTCACTGCTTCATTAATCTGAAACTAGTTACTTTCCTAAGCACACAGCATACACTTCCGATCTATTTGGATACACTTGCAATAGGCTTGAGTCCTTCCCGGGTAGTGGATAGCGAGTCAGGCTTACTAAGGGGGTGAAAAATAACATCGCAAAAGCAATGGAATCATATGGAACAGCACAAAAGCATCTTAAGTAGCAAGGGTGAAAAATGCTCTCATCTCTCCTCCCCGGTTGGGGCGGGAGGTGGTGGGGATGGGGAGCCTATTCGTGCTTAATATATATTAATACTTCCCAAAGGAAAATAGAGCAGGCAATATTCATTGTGCACTAAAGGATCTGGAGATATTATAGCTATCCCTCCCTTCCCTACCCACACCGATTGCCATATGCGGCTCCCTCCACATGGAAACGCATTTTGCAAGTGCAGCGGAGGAGGGATGGATCTCCTAGGCTTTCTAAAGTCCCTTTGAGTTCTGATATCCTATAATTCTTGATTCCCTTGCCCAGAAACGCTAACAAAAGGAACCACTTCGAGAAGGAAATTCTACAAGGAAAGGAAAGCTGTGTTCTCTCTCTGCTTATGGGTTCCCCAGCCTCAGAGATGCTGCTCGTTCAAAGTCCTGCGTTAAGCGCCCCTTCTCCAAGTTCAGAGCATCTCAGGCTTATTCCTCAGGCTTCATAGCAAGTTCACTGTGGGGAGGGAGCTCCTGGAGTTTCCCTCTTTCTCTTGCATAGAATCAGCAGCGCACCCCACCGCTTGGGGGCGGGGGAGGGCGGGAAGCCCTCTATTTTTTTTTTTTACATTTTCACTAGGATTGTACCTCTTTGGGTTTCTGGTTTTTTGGTTTTTTTTTTTTTTTTCATTCTCTATTCCATTCTATTCAGATCAAAGAAATAGGCCTCTTTTTTTTTAAATGAGCTCAAATTTTTTTTCAGTAATGTGAGCCTAAAGATTTATAAAATAGTTTTATATTAAATTATGTTAATAGAAGCTTAGTAAATGCACCATTTAATTGCAAGAAAAGTGCTCCCTTTTAACGGGTCTGTCACCTTAACAGGTACATTCAAAGATCCGTCGAGAATAATGAAAATAGGAACAATTGTTTCGATGTGTGAGCCATATGCATTCAGCTCTGGGACAGCTTTCTACTGTGTTTAGAACCCCTTCATGTCCAATTACATCTGAAAAGGGGGGCATTCTCAATGGCATTATTCTTTACCCTTTGAAGATAGGCCTTTGTTTTTTGGGGGTCGCTTCTAAATTCTCCCTTCCATTCCTTCTGCATCCACCTTGTTTGGAGAGGACCTTGCATCCTTTCCAACTCTGATCATTTCCACCAAATTTAAAAAAAAATAACCAAGTAACAAAAAAACCTTCTAAAGGAGAAAGGAAAGTGGGCTGAACCCACCAACCAGAAATGCCCATGAATGCAAGTTCTCTTCATCTGAAAGAACATTTGCAGAGCAAACATCTTATTTGTTCTCAAGTTTTCAGACTAGAATGTGCAAGTCTATCTATCTTTCTTTTCTTTTCTTTTTTGCCTTGAGCAGTTGATTGCAAGAATCATAATTTTAGAAGGAAACTAAGAAGTCATTTATTTCAGCTCTTTCACTTTACAGGTGAAAAAATATGAGGGCTGTAGAGATAGATGATTACAAAGTGGCAGAGACAAGATTTGGATCAGGTCTTGGGACTTCCATTTCAGCACTAGATGTTCCATCAGTGAGTGATATCTTTTGGTCAACAGCAGGGCCTTCAAAAAACAGAGAGGATGATGGGATAATAGGATTTAGAGTGGAAAAGAAATTCTGAAATGGGTTAGTTTTAACTTCTGTAGTTTACGGGTAAGGAAACAACTCAACTAAGGGAAGTTAGGTGTCTTGCCCAGGCTCACAAGGTAGAAGGAAACAGAACCAATAGAAGCAATTTAAGAGCCCTGGTTGTGTGATGTCCAGTGTTCTTTCTAGCCCACCTATTAAAGTAGTCTCACTTCTTGGCTTAGAAAATATTTTCAAGCTACAGCCTTCTCTCCTCACCAACATCCATTGTGGGAAAAGGAGACAGAAAGGTCTCTGAAAGGGAAAGACAGTCCCTAGATTCCAGCACTATCTCTCCAAACTTCAGAACTCCATACTGGATCTACCATATAAGCATTTCTTTTAATCTCTGTGCCAGTTTGGGCCATAGAGGATGTAACCTACTGCCCTTAGTGCTGAAGTGATGCCCTTAGAGAAACATCCCATAAAAGAAGGAAGGACACTTCTTGGGTCCCTTGCCCTTAGCAGGGTTTCCAGCTGTGTTGTCTTTGCTGGAGCAATGATTGGTGTCAGGGCCTTTGCCTTGAGCTTGTGTCAGTCTCTGGGTGGGAGGGAGAGGGGGAAAGGCTTCTTCTTTGGTTCCTGTCCTCTAGATGTCTGGGGTCAATGGGCAGAGGCCAGGAACTCTTCCCCTCCTGTTATCTTTCAAGGGCTTTCCCTTTACATCAACCTCAGCACCTGCTGTTGAGGGAGTGGATTTAAGCCAAACCAGCTGCTCTGGAAAGTTACTTTATGAAAGAAGGGAATCCCTTTCCCCATCCCCCAACCATTACCTCCACCGCCATGATCACCATCTCCCTGAGAAAGGAAGTGTTCTCTAAATCCAGGGACTGATTCCCCATCTATTTCTAAGTGGAAAACCATTTTCCCCAGATTGAAATACCAACCTGGCCTGTCACCTTCCTAGCAGACACTTGAATCCCATTGTTTTTAAGATTTTTTTTTTTCTATATAAGAAGTAGTCATTTTAGAACTGATGGTACTTTGCAACTTCCCATTCTCCTGAGACAGGCAGCAATAATAGGATCATAGAATTAAAGCTGGAAGAAAAATTGTGGTTTGGAGTTCATTTTTACCAGGAAAGAAACTGAGGCCGAGAAAGCTTTAAGCTGTTTGTCCTGGACGACATAGGAAAAATTTGAACTAGTTTTGCTGTCTCCAAGTCCAGGGCTATACTACAATAATAATTCTTTGTGAAGTAATCACTTCATTCAGATTCCTTTTATTGGGACTCCAATTGGGGTGAGTGTTACCAAAAGAAACACAGTAAAAGTTTGAATTATCTTTTGCCCATTAAAAATATTAAGTGGCATTGAGTAAGAATTCCAGCAGAGCTTGACCTGAATACAATTCCAATTTCCCTGCCTTCTTTACTATAGAAAGGAGAGAGAATATTTTCTGTTTATCTTCAAACTGAAGGATGAACCCCAATAGAGAATCCATTGCCCAGTTGCCTAATGGACCAACATTCTGATTTATGACTTCCAAAGAGCCCCAAGTAATATACAATATTTTCTCTTTTTTCTTTTCCTTTCCTTTTTCCTTTCTTCTTCCCTACCCTTTCCTTTCTTCCTTCCCTTTTTAATTTTTTTTTTTTTTTTTGGTAGAAGGAAGACAGTGTGGTTCTGGGGGAGGATAATATGAATTCAACAACCTCCTCTAGCTTAGGAGAACTGCTCCAGTTCTTCAGGGATTCTCTCCCTCTCTTCCTCCCCCTCCCCTGTGTGTGTGTGTGTGTGTGTGTGTGTGTGTGTGTGTGTGTGTGATGTCAGGGCAGAAAAACCCTGGAAGAAAGTTCCATATCTCATGTGAAGACTTCTCTAAATCACCCCAGCTGTTATTTGTTTTGTATTTATTTTACACATATTTGGTATATAGTTATATGTATAGACATATAGGAAAGGCAGTGCAAGACATTGAAAGAGTGTTGGACCTGAGTTTAAATTTTTGTTCTGCTGTTTTTAACGTCTTGGACCTCAGTTTCCTCATCTGTAAAATGAGATGATTGAATTAGATGACTTCTTTTCAGCTTTATGATGCTATAAAACTTTGATCCCCCAACCGCATCCCAGAATGAAAGCTTTTTGAGGGCAGGAGATGTTTGCTTTTTGTCTCTGTATTCCCTGGAGAACTGTCTGGTGCTTATTATATGCTTGTTGGATCTTGAATAAATTCAAGTGGTTAAAGGAAGCCTCTTGGAACAGGCTTTCTTCTTTTTGGAAGACTCCAGGAAAAACAATTGCCTTCTGCTTTAGATATTCTAGACTGTTTTTTGCCTCCAGGCAGCTCACCTATTCCTGGAGTATCATATTTTCAGGAAAATTCTCCCTAAAATCTCTGCCTCCGTTCCCCCCAGAAACAGGTGGGAAAAAGAAAGTCTCTGAAGATTGGGGTTGGAAAAAAGAAAAGCTGCTTCTGGACTTTCCTTTGAAGCAATATGGCAGTCTTACAAACCTTGGAGCTGGCACCTTGGGAGCTCTAGTGCTGTCCTTGTGGCAGCTGCTAGGTAATTCTCCAGCCTAGATTCCACTGAGACTTAATCAGCAGCATGGCTTCCAAGGGGTTTACTGGAAGGGGGGAAGAAGACGGAGAAACAAGGAGCATTTCTGGGATTTCCTTAGCTATGAATATAACTCCTGTCAGTCTCCTCGACTGAGCCATTCTTTTACTTCTTCACGTCTTCTTGGATTCCACAGGGCTAATTTTTACTTAATCAGAAATTATCATTTGTGAAGCCCATTTCTGGGCACTGAAGACTGGCATGTGGTGGGAGGATCACAGTGTGGGGGAATGGTGGGACAGAAAGATGAGGTAGATACTAAAGGTATATGGGGTTGGGGTGGAGAGAATACAGAGGATATCTTGCTCCAGAGGTATCCAGCTTGGATTCTTTTCACTTTCAACCAGGAGCAAGTTTGACTCTGGCTAGACACACAGAAATTGGATCAGATTGGAGCTCATTCTTTATAAAAATCCCAGCAATTTATTCTGGTCAGTAACTTATTCTGGCCTTGCTCTTCCCACTTAGGATTTTAAGGACTTCTGCAATCTTAGTAGATTCTTTTTTTTTTTCTTTCCATCAATCACATTACACTCCTTTTGTGTATAAATGGAATATGAGATCAGCAACTAGCCATCCTTTCCATCTCAGACATCCCCAAATACAGCTTCGTAACCTCTAGGGCAGAGTGGCAGAAAGGTTCTACTCAGCTACTCAGGATTTTCCCTTCTGACAGTTCTGCTTCTTCCAACATGCTGAGTCTGACTTGTCTGCTATTAGAAAAAGTGAAGGGGTAAGGAGAGAAAATAGACTAATCTCTCCCATTGATGGACAGGCTTAACTTTGGTCAAGTGGAGTTGCTCATAATGGGAGACTAAGAAAGACTTTCATTATAAGAGAAATCCCAATTTAAGGACTCTGTGTGAGTTTAAAAGAAAGATCTCTCCAATGAATCCTCTTGGGTGATATCTTAATAATTATAAGTATTCAGAATCGAGAGCTACCGACTCAGTGAAGACAAGGGATATCAAAAGCTGTATTTAAAGCAAGGAAAATAGTTTCTCCTATTTCCTGAATCTTTTAGCTCTTTCCAAGGTGCCGTGGAAAACAGAAATGAACCCATATTTTGAAGGCTGAGACTATCCATAAGCCCTCTTCTACCTACCATAGGTAAGTGCATAGGCAGAGAGTCTGCACTGGAGGCAGACTGGAAGAGTTAAGGGGGAAAAAAGTGAGGTTCCTTTTAAAGGGGAGGAGGACTCTCCTAGACAACCAACTCTATGAGGGCAGGGACCATATCTTATTTAAAATTGGTACTTCATTTGAAAGGTTCTTCTTACAATAGATGCTTAATAAAATAGATATACATTGGACTATGCCCCCATTTTGATTCTTTAGAGTCTAAAAACTAGGGCTTCAGGCCCATTTATTATCAGTGAGTGGTGATTTGCTGGGGTTTTTTTGGGGGGGAGGGAGTAAAGAGTGAAGTTTATAACCCTATTTGAGTTGTTGCTTTCTTCGGTGAGAATTTTTTTTTTTAATAGTTGGATTAAAGGACATTTTGATTCTGAAGAAGGAAGAGAAGCAGACAGAGTAGAAAAGAGAGGGGGTAAATTTAGCAGCCGGGGCACTTCACTGCTCTAAGCTGAAGAAAACCAAAAGCTTTAGGGGGATTAGTTGTAAAAGACATTCTCAGTGTGTTAATTGTGAGGAAGTTAGATTTTAGATGAGGGAGGTCGAGGGATAAGGCTGCCACCCATAATCATTCTCCATCACTGAATAATGACGGAAGGTGTTTCCGTGGTTAGTTTCACCAATCTCTGCGGCACATTAAAAACCTAGATCATCAAAACCCTTCCAACTGTGAGACCCATAATGCCGGGTCTGGGTTTACCTCCGCCCCTTCTCAAAGGCTGAGTTCAGACACAGTTTCTATCTGCATCAATTTCAGAATTGTGATTCAAACACAATGGGGGGGGGAGGGAGAACGGGGATGCTGAGAGAGAGAGAGAGAGAGAGAGAGAGAGAGAGAGAACACACAATTAAAAGGCTTCATTACCTCCTTTATTTAAATAAATATAAATATAAATTTATATAAAACTATTCACAAAGGGATTCTCAATGAGTGGATTTGTCACTTTTTACAGACAATTTTCAGAGAGCATAACTACAAGGTATACTTTTCTAAGTTAATTCCAACTTCCAAACTTCCTGTAAAAAAAAAAAAAAAGCACGATAAAATAAACAAAAAGCGGGGTTCAGTCATAAGAGATGTTGAAAATGGAAGGCAAATGACATGTTTTTGGAAAACCCCAATACAGTGTTAAAATTCAAACAAAACACGCCCACCCTATAACACCTGCTTTTTTGTGTTATACAAGATTTTTAGTTGACTTCTAAATCAGTTACACTTAAAAAAAAATCTATGACTGCGAATTGAACACGAACCAAATAGATAAAAACTGAAATGAGCTAAGCCTGGCGCAGGGAGAGGAGGGAAGGAGTCAGCCGGCGTTCTTTTGGCGAGGTTGCAGCAGCAGCAGGTGCAGAACCTTGGAGACTTTCTGGCCCGTTTTCCTCTCGCTTCTGCGGTGTGTTCCAGAGTCCTTTGCGCCTGCTAGGTATGCTCCCGGTTTAGGGAAGCTCATGGGGCTGGAGAGGGAGGGCAGGCCGGAGAGACTTTGGGAGCTTGTCCCGGAGAGGAAGAGGAGCTCATAATGGGGAGATCTCCTTGTCTTCGTTGGCAGAGGAAGGGGATAAGGACTCTTCGTCCTCAGAGCGCGGGTAGTGAACTTGGCTACTGACGCACTTGCAGCCCCCGTGACTGTTCCTCTGCGAACTTTTGCCCTCCTTCTTGTGTTTCACTCGACGGTTCTGGAACCAGATTTTCACCTGCTTCTCCGAGAGGTTGAGGTATGTAGCGATCTCGATCCTCCGGAGCCGAGAAAGATACATGTTTGAAGAGAATTCCCTTTCTAGCTCCAGGAGCTGGGTGCTGGTGAAAGCCGTTCTCATCCTCTTTCCGTTCTGAATCTGGCTAGTGTCAGAGCCACCTGTGCGAGCAAGAAGACTTAGAATAAGAAGCAAAGGTAAACAGCTGGCGCTAATAGTCCCAGGCACTCACCCAATGAGAGGCACTCTTGCAGCCCGCCCCGACGCGGACGAAGAAAAAGTTAGTCCCTCAACCTTTACCCTCTCAGAGTTTCCCTCACGATTCACCACGAGTCTCCTTCTCCCTTAGATTCAATTACATTTAAAACCTTATTTTAGGAAGGTATACAGTAGTCTGAGGTAGTCAACAGTGTCCTAAAAGTCCCTCAGGGGAAAAAAAAAAGTTGTCTTCCCCATGCCAGGGGGCATCATAGCAAGTTCAAGCAAAACTGATGCCATCCACAATCATGAACACGGACGGATGCACGCACACTCATACTGGCACAGAAATGCAAATCTCTCACTACACTTCTAACTTCAGCTAGGATGGAGCAACACAGTCGCCCGCCTTTTGGGGCTGCGCCTGAGCATAGTGACTCAGTTTCTCCTTCCCCAAGTACTGGGTAAACAGGTAAGCAAAGCTACCTCAGATCTGGGCGCTTGGCGTAAGTGTGAATGTGAGGGGCGGGGTGGGGGAGAGAAAGGGAGGGAGGAGTGTTACAAGATTTAAAAACAACAACAACAACAATAACAACAACAACAAAAAAAAAAAAACCCAAAAAATCGGTCCAGCAACATCCTTCCTTCTGATCTTCTCCCTAGACCTTCTCGGTCAATCACCAAACCGAACTTAAAGGAGACTTTCCCTCATCCAATTTCTCCCCCTCCCCCCCGCCCCGCGCCGGGATTTTCTCCCCACCCCCTTCCCCCCAACGAAAGGAAAAGTTTGGCCCGGATTCCCAGGAAAGGGAAGATCTAGAGAAGTTTTCATCCTACCCATGGTGAGGCAGTGGAACCTTCGGGGATCGGTGACATTGTAGGTGGTGGCGGCGGCACAGACAGGTGCATGGTGTTGGGGGTGTCCCAGGGCAGCGGCCGCCGCAGCCGCAGCCGCAGCCGCAGCAGCCACCGCCGCCGCCGACCCGGGCTGCTGGGGCTGGTGGTGTGGGTGGGGCTGCGGTGGGTGGTGGTGATGGTGGGCATGGCTCATCCGGGGGCAGAACTGCCCATCCCCGGGGCCGGGGGCAAACTGGCTCTTGAGCAGGGGGATAGCCCCGGCGCCTGCCGCTCCTCCTCCTCCTCCGCCGCCGCCTCCTCCGCCCCCGCCGCCGCCCGCGCCGCCGCCCGTCCGCGCGGAGTGCAGGTGGGAGGTGACGCAGAGTGGACACACGCAGAAAGTACCGCTTTTGCGAGACTGGCAGCCGGGCCCCGAGACTGACATGACCAGGGGCGACGGCATGCCCAGGGGGATGAGAAAATCGGGGCTGTGAGGGTGCTCAGGTAGGGCGGGCGCAGGCCTCGAAGAGTCCTTGATGATCAGAGAGTCGACATAGAAGGATCGCGACATGTCGCGCGCGAAGGGGACAGAGTCCGAGGAGCCGGGGAGTGGAAGGCAGCTTTCTGCCCCAGTTTATCTTCGGTTCTCCACCCCTCCCTTCCCTTTCACCTCCGACGCTCCCTTGTTTTCTTGGGCTGCGTGAGGACGCTGTCACTGAAGCCCCGAAGGAACGCAGAGGTGCTTAAGTCTGAGAAACGAACAAAGGGGTCCCCGGAGAGGGCTGGTCCTAACCTCCCCCGCCCGGGCTCCCCTGCTCCGGGGTTTTATATGCCCCAACCCAGCACGTGATGCCAGAGTACCGCACTGCTCCGGCTCCTCAGCATCTCCCCACCCTCGGGATAGGCTGCTCAACTCACAACAAAAACGGGGAGGGGGCGAGCACGGGAGGGGGTGAACGGCCCTAGGAGGAGGAGGGCGAGGGAAGAAAAAAAAGAGGGGGAGGGGGAACTTCTTAAAGTGTATGTTTGGTTAATTTCGCGGTGGTTCTAGCCCTTCTCCTCCCCTTCCTTCCTCCTTCCCGGAGAAACCCCGGGCACTAGCTCCCCGCCCCCGCCCGGGCAGGAAGCCCACCAGAGCACTTTACTTTCCACCCAGTTCCTGGCCCCGAAGCTCGGGTGGAGGGGATCAGGCTGGGTGGAAGGAAAGCCAGAGGCTTTTGATTAGAATCAGACGGACAAAGGTCTCTGTCGGGCTGTGTGCACTTGCTCCGAGGGAGATGATGCACTAAATGCTCCTCGGAGCCAGCAAAGAGCTGCAAGGGGTGGAAATGCAGGAGAATTAGGTTTCGGCCCACTGCCATTGCCCCAGCCCGGGTCGCTGCTCGAACCCCCATCTGCGTCGAATCCTTGGGTCGGTCCTCCAAATGATGCTTTAGAGTACTAATGACTCGAGGCTGTCTACATCTTTTTAGTAAGAGGTGTTACCTAGTTCGCCCTCCCCTTTGGCCCTCTTTTTCTTAAACCCCAAAAGAGTGGAATCCTGGCAGATTGCCAATTTAGTCCTTTCCCACGTAAACTTGAACTTAGTCAGATCCTCATCGGCTAAACCTCTAATTAAATTGGAAGACCTTTCGGATGGACGCCCCAAACCTTATTTCGCTTTCCCAAACACCTGTTCCACAGGTATTAGACTGAAGGGCCTTTGACAGCTCCTTTCTGCAGGGTGGGACTGCTAGCCTCCAGCGGCTCCTGAAGAGGGCTGGGTGAAGGTCCTTCCTCCTCTCAATCCACTCTCTAGTTCACTGGATTCTTCTCCATCCTCTGGCAGTCCTGAGGGGCTGGACCAGATTTCTCTCTCGGTATCTTCGACGACCTTTAGAGCATTTTTCAGGAAGGATGAGTAACTGGTAAAGTAAATGAGAGTCTTTCCTCTCAGCTCTCCCATAGATAGAAACCAGAGGTGAATAGAAAACCTTGAGGCTTGGGAAATCTCGCTTCTCCCTTCGTTGGGAGACTTAGGGGTTGTGAACTTTCCAAGACTATAATAGTTTGTGAGTTGTGATCCATTTTGGTTATCTTTTCACTTACGTATACATCACTTTTATGGTCATAAACATAGCTCGATGTGTATTTTTCTAAGTGCTGTAGATGAGAGTTTATGCCCCCAAGGGAGAGGAAAGGCCCCTGCAACTGTTGCCACTCCTGCCCTAGGAAATGCTGCACTTTTCAAGGCGCTCTTCCTGCTCCTGAGAAGCCAAATAGGCGAGCATCTAGCGGGTTTCTCACCTGTACATTTGAAAGTTTTTTTTACAGCCTATTTCTATAGTCTGAAGAAAAACTGAATTTTAAACGTGGCCAAAAAAGTTTTTTGCCTTGGGGCGCTAAATTCCCCTCTGAGTTCACCCGGAGGGTTTAGAGAAAACTAGAGGGAATGACTGAGGTGAAGTACCTGAGGTTCCCATGCAAGTGACCCAAGCCAGGCTGGGGGATCACTTTTCAATTCTCTCCCTTTCTCTATCCGACTTCCCCTTCCTTTACTCTCCCCTTCTCTCTTTTCTTTCCTCTATCTTCCTACTTCCCGATCTCTATCTTCCTCCTTTGCCGTCTTCCTTCCCTTTCTCTCTATCTTTTCTCTCTCCCCCCACTCCCAGGCGCGGTGTAATTGGGTTGTAGGGACACTCTGCACTCGGGGAGTCAGGATTTATGGATGGCAATTAAAGTTTTATGAATTGCAGCTGAGGCTGGTTATTGAGCTATTTGAATGTGATTAGAATTCAATTAGAAAGTGGTTAGTGGACGGTGGGTCTCTGGAGTGTAAACAGACAGCTATTCCAGAAATGTGCTAATCCAACATCTTGTGACAACAATTAGGGAGTTTTAGGGCTTAAGGCGGGTCAGCCTCAACTTTATTTGCTTTTTACCAAGAGACTGAGAGAAGGAACCTTTGCAAAATATGCTCAGCTTTATCCTAGGCCCAGCAAGCACTAGCAAAGTGAAATCCAGAAATAGGCAATTATGCAAATAATTCCAACAATTGTGCCTCAAAGAGTATGTTAGACTAGAGCAGGAATTATTTTCTGGCCTAAATTTTCCATAATAATTGATTCAGTTGTCTCTTTGCTTGGCTGGTTTCACTTTTGCATCTTATACATAAATTATAGTTATAGGATATTAGTCAAATGAGAGGGTTGAATTGACTAGATGACTTCCAAGGTCGGTCTCTTCCAGCCAAGACTTTCTATTATTCTACTTAGATCTACTGGATTTGCATGGAGAGATTGAAAGTTTTGCTTCAGAGGAAAATGCCTTAAGTGTAGTCTAAAAAATATTCCATCTCGTAGGAGAAGGCTGGATCTATATGAGGCTCGTGAGTGTTGCATTTAAAGTTATTTGCAATTTTATGTCTTTGAAAATGACTAGAAAAAAGACTGGGAATCTGATTGGGTAAAGTGCCTGATTCCACAGGATCTCAGTTAAAATATTCCCCCATGTGTTCTCCAACATCTTTGCCCAATACTCTGAGCCCAGAGTTAGAATTTGAATTCAGCTCCTGCCTCAGAAGCTTATTAGCTGCGTGATCCTGGTCAAGTCACTGTCTCAGTTTCCTCAACTGTAAAATGGGGATCATAACAGCACCTGTCTCGAAGGTTGTTGTGAGAATCAAATGAGGTATATGTAAAAGGAAAAAAAAAGAAGAAGAATTTAGGACAGTGCCTGGCACATAGTAGGCACTATATAAATACTTATGCCTCAATCGCCAAGCTGTTATCTAGTTTCATGCCCTGGAGAAAATAAACGCTAGTAAATAATAACTTCGTGGTCTGATATTAGGAAAGCTTGTCCCCTGGAAGCACTGATATACACTTCTCTGGCAAAAACAAACAACAAGAAGATCAATCGTGGATCATCAGTTGTCTCAGTCTTTCTCTTCCTCCTCTTTCTCCACTGGCTGGGACTTTTGACAAGCTACTAAATTATCCTCCCCTCCACGACAAAGATCTTGGTTTGTTGATCTTTGTGTCTTTCTAGAACTTGGGATGCAGTAAGAACTAATCAACGTTTCTAGATCTTATAATGTTAAAAGAATGATTTTGAAAGATCTCTTTGGAAGAAAGATCTCTTTCCTTATTTGGAGAGATGAGGGGACTGGACGACATGATCTCTGAAGCCCCTTCCATTTCCCATGTATTCTATCTTTCCCTCGGTCTCTCCTCACACCTCCTGGCCACTCTCCCATTAAACAGTTCCAGTTCTTGTGAACCCAGTTTCGGACTGGGACTGGGACTTGGTGCCAAACTAGAGCAACCACAGTTTCCTAAGAGTCTCAGACTTTTACTTTGGAGAAATAGCCCATTAGGAGGGGCTGGGAGAGTGGAGTGGGGTGAGTCAGGTAGAGGAAGAACTCACACCAGTTCTTTCGCCATAGAATTATTATAATAACCCAGAGCATCCCCCCAAATCACATCGTGGAAGGGACTAATAGTTAGCTCAAGGGACGGGAGCTGTGATCCTTCCAAATCATGCGGGTTGACTGTAGGCGTGTGCCCACACCCCCCTCATCCTCTTCACAATTTTATTTCTCAATAATTCTGTCCGATAAAATTTCATTGTCCATTAAGTAATCCCCGAAATGAGAGCTCTTATGAGCCTATAATGAGCTCTAATTGCTGCGACTAGTCGAGCCACGTGGAAGGATTTAGAAGGTATTAAGCAGTTGGGTACAGAGCACAGGCTGTTACCTAGCCATTACTTTCATAATTCAAGGAGAAAATTAGTCCTTTTAAGGGAAAATCCTTTGATTCCCTTCATTCTGCTCCGGGTGACAGAGTATTGCTTTGTCTTCCTTTAGCTCAAGACAGTGTAACAAATGAGAATGTAACGAAATTGCCCGTCCAACCCAGCACACCTCACCCCTAGAATCACTTTTTAAAAATCAGAGGAGTTTTAAAAGAACACCAGATCTTTTTTCCCCCCTCCAGATTGCAACTTTTGATGGTCTGGTTTTTTTTTCCTTTCTTTCTTCATCAGTTATGTACTTTCTTTTTCTCCTCCTTCATTCCTTCCTTCCTTCTTCCCTCTCTTTTTCCTTCCTTCCTTTTTTCTTCATCCTTTTCCTTCCTTCCTTCTTTCTCTTCCTCTCTTCCCTTTTTTACTTCTTTCTATGTCCCCTACTGATGTACCCTTTTTTCTTTATTTCTCTTCATTCCTTAGAGTCCCCCATAGCTATCCCCACAATCCACCTCCCCAGTGCATCATCCACCAAACTTCAGGTTCTTTTTTTCCCCAATCAATTTGCCTGAAGCAGTTCTGCATCCTTGCTACTAAGGCTTGATCGTGAGACAGCCGCTGTTGTTTCAACACGTTCCTGCCTCACTCTCCCCCCCCCCCCCGTGCTCCCCCACGGGTCTCCCAGTTTCGGGGTGTCCCCACCTTGAAACTGGTCCAAAGTTGCCAGTAAAGAGAGCAGGCTCTCCAGCCCTGGTGTTGCAGCGGTATTCTTGCAAGGATTTGCTCATCTAACATTGATTTCATATTAGTTTCCAAAGCGATGAATGATCTCAAAGCTGGCTGGGTTTTGTTAGCTGAACGCCAACAGGAGACAGGACTTACTTGCCCCCAGCTCCCATTAATGAGGTCATTATAAAAGCGTGAACAAGTCTATGAATGTTTTATTGAAAGCGCATCGTTAACTTGTATCCATCCTTTTCTCCAAGTGGCTTTGTGATATTGCTGTCTGTGGCACATCTTACCCAATATAGCCCGAGATTTCTCCATTATCTGTAACCAGGCAACACTTTCTGAATACCAAAAATTGAAAAGAACCGCTTAGTCTTCAAGAAAGTCCTCAATAATAGTGGAAAAGAACAAAGATCCAGGAGACAACAAAATGCCACAGGGGTGACTTTTCATGAGCAATTATCTCTCATTAATCAGAAGAACAGCTGCAATATTAATTTTCTCTCTTTCTTCCTCTCTTTTCACAGTCCCCAACATTTGAATAATCATAAATTTTGATTTTATGGAGGAGCAACAATTTCAGGGGATTGAGGAAACCAGCTACCTATGGGGAGACAGGAGCTAAGGAGAAAATGCTCTTATTTTTAGGCTGCCCCCCAAAAAAGAGGGGGAGGGGTGGTAGAGGGAAAAGGATCCCCCCTTTTTTTCTTGATTGTGGATTGGAGGCAGGACTTTCTCTCCCCCCCCCCCTTTCTTCCCCTCCCCTTCGGCCTTCCCTCCCACGTCTCCTCCCTTTCCCCTTCCTCTTAGCCCCAGCCATCATTCCCTCTCCTTTCCCCCTCCTCCTTTCACTTATGGAAACGAGCAGGAAAATGTCTCAAGTGTCTGCAGTGGCTGAAGCGTGGGAGTTTCAACATCACTGCTGTCCATTTAACTTTCAAACATGAAGCCAAGCGTTGTAGATCTGTCCAAAGAGACAATCTTTGGGCGTAACTCGCATTGTAGCACATCAAAAGCCCCTTCGCATTATATGAACTAAGCGGCGCATTCATCAGAAATGGGGCAATAGTTCTCTTTTCAGAGTCCTGAGATTTTATTGTGAACAGGATATGTAGCAAGGGTGGAAAACTCGGTTCCCCAAAGATAAGGATGTAACATTAAAACGAGCTTGGGGGATTTAAAAGAATCTCATTACAGCAGAGACTAGCAATTAAAAAAAAAAAAGACCTCTCTGAAAAGCTGTGGACCCGAATAAAAAAGGGGAGTTTTCGCTCAGCTTCCACATCCTTGCACTTGTTGAGTGGGAATTCAGTCTGCTGCGGCTATTACCTTCAGCTGCCCGAATATGGTCACTTTTAATGGGAGGCTGAACGAGGCTATTCACCTAAAGAAACGGGGTTAGACTGTGGAAACAACAACAACAACAAAATGATTTCTCTTCTCCCCTTATTTGCTCAGGGAATGGACAGCCTTTTTGAGGAGCTAGAATTCTCAAGTGGGCTAACCCCATGCATGAATTCCATTTGACTCTTGCAGAAGATGGGCTGGGGCAGAGAGGAAAGGGAGGGGGGGGGGGGGACTGAAGAGATGAGAAGGTTTAAACCCAGCGTGTCAGTAGCATTATCAAACTGGAGAAAGGCTTTTAGTTGCCAAAAAAGGCTTTTATAATATTATATTTTTTATTTTTATAATTATATTATTATGTATCACATGTATATTATATATTATATTTTATAATATTGCCCAAAAGGATTTTATAATATTATATTTTTTAATTTTTTAGAATTATATTATATATCACACGTATAATATTATATATTATAATATTTTATAATATTAGGATACAGATCTCCTGTATCCGTTCTCTAGTCAATTCCCTCATATACCATCTCTCTCCCCTCTCTCAAAACACAGTTGCAAAGAGCAAAAAGTGAATAACGTCTATAAATAGTTCTCGCCTTACTGCGTTTAACTGGCTATGCTCGAAACACAAGAGATGTAGGAGGCTGAAATCCTTTACCCCAAGTTAACAAGAGAACTCTGTTTAATTTACGAGATATTACTAGCTGCTCGCTATTCGTCATTTGGGTTCTAGAGGTTGCAAATGAAAAGACAAATCTAAAATAAACTAGTTACATTTATAGGATAAATTGATTTTTCAAGCTACATAATGAGTGGACAAATTATTTGAGTCATTCAGCAAAATTGAATTTTTACTGAATCTGTATATTTCAGGGGGGGAAATGAACCTTATGACTTTTTTCTGTGAGTGAGCATGCTAAGAAAACTGAATTGACCGGATAATCATCCAACTGTCCACTTTTTCCAACCCAAATTGTCAGGGATCATATCAACTACAGTGCCAAGTGACTGGTAAAGACTACTCTGAGGCTTATTGGTGACATGGAGGCAACTGATGAATAGAGTGCAAGCTCTGGCAGATCCTAGCAATCCTGAATGGTTTCAGATGTGGACAGGGAATTGTTGATGTGATTGCTATTATACCACCAGTCTGGGTAAGCTCAGAGAAGTTCCTCACTAGAGTGCCATAGACACCACAGCAATTTTCCAAGACCACTGAAGAAAGGTTTCCATGAGGAGTGGAGAGAAAGTTCATTTAGTTAACAAACTTTTTTTTTTTTTTTTTTTTTTTTTTTTTTAGTGCATACCCTGTGCTAGGTATTCTGCTACCGGCTGAAGGAAGGCTTAAAAAGGCACTGAAGTACAAGCAAATAATAAAAACGATTAAAGAAAAGTAGAAATGTAAACACAGAGGAAGCACTCATATTTGTGATTAACAAAGCCTTTTTGCTGCAGAGGATTTTTATGCAAATCAGGAGTTTAGTGAGGCCTTTAAAAATGACAGCTGCCATGCTATATTTGCAAACAAATTAATTACACAATTAATCACCTAATTAGTTTAAATTTCAGAGACTAGAAAATCTAGCATTTCTGTGGTATCTTTCCCAAAATCTTTGCCCAGCACTTTGGATTTGGGGGGATTTAAGACAGTTATGGTAGACCAATAAAAATAAAAGCCAATGAATCCCAAGTACTCAATCTGTCTGAGGAATTTAATGTCATGCATCCCTTTACCAAGAAAAACTGCCTTGTGATTCATTGTGATAGAGATTTTCTTCACAAATAGCCCTTGGTTGCTTGCTTTTGGGGAGAGAAAAGGAGGATTGAGAGGGAGAAAAATTTGGAACACAAGGTTTTGCAAAAGTGAATGTTGAAAACTGTCTTTACATGTATATGAAAAAATATTATTAAATTAATAAATAGATAAAACAAAACAAAACAAACAAACAAACAAAAAAGAACCCTTGGAAAAAATAATAGAATGGACATTCAAATTTTTCAATCCCAGCTTTGCTACAGATTCTTTGTTATTAATTTATAAGGCTTTTGCTTTTTGAGGACAGGCCTCCATGTTTATTCTGGGATCTGCATTAGTGCTGGATTAGTCAGTGTTGCATATAAGAGGTTCCTAATAAATGACTGAATTATGAGTCACAACCTCTAGAGACCTCAATTTCCTCATCTGTAAAATAAATGAACTCAACTAGATGATTTCTAAAATTCCTTCGAGTTCTTAATTTCATGATTCTTCTCTTCCTCAAAAATTTTTTAAAAATTCTTTTCTGCTCTTCAGGGGCTTTGCCTTTCTCCCACTCTTCTTCATCCCCATCCCTGCCTTTGGAAAACTGAGCCACTAAAACAGTTTCATTCAGACTGATTTCATGGGAAGAGAAAGAAACATTCTGAGCTCTTAACCTTTTAGAAAGATGAACTTTCAAAATGTACTTAATTGTACATTCCTGGGACTAGGGCTGAAAGAAGACTATATTAAGTTGCTTTTCACTAAGGTACTCTCCTTGGGAGTGACAGTTAGGAGCTGAAGTGGTTTGAGTGCTGGGCCTACAGTCAGGAAGGCTCAATTTCCTGAGTTTAAATTTGGTCTCAGACACTTTGTAGCTATGTGACCCTAGGCAAGTCACTTTACTCTCTTTATCTTAGTTTTCTCAGCTGTTAAATGAGCTAGAGAAGGAAATGACAAATCACTCTTCCTTATATTTGTCAAGAAAGTCAGGAAGGCCTGAATTCAAATATGCCCTTAGTCACTTAACACTTCATAGCTGTGTGACCCTAGGCAAATCACTTAACCCCCATTGCCTCAACAAAAACCAAAAACAAACAAAAACCCCAAAAGGGCTCAGGGAGAGTGCCACGTGTCTGAACCAGAGCACTCTCCTTGGGATAATATCCCAACAGGTTTAAAGGCAAGTTCTAGGCAAGACTGACCCAAATGATAAATCTTTCCAAAATAAGATACTAAATTTGAACCTTTCCAAAATTGAATGTGTCCAAATGCTGAAAGGGTGACTCCCTAATACATAGCCAAACTCATAAAATTTTAAAGTTTTGAGGGAAACCTTAGATCATTTAGTTCAGCTACTTCTTATTTTACAGATGAAAATACCGAAGCCCAGTATTGACTAATGTCAGGCAGATGGTAAATGCAAAGCAAGAACTACAACCAAGAGAAGAGTTTGCTCAATTCATTGCACCAGAGAAGCTTCCTATATCTCTTTCAAGATGTAGGCTCTTATTCCATTTTTCCTTTTTTTAATTTATTTTTTAAAAGATAGATCCAGACCTGCTTTGTTGAAGAGAAAGCAATTCTTATTTGGATGAAAGTAAAGAACCCATTTCTTCCTGCTCCTGCTACAGAGGATAATACTGTCCGATTCCCTGCCCTTTCTCCTACGCTAAATAAACACTGAGGTAGAGACCTGCATCCCAAACCTGTCTGGAATTATAGTAACTAAGCGTGTGTGCTTTTAGCTATTTAGTCAGTAGATCTGATTTGGCTGGGAGAGGCTAGGTCAGATGGGCCACTGGAATGGAGGAAAATCCAAGCAAGAGGAACAAGGGAGTATCTCAGAAACCCGAGGGGCCAGCACCAATCAGGGTGGAAGAAACTGTCAATGGAGTGATAGCATTTGTTTAAGAAGACTCACACTTTCCCCATTCCCAGAGGAGGGAGGGAGTCAGTGAAAGTAACAAAGAACCTGCAAGGAACCTGGAAGGAAAGAAAGAAGTTGTTATACAGGGATGTAAGGTAACATCACCAATTTGCTGGATCTTTATTCCTTTTCTCACTTCTGAAGGAAGGTGGCTTCGGATTTACTCCTTCAGATGCAAATGAAATTCATCTTTTCACTGTGTCATAATCTTAGGAAGGTACTTTAAGCAAAAACAACTTAGCTCTCAGATTCTGTCTCTTCTTCTGTCTCTTTTTAAAAGTAAAATTTCTTTAAAAATAAATATTTTAATTTTTCCAATTACATATAAAAACAAAAGTTAGCATTCATTGTTTTAATATTATGAGTTCCAAATTCATTCCCTCCCTTCTCTCCTATTTGGGAAAGCTGGCAATCCGAGATAGTTTCTACATGTTTAGCCATGCAAAACATTGGTCATATCAGTTATGTTGTAAAAGAAAACACAGATCAAAAAAAAAAAACCCTCACAAAAAATAAAAATAAAAATACTATGCTTCAATCTGCATGCAGACTCCATTAGTTCTTTTTCTGGAGGTGGATAACACTTTTCATCATAAGTCTTTTGCAACTTTCTTGGATCTTTGTATAGCTAAGAATAATTAACTATTCACAATTGATTATCACATGCTTTTGATGTTATTATGCACAATGTTCTCCTGATTTTATTCATTTCACTTTGCAAGGATTTCCAGGTTTTTCTAAAAGCATCTTGCTCATTTCTTATGCCACAATAGTATTCCATCACAATCACACCACAACTTGTTCAGTCTTTCCCCAATTGAAATTCCCTCAATTTCCATTAAAGTATATTTTAAGATATCTTTTATTTTTCCTGAGGCAATTGGGGTTAAGTGACTCGCCCAGGGTCACACAGCTAAGAAGTATTAAATGTCTGAGGTCATTTTTTTTAATACTTTTTATTTGCAAAACATACGTATGGGTAATTCTTCAATATTAACCCTTACAAAGTTTTCTGTTACAAATTTCCCCCCCCATTCCCCACCCCTCCCCTAGATGGCAGGAAGTCCACTACATGTTAATTATGTTAAAATACTTGACGAATCGAATATATGTATACTTATTTCCACACGTCATTTTTGTGCAGGAGAAATCGTATCTACAAGAAAGAATAATCTGATAAAGGAAATACAATGCAAGCAAATATCAATAGAGTGCATGAAAGTGATATGTTGTGGTCCACATTTCACATCCCTCTCTCTGGCTGTATATGGCTTTCTTCACTGAACAATTGGAACTGGTTTGAAATATTTCATTGTTGAAGAGAGCCATGTCCATCAGAATTGATCATCATATAGTGTTGTTGTTGCCGTGAATAATGATCTCCTGGTTCTGCTCATTTCACTCAGCATCAGTTCATGCAAGTCTCTCCAGGCCCCTCTGAAATCGTCCTGCTGGTCGTTTCTTACAGAACAATAATATTCCCTAACATTCATATACCATAATTTATTGAGCCACTCTCCAATTGATGGGCATCCATTCAGTTTCCATTTTCTAGCCACTACAAAAAGAGCTGCCACAAACATTCTTGCACATGTGGGGCCCTTTCCTTCCTTTATGATTTCTTTGGGATATAAGCCCAATAGAAACACTGCTGGGTCAAAGGGTATGCACAGTTTGATAACTTTTTGAGCATAGCTCCAAATTGCTCTCCAGAATGGCTGGGTCGGTTCACAGTTCCACCAACAATGCATCAGTGCCCCAGCCTTCCCACATCCCCTCCAACACCTGTCATTATCCTTTCCTGTCATTTTAGCTAATTTGACAGGTGTGTAGTGGTACTGAGGCCACTTTTGAACTCATGTCCTCCTGACTTCAGGGCTGGTACTCTAACTACTGTGCCCTAAGTTGACTCTTTTTGCACCGATATTTCAGCTGTCTGATCACATAAACACACCCACATACCTCAAGACAAAACTCTTCCATCCTCCTCCATCTACCCACTCCCCCAATTCTATCAGTCATTTATGATCTTATGGTCTCCAATAAGCAGTTTTAACTGGAAAATGCAGTGTAAATATCTTTTTTCTCTTTGTTATTTGTTAACGATTGGACAAGGAGAAGAGACATAGTTGACTCATATACACTCTTCCAAAGTGCCAGGCAGTAATTAAAAAATTAAATCAGGATCTCCTAGTCCCTGACAATGTGCAATCAAGTGAAGTCCACCCTAGAAAGCTTCTGGCAGCTAGATTCCAGGGCTTTTGATGGATCTTGAGAAAGTTTGAAAATCAGGGGCAGCTAGGTGGCACAGTGAATAGAGCACCATCCCTGAAGTCAGGAGGACCTGAGTTCAAATGTGACCTCAGACATTTAACACTTCCTAGCTGTGTGACCCTGGGCAAGTCACTTGACACCAAATGCCTCAGGGGAAAAAGTTTGAATATCTAATCTATTATGAAGACCTATAGATTTCACCTATGCAATATTTCTCACAAAAGACCCCTTTCTCTCCTTATATAGCTCTAGTGCAGGCTTCCATTACCTTGGTTCTAGCATTTTTTTCTGGCTCTTCTCCATGTCTAGAATGCTCTCTCTCTTCATTTCTACCTACTGATTTCCTTAGTTTTCACTAAATTCCAACTAAAATCCCATTTTTATAGGAAACTTTTCCTTTTTTAAATATTTTAGGTAAAATTGTCATTTTTATTAAAAATGCTCAGACTAGCCATGAGCAATTAATATTCTTCCATTTAAAAAATGTCTTTATTCTGTGTTTTAATAGTTTATTTCATCCAGTTACATTTAAAACACTGTATATTTGTTTTTAAAACTTTGACTTCCAGATTCTCTCCCTTATCCCCACTCCAACCCCCATTTTAAAAAAAGAATATATGAAATTATGCAAAACATTTCCATAAAAGTCATGTTTTCAAAGAAAAGATAGATCTTCCCCCTTTAAAAAATCCCTCAAGAAAAAATAAAGTTAATACCCTGAGAGAGGACTGTGGGAACTGAGTGTGGACCACAACATAGCATTTTTACTCTTTTTGTTGTTGTTTGTTTGCATTTTGTTTTCTTTTTCATTTTTTCCTTTTTGATCTGATTTTTCTTGTGCAACATGATAATTGTAAAAAAAATCTATAGAAGAACTGCACATGTTTAACATATATTGGATTACTTGACATCTAAGGGAGAGGGTGGGAGAAAGGGGAGGGAAAATTTAGTTTTGCAAGGGTCAGTGTTGAAAAATTATCCACCCATGTTTTGAAAATAAAACCTTTTAATAAAATTTTTAAAAAAAGAAAGTTAAAGAGAGCGAGATATAGATAATACTTCAATCTGTATTCAGACACAATAAGTTCTTTCTCTGGATAAACAGGATTTTTCATCATAAGTCTTTCAGAGTAGTCATGGATCATTATTGCTAGGAATAGCAAAATCACTCAGACTTCATCATTTCACAACATTGCTATTACTTTCTATACAGTACATTTCTTTTTGTTTGAATTTATGGAGGACTTTCCAGGTTTTTCCTGAGAACATCCTGTTCATCATTTCCCACAGAACAATAATATTCCATCATAATTACATATTACAATTTATTCAGTCATTTCCCCAATTGATGGGCATCCCCCTCAGTAGGAATCCTTTCCTAATCCCTTTAAATTCCAGTGTCTTCCCTTTGTTAATGATTTTCCATTTATCTTATGTGTGTATATGTATGTATATGTATATATTTGTTTGCATGTTGTCTTCCTCAGTAAACAATGAGCTCCTTGAGGACAAGGATTATAGTTTGCCTTTTTTTTTTTTGCTTTTTGCTGAGGCAATTGAGGTTAAGTGACTTGCCCAGGGTCACACAGCTAGGGAATGTTAAGTGTCTGAGACCAGATTTGAACTCAGGTCTTCCTGACTTCAGGGCTGGTGCTCTATCCACTGCACCAACTAGCTGCCCCAGGCACATTGATGCTTAATAAATGTTTATTGGTTGAGTGATTGAGATGGTAACCATACAATGAAAAAAGCAAAATAGTATTGGATCTCTAGGAGATTATGTTCTTGTTTGTTTGTTAATCCTTTCTTATTTTCACGGATATATTTTGTTTTTGCATTACATTTATTTTCAAATATATTCCTTGCCAAAGTGCTCTTATGTATGAAAATATTTATAGCAACTCTATTTACCATGGCAAAGAATTGGAAACAGGGGTTGGCTGAACAAATAATGGCATATGTATATGATAGAATATAAATGGGCAGTAAGAATGGCATAGGTGATAGTTTCTGAGACACCTGGAGAAGACTTGTATAAATAGATGCAAAGTGAAGGTATTAGAAGCAGGAAAATAATTCATTCAATAACAACAATATTCTATGGTAATATGTGTTATATGGTTGAACACATATAATCAATATCATATTGCTTAATGTCTCAGGAAAGAGATGGGAGTGAAGGAGGGAGAGAAAATTTGAAATTCAAATTTTTTAAATGAATGTTAAAAATTGTTTTTACATGTAACTGGGGAAAATAAAATGTTAAAAAAAAACAAACTCCAATCTTGTAAAGACAAATGACTTTGAAAGACTTAGCAACTCTGATCACTACAATGACCAGCTATAATTTCAGAGGACTTCACAATGTAGTGAAACATTTTATTTCTCTTTTTTTCTCATTTGAGAAGGGATGAGAGGGAAAGAATTCAGATCTGAAAATAAAATTGTATTGAATTTTTAAAATCTAAATATATACTTATTCCTCTCTTCCCCAAGAAGCATCTTGAGAAGATGGACTGTCTTTTGCTTCTTTTTATATCCCCCGTACTTAGCAATAGTCTGGGTGTATAGTAGATACTTGATAAATACATATTTATTGACTGGTTAATGGCCAATCTTGATTCTAGCGGCCCTTTAACATTTTTCCCTCTTTTCAATTTTGGACTATGGAGGATGCTGCATACAATGTCAATTTCTTTTCCTGTAATTGCTTTTCTTTGTTATAAGAGAGATTCTATTAGACATTTTGGAAAGTGATGGTGATGTATAAAAAAAATCAATATAACAGTTGAAACCCCTCAAATACTGTAATTATTCCTCTGTTGAAAGGACAAAATACCAAAAATAAATATTGAAAAGGCCATATTTAAGTGGTAATAGCAATCAATGCTGTCATTTTAAAGTTGTGTACTTTATTTGTATTTAATTTCTTCTTACCTCATAATGGATTACTAGAGTAGTCTAGTTTAGGGGTAACTAGTAGTTTTAGTTCATGCAAGTCTCTCCAGGCCTCTCTGAAATCATCCTACTGGTCATTTCTTATAGAATAATAATATTCCATAACATTCATATACCATAATTTATTCAGCCATTCTCCAATTGATGGGCATTCATTCAGCTTCCAGTTTCTAGCCACTACAAAAAGGGCTGCCACAAACATTCTTGCACGTATGGGTCCCTTTCCTTCCTTTAAGATCTCTTTGGGATATAGACCCAGTAGAAACACTGCTAGATCAAAGGGTATCATAATTTGATAACTTTTTGAGCATAGCTCCAAATTGCTCTCCAGAATGGCTGAATCCATTCACAGTTCCACCAACAATGTGTCAGTGTCCCAGTTTTCCCACATCCCCTCCAACATTCATCATTATCATTTCCTGTCATTTTAGCCAATCTGACAGGTGTGTAGTGGTATCTCAGAGTTGTCTTAATTTGCATTTCTCTGATCAATAGAGACTTGGAGCACCTTTTCATGTGACCAGAAATAGTTTCAATTTCTTCGTCTGAAAATTGTCTGAACAGACAATTTTCAGATGATGAAATTAAAACCATTTCTAGTCATTTGAAAAGGTGCTCCAAATCACTATTGATCAGAGAAATGCAAATTAAGACAACTCTGAGATACCACTACACCTGTCAGATTGGCTAAAATGACAGGAAAAGTTAATGATGAATGTTGGAGGGGATGTGGGAAAACTGGGACACTGACACATTGTTGGTGGAACTGTGAATGGATTCAGCCATTCTGGAGAGCAATTTGGAGCTATGCTCAAAAAGTTATCAAATTATGATACCCTTTGATCTAGCAGTGTTTCTACTGGGTCTATATCCCAAAGAGATCTTAAAGGAAGGAAAGGGACCCATACGTGCAAGAATGTTTGTGGCAGCCCTTTTTGTAGTGGCTAGAAACTGGAAGCTGAATGAATGCCCATCAATTGGAGAATGGCTGAATAAATTATGGTATATGAATGTTATGGAATATTATTGTTCTGTAAGAAATGACCAACAGGAGGATTTCAGAGAGGATTGGAGAGACTTGCATGAACTGATGCTGAGTGAAATCAGCAGAACCAGGAGAACATTATACACAGCAACAAGACTATACGATGATCAATTTTGATGGACATGGTTCTCTTCAACAATGATGTGATTCAAACCAGTTGTGCTGCGATGAAGATAGTCATATACATCCAGAGAGAGGCCTGTGGGAACTGAGAGTGAACCACAACACAGCATTGTAACGCTTTCTGTGAATATTTCCATGCATTCTGTTTTCCTTCTTAGGTTGTTTTTTTTCTTCTTCTCTTTCTAGATCTGATGTTTCTTGTGCAGTAAGATAACTGTATAGATATGTATACATGTATTGTATTTGTCATATAATTTATCCTATCTAGCATGTATTAGATTACCTGTCATCTAGGGGTGGGGGGTGGGGGGAAGGAAAGGAAAAGCTTGGGAAAAAAAAAGTTTTTTTTTGCCATTTGAATGGTTGAAAGTTCACCCTTATGTTTTGCAAATAAAAAGCTTTATAAAAAAAAGAAAATTGTCTGTTCATATCCTTTGACCATTTATCGATTGGAAAGTAACAATTAGAATAATTAACCACATAAATAATAACAACATCCACCTGGTTATTTCAATAGCTGGGAATAACCTTTGAGAAAATACTGATCTCATTTATGTTTTAACAAAGTACACAGACAAGGAAGGGCTCTTTAATATAATCCAAAGTCTATATCCAAAACCAAGAGCTAGCATTATATCCAAAGGGGAAACACTAGAGGCTTTCCCAGTTCAAGGGTGAATAAAACAGAGATGCTCCATCTCTCCACTGCTATTCCAATAGTTTGGAATGAGTCTCTTTTTACTTTCCCCCCACTTCCTACTTCTACATTCTATTCCTGGCATGTCATCTAAGTATGTCCATTATTTCAAATGACTTAAAAAATGACTCAAATCTCAATCTATATCCCATTCACCCTGGGTTTAGATGACCCAAATTCAAATCACTATGTCTACAATTGAATTTGTCATCATTCCCCCATCAAACCCCGCCCCGAATATACACACACCCAATTTCTCCTACACACAAACACACTTCTTCCCTTTACTCATTTTCCTGTTTCTGCTGAAACCCAATCTTAATATCTTAGGGTCCTCTGATTCTTTCCTTTCCCAAGATTCACATATTTGTCGTTATTATTGCAATTTTTGAAATTGTCTCTTCATTACCTCTTGACTTCTTCTCCTCCTCAGTCTGGGTCCTTATCACTTCCAGGGTTCTCTGCCTTCTGTCTTTCCCTTCTCCTAAATATCCTTAACACAAATACCAAAATAATCAGCATAGTACAGCAGAAAGAACACCAATTCTGTAATCCAAAGACTTGCATTTAAATCCTTTGCCTAAATACTTGTCTGGTGAGTCATATAACCTCACTAAACTTCAGTTTCCTGAACTGAAAAATGAAGGGGTTGGATTAGATGTTCTTTGATATCCCTTCCACCACCATGGCTATGAACCTAATGCAAAATTATGACCATGCACTCTTTGGCTCAAAACCCTTCTATTTCTCCTTGTTGCTCATGGGATGAAATAAGAATTCATTACTTTTAAGGATTTTCACAATCTTGAGTCAATCTCATCACTCAGCCTTATTTCCTGCAACTCTCCTACATGCACTCCTCATTTCAGCCAGAGTGAATTGATAGCTACTCTCTAATGGCATTTGGTTTCTCCAACTTCCATATCTTTGTAAAAGGCATTCTGGCACTAAGTCCCCTTCCCATCACTGTCTATTGAAATCCTCTATGTCTGAGATCATTTGATCTTCCTAACTGAACAGTTTCTTTCCCTCCTCAAGTTCTGTTGCAACATTTGATCTGGAAACTTACTTTGTATTAAATTTCTTGATATATAGATAATAGCTTTTTTTCTAGATGGTAAGCTCCTTGATGGCAATGACTATGTCTTTTTAAAAAAAATTTGTACTCTTACCACCTACTATAAAGCTTTATACATTTAAGGGATGTGAATTTCAGGAGTAGCTCCTTATTAATCAGTATATGTTATTGGTATTTTGTCCCTCTGGGGGTAAAAAGCAAATAACTCCACTTTAATAGATATCAGTTTCCTCATTTTAAACATAAGGGATGGAAGGATTAAATGTCTCCTACAAATTTCTTCTGATCTTATGTCTTATTGACATGTTTTTCATAGCTACTTAATTGATTTTTATTAAATTAACATGATATTGATGTCTTTTTAAAAATATCCCTGTCATTCCTCTCTCCTTACCTCTCAATAGAGCCTTCCCATGTAATAAAAAAGTTCAGTTGACTATAATTTCTTTCAGCTTTTTTGTTAATACTATATTTAAGAGTTGATTATTTTTCTGAATTTACTTTGTATCCTGTTACTTTACTAAAATTATTAATAATTTTAATTCATTTTCACTGATTTTCTAAAATGTTCTGTATGTACCATCAAGTACATAAGTCAGCAAATAGGAATGCTTCAATCTCATCTTTGTCAATGTCTATACTTTAAATTTTGTTTTGTTATCTCATTGTTTAAAACTAGCATTTTATTTTATTTATTTGTTATTTAATTTTTTTTGTTGAGGTAATTGGGGTTAAGTGACTTGCCCAGGGTCACACAGCTAGGAAGTAGTAAATGTGTGAGATCAGATTTGAACTCAGATCCTCCTGATTTCAGGGCTGGTGCTCTATCCACTATACCACCTAGCTGCCCTTAAAACTAGCATTTAAAAAAATATATGTGGAATAATAGTGAGGAGTTGGGGCATCCCTTTTTTATTCATCCTTGTACTGGAAAAACCTCTAGTGTTTCCCCTTTGCAAATAATGCTTGTGTTTGGCTTTCGAGATATACTTCAGGATGTATTAAGGGTTCTTTCATGTCTGTCTCATTTCTTTTTTTCTTTTTTTTT
>JAJPUD010001233.1:83461-119468 GCA_023553655.1 Myrmecobius fasciatus
GAATTGTCTCATATATATAAGAATTCAAGCCACTCTTCAATAGATAAATGGTCAAGGGATATGAACAGACAATTTTCAGATGATGAAATTAAAACCATCTCTAGTCATATGAAAAGTTGCTCCAAATCACTATTGATCAGAGAAATGCAAATTAAGACAACTCTGAGATACCACTACACACCTGTCAGATTGGCTAAAATGACAGGAAAAGATAACGATGAATGCTAGAGGGGATGTGGGAGGGCTGGGACACTAATACATTGTTGGTGGAACTGTGAACGGATCCAACCATTCTGGAGAGCAATTTGGAGTTATGCTCAAAAAGTTGTCAAACTGTGCATACCCTTTGACCCAGCAGTGTTTCTACTGGGCCTATATCCCAAAGAAATCTTAGAGGAGGGAAAGGGACCCACATGTGCAAGAATGTTTGTGGCAGCCCTTTTTGTAGTGGCTAGAAACTGGAAACTGAAGGGATGCCCATCAATTGCAGAGTGGCTGAATAAATTATGGTATATGAATGTTATGGAATATTATTGCTCTGTAAGAAACGACCAACAGGAGGATTTCAGAGAGGATTGGAGAGACTTGCATGAACTGATGCTAAGTGAAACGAGCAGAACCAGGAGACCATCATGCACAGCAACAACAGTATTACATGATGATCAATTCTGATGGACATGGCTCTCTGCAATAAAGAATTGTCTCAAACCAGTTCCAGTTGTTCACTAAAGAAAACCATATACACCCAGAAAGAGGGACATGAAATATGGACCACAACGTAACATTTTCATGATCTCTATTGACATTTGCTTGCATTGTGTTGCCTTTCTCTGATTCTTTTTTTTTCTTGTAGATAGGATTTTTCTTGCATAACTTCTCAAGCATTTCAACATTATTAACATGTAGTGGACTTCCTGCCATCTAGGGGAGGGGAGGGGACTGGGGGTAAAATTTGTATTGGAAAGCTTTGTAAAGATCAAGGTTGGGGAACTACCCATACATATGTTATACAAATAAAAAGCTTAAAAAAAAAGTAAAAAAAAAAAATTTTACCCCCAGTTCCCTCCCCTCCCCTAGATGGCAGGAAGTCCACTACATGTTAATAATGTTAAAATACTTGACAAGTTGTGCAAGAAAAATCCTATCTACAAGAAAAGAAAATCAGAGAAAGGAAACAAAATGCAAGCAAACCTCAATAGAGAGCATGAAAATGTTATGTTGTGGTCCATATTTCATATCCCTCTCTCTGGGTGTATATGGCTTTCTTCACTGAACAATTGGAACTGGTTTGAAACATTTCATTGTTGAAGAGAGCCATGTCCATCAGAATTGATCATCGTATAGTCTTGTTGTTGCTGTGTATAATGATCTCCTGGTTCTGCTCATTTCACTCAGCATCAGTTCATGCAAGTTTCTCCAGGCCTCTCTGAAATCATCCTGATGGTCGTTTCTTACAGAATAATAATATTCCATAACATTCATATACCATAATTTATTGAGCCACTCTCCAATTGATGGGCATCCATTCAGTTTCCAGTTTCTAGCCACTACAAAAAGGGCTGCCACAAACATTCTTGCACATGTGGGGCCCTTTCCTTTCTTTATGATTTCTTTGGGATATAAGCCCAATAGAAACACTGCTGGGTCAAAGGGTATGCACAGTTTGATAACTTTTTGAGCATAGCTCCAAATTGCTCTCCAGAATGTCTCATTTCTTAAAACATAAATGGGATCAGTATTTTCTTAAAGGTTATTCTCAGCTATTGAAATAACCATGTGGATTTTGTATTATTATTTATGTAGTTAATTATCCTAATTCTTCTTCTAATATTGAAAAACTTGATTGTATCCTTGGTATGATTACACCTTGGTCATGGCGAATTATTTTCAAGTTATTTTTCCATAGTCTCCTCACATAGTTTAAAGTTTTTATACCAATATAATTAGAAAACTTGGTCTGTGGAGCTTTTCCCCCCTCTACTTTGTCTCTTCCTAGTTTGATAATTATAACCATCTTTGTCACATAAAAGGAGTCTTTCTCCTCTTCTCTACCAAAGAGATTGATATTCTTGCTCATTGATACTTTCATAATTCTGATTAAAGACTAACCCTTTATGAAATATTTCCAGACTAATTCCACCTGGCTTTGGTAACTCCAGTGATTTGGATCACCTTTGTCCCATCTACTCACACAGTGGCTACTATACATATGTAGCTCTACCAATTATTTCTGCTATAAATACTAAAGCTTGGGGTCATGCCTGGTTTTTAAATCTCTGAGGCATATCCTTAAATTTATAGTACATACTTCACAAAGTGTCTCCTAGTGCATGTATTAAAGAAAAAAAAATGAAATCAAGGATATCTTTGGACTGACCAAGTTTGAAATTTCCTGTATTTTTATGTGTGGTATGTAAACACTTCTCCAAGGTAAGAACAAATTCTACAGTCTGCTTGTTCTTAATATTTTACTTTAATCAATTAAAGTACTGCCTGTAGCAATTGTTGCCTCATCTCCAGGAAATAATGATAAAGATGGAGACAGTTCAGAGAAGGACAACAAAAATGATCAAAAGAGTGGAAAAGCTCCCTGTCCCCCAAAACCCTAAAACAAAAGTCTCCAGTGGAAAAGGCTTCAATTGAGAGGAACAGTGATATAATTTTCTTGAATAGTTAATTGCATAGAGAAGAGACTTGATACTTGAATGCCAAAATTCAATTCAATGAGCATTTATTAATTATCTATTATCTACTGTGCTTGCTTTGGCAATATGAAGATAAAAACAAAATCATTCCTTCCCTGTAGGATTTTTGTTTTTCCTAGGGATATGAAACATGTATAAAAATAAGTACTAAGTAATTTTAAGAGGGGAAGGCAGCATGCCATAGGGGATACATTGAAGCCAGAAAGTTCTGGCTTCATGTCCTGACTCTGACATGTTTTGGTTGTGTAATTCTGAGTAAATCACTAAACCTCTCAATGCTAAGACAAAACAGTGGAGAAAATCCTAAACTTCATTGTTAGGAATTTCTTCACCTGGAAGTTCCTCATACCAGTGAAATCACAAGTTTAGTCTTCACCCCTAATTTTAGAGGCAAGAGAAAAGTCCCAATAAGGTGAAAAACTTGCTTTGCTAGGGGGCACCTTAAGCTGAACTTTGAGATTCTAAGCTGAAGAGAGAGAACATTGTAGGCATGAGGGATGGGCACAGCTTCTGCAAAGATACAGAGACAGGAAATGATGGTCCATCACACTAAGTAGGCTAGGTGGTAGGGTAGTTTGGCTATTTATAGTATAAATTACCTAAAAGTATTAAGAGAACAATAGAATTTAGGATTCCCAAGGGATCTTAAAATCCAACTGTGACTTTTTATAGATGAGGAAAGATAAGTGACTTTTCAGTAAGTTATATGGCTTTTAAATGGTTTTTTGATTTTTTTGATTCCCTGTTCAATGTTCTTTTTCATAACATCACTCTGTTAGAATGTGCATTTATATAGTAATTTGATACAAAGCACTTTACATGTCTTATTACATGTAGTTCCTTCAAAAACCCTGTGATTATATATTGGATTAATCATATATTTTAACATAGTTAACATGTATTGGACTACTTGTCATCTAGGAGAGAGGGTGAAGGGAAGGAGGGAAGAATTTGGGAAACAAAGTTTTGCAAGGGTCAATGTTGAAAAATTACTCATGGATATGTTTTGCAAATAAAAAGCTTTAATTAAAATTTTTTTTAAAAACTACTGTGATTGAGAAGTAGGTTAGTAGTAGTAGCAAGTAAGTAAGGTAGAAAGGGCATTGGATTTTGTAACTAGAATACCTGTGTTCTGTCACTTGACATGACTTTAGATAAGTTACTCTTTGAGCCCCAGTTTTCTCATCTATAAAATGGAGATAATAATGTTTGCACTCAAGGTTCTTATGAAGATAATGAGATGTCTGTAGATAACTGGAGCTAAATCAAAGCAAGCTGCTGTTCTAAAGTCCTTCTAATTCTAATTGTGATGTGGTAGAGAGTCTACATCCTGGAAGGTTATTCCAGCAGAGCATACATTTTGGAAATTCCAACCAAGCTGGAAAAGCTTTGAGTACAGGCTCCATATATATGTTACTTAATCTCCAATAAACTCATAATAAGATTAACTAAAGAGAAATAAATCTCTCATTTTTAGCAATTCTCCATCTTTTTTCTTTAGTCAAATAGTAGTTATCATCTGCATGGAAGGAAGGGATGCCAGCACCAATGAAAGCACTGGTAAAATATTGAAGAGTTAGGATCATTATCCCCATTTAATAGGTGAGTAAATGACAAGTAAATGACTTGTTTAATATCACAGAGCTATTAATTGGTAAGTCTTCTGGCACTTAGTCTAGGGATCTTACTATCAGACCAGGTTGCCTCTCTATTATATATAGAAGGTGTTCTTAAGAAGTTACTCCTTATTGGGAAAAAAAAAAAAGTTTTTGCAAGGGTCAGTGTTGAAAAATCACATATGTTTTGTAAATAAAAAGCTTTATATAATAAAAAAAAGAATTGAGGGAAAAAAAAAGAAGTTACTGCTTACATTGTGGGATGATCAACTTTGATAGATTTAGCTCTTTTCAGCAGCACAATGATATGAGATAATCCCAAAAAGGCTCATGATAGAAAATGCCATCCATGTCCAGCAAGGAGGTATGGAGTCTGAATGCAAATCAAAGCAGAGTATTTTCACCTTTTTCCCCCCTTTCTCATGGTTTCCCCCCCTTCTGTTTTGATTCTTCTTTAACAACATGACAAATGTGGAAATAAACTGAATATGACTGTACATGTATAACCTTTATCAGCCTGTTTACCATTTTGGGGAGAGAAGAGAGGGAAAGAACAGGGAAAAAATGGAAATCAAAATCTTTAAAAAGTAGATGTTGAACACTATTTTTACATGTAATTGGGAAAAATAAAAAAGTTAATGCTTTATGCAGGAAGCAGTAAAGTTAATGGAACTCATTATGTGGTTCTGTCTGAAAGCACACATAAGATCCAGAAAGGGTTAGATTAATGTATTGAGGATTTATTCATAGCAACTTATCAAGTGAAATTAGGGTCTCTTCAGGGCTAGTGATACTTCTTTTGAGTGGATAACCAAGTCCTGACAAAAACATCTCTTAATGTCACTGTCAGAGAAAGAAAACTATGCTGGGGAGATCATTGATTCACCCAATATATAATTTATTAGATTCTGACTTAATTTTTTTAAATGTTTCATCTGGCCAAGAAAAACTTTTATTTTTTGGTAGTTGAAGGAAGTTGAAATGGAATCTACATTTATATCTTTGAAAAATGCCAAGTCTAGATCCATCAGATTTTATATTTTTGGATATTTTAACTGTTGTTTTGATCATTTGTGCCAATAATTAATTTAATTGTCTGGAAACCAGCTGTTATTACGACTCTTCCCCCACTCAATCCCATATGACTACATAACAGCTAATTTTGTAATATTGCATAGATATAATCAGGCATCTATTTAGGAGAAAAGGAAAGTCATTAAAATTAGAAAAAATAAAAACTGACATTTATAAAGTATTTTAAAATTTGCAAAGCGATTCATGCAGTATATCATCTGAGCCTCTCAACAGCCTTGGGAGTTGAGCAAGTACAATGACTATTATAACACCCATTTTACATAAGAAGAAACTGAGTCTCAGAACCAACTGATTGTCATATAGCCACAGTTATTAAGTGTCAGAGGAAGGGTTTGAATTTAGGTCTTCATAAATTCAAGTTTCTCTTATACCTTGCTGCCTTCAGTAAGCATTTCATAAACATCAAAATGATCCATAAAATTAAAGGCAAAAATAGGTTCATAGGACCGTAGACTATGAATTAAATAGGACCAGTAGTTTGCCCACAGTCATTTAGGTAGTAAATAACCACATTAAGATTTGAACCCAGGCTTTCTAACTTTATGGGGCAGCTAGGAAGAAAAGTAGATAGAGTGCTGGGCTTAAAATTAAGAAGACATCTTCCTGAGTTCAAATCCAGCCTCAGACACTTACTGTGTGACTCTGGGCAAGTCATGTCATCCTGTTTGCCTCAGTTTCCTCATCTGTAAAATGAACTGAAGAAGGAAATGGCAAAGCACTCCAGTATCATTGTCAAGAAAACTCCAAATGGATTTAGGAAGAATTGAATAGAACTGAACAACAGCAATTTTCAAACTAGCATCTAGTGGTCTTTCCAATATACCACATCACCCAATTTGAACTAAATTATTTACATTTAACACAGGATATCAGCTCATGCCTGTCTATATTTACAATGTGAAAGGGAAATTCAAATTGCATAAATTGCATTTTTCTCCACTTTGTTGGCATCTCAAATCCTATGATAGTGAACTATAACTGATAAGACAGATTATTTTGCTGTACTGACATTTTGTCTTTTCATATACTGTAGAAATAAATAGACTATTGGCTAAGAAATTTTGTTTGGATGCACTCATCTCCATTGTGGTGGGATTTGATCTGCAGTAATTCAGCCTGCTTGCTTATCTTATTTTATATACTCTTATTCAGTGTATATGACATTTCTTCAGTGACTTAAAATTAAAATTGTGCTGAGTCCTGACTATTGAATAGACTTTCTTTTTGGCAAAAATGGATAGGTTTCAGATAGGTAATTATGTATCAACCTTAGATAGATACATATCTTCTCTCTCTCTCTCTCTCTCTTTTTTTAATTAAAGCTTTTTATTTGCATAACATATATATGGGTAGTTCCTCAATATTGATCCTTACAAAGCTTTCTGTTACAAATTTTCCCCCCTAGTCCCCACCCCTCCCCTAGATAGCAGAAAATCCACTACATGTTAATTATATTAAAATACTTGACAAGTCAAATAGGTGTATACATATTTCCATACTTATCTTGCTGTGCAAGAACAATCGTATCTATGTGAACAAAAAATATCTGAGAAAGGAAACCCAATGCAAGCAAACATCGATAGAGAGCATGAAAATGTTCTGTTGTGGTTCACATTTCACATCTCTCTCTCTGGGTGTATATGGCTTTCTTCACTGAACAATTGGGACTGGTTTGAGATATTTCATTGTTGAAGAGAGCCATGTCCATCAGAATTGATCTTCATATAATATTGTTGTTGCTGTGTATATTGATCTCCTAGTTCTGCTTGTTTCACTCAGCATCCATACATATCTTCTCTTAGAAGTTCTTATATCTGGGGCAGCCAGGTGGTGCAGTGGATAGAGCAGGAGTCCTGAAGTCAGAATGGACCTAAGTTCAAATCTGGTCTCAGACATTAGCACTTCCTAGCTGTGTGACCCTGGGCAAGTCACTTAATCCCAGTTGCCTCAGCAAAAAAACAAAACAAAAAGTAGATCTTTGAGTTCTTTAGTCCAGTGATCTGTAAAATGTTTTTAAATCAGTGAGTCTGAGATTACAAATTACATACAAATTTGCATTATATACATGCCTCCAAATAACATCATTCTTGAATCTTCTTAAAAAGCAGCTCTCAAAGTAGAAAAAAAAAACCAAACAATTTTTTAAAATGAGAAAGTGTGTATAGTCCACCGTGAATTGGTATTTCTCTCTGGGAACAATGTAGTTCTGATGAATCACAGAATTAAGAGTTGAAATAGACCTTAGAAGATAATTTTCTAGATGAAGAAACTGAGGCTGAGCAGTTAAGTGACTTTTCCAAGGTCATATGCATTGTATGTGCAGCCCAAGCCCAGAGATGAACCTTCTGACTCCAAAGAGCTCTCTTTCTACCATGTCACATAAACTTGGATTAGTGACGCAGCTATTGTTTGGGAGTGACAAGCATGATTAACTTCACATGTGACATTCTTGAACTGCCGAGAGTCAGCTCATAGCATCATGATTTACAGGTGCTGTCAGGGAGGGATGTGTCATTGCCCTGAAGATGTAGCTCCCTAGTCAGGAGAGAGGAATAGCTGGCATCTCAACAAGCAAGCAGAGCCCTGGATCAGTTTCAACTTCCTGTTAGAAGTTTCTCATCTGTAGTGGCAACAGCAGCAGTAGCATTTGCCGCAGTTGACAGCAAGCAGGTTTTCAAGTGCATAATTTATTTTCTGAGGAAGCATCTCCTTGTGCAGAACTCTCTCCTAGGTTGCCTGCTCTGTATTAACACGTCAACAGAATAAGCAATCCACTCCTGCAATGATTCGTGCACTGCTGCCTCAATGAACCCCTCAGTGATCATGTGAAGCTGTCTGTTTGAATACTAAAAAACAGAAAAGTCAAGCTGGCTGTTCTGGCCACTTTAGCCATTGAATTCTGAAGTTGCCCAGCAACAATGTAGGTTCTGAATGGATTACTACTCTTCCCTCCTTCCTCTTGCTCCATTCAGAATAATAAGAAAAGTGGAACAACACAACAGGAAAAGGAATAACAGTGGTCATATCTTCCTGAATTGATCTTGATCTTCCAAGGACTTCTGAACATAATACTGTGTGTTAATACATTCTGTGAAAAAACTAGTTGGAAATCGATATTTTCTTCACATCATATATAAGAAAACTGAAAGGTCATATAAGGAAATGGTCACTTGGAATCTAGTCAGGAAAACTGCAGATTTATTATTCTAGTCTAATATTATTATTATTATCTATTATTTCCAGTCTAGTGTTCCTTCCCATTGATGAAATTTAAAAACTTCTTGATCATATTGTTAGGATCAAATCACAGTTGGGTATTAAGGAAAGTAGGTCAATTTAGAGCCTATTGAAGACTATTTAGAAAGCTGGGGTAGAAATATATTCTTTGCATACATTTCTTATTGTCTTTATTTTACTGTGCTTATACCTTCATCTCTACTTTAAAAATTATACTATCATTTTTCTCCTTATTGTTGTGGATGAATACATTTTACTCACACCTATCTCTTCATCTGAACATGAAGCCAAAACAAAAGTAAAACAAAGTATAACAAAATTTTTTTTTCTTGCCATAAGGTAATTTAAGAATTCAGTTTTTTCTTAGTTCTCCACAGAGTTTTTTTCTAATCGTTTATCAACTATAAAGTGAGGGGATTGGGCTAGAAAATTATTCAGATGTCTTTTATTCCTAGATCTATCACCTTATGATTTTGGTTTGGGTTCCTGAATGTTAGATTATTGGTTTTGGTTTTTTGAGACAATCCAGATTAAATGACTTGCCCAGAGTCACACAGCTAGCAAGTGTCTAAGGCCACATTTGAACTAGAGTCTTCCCAACTCCAGGGACAGTGCTCTATCCATTGTGCTGTCTAGCTGCCTCTTAATATCATGTTATTTTTTTAAAAATAGGTTTTTTTTTAATTTTCAAAGCATAAGTGAAGCTAGTTTTCAACATTCACCTTGTAAAACGTTGTGTTCCAAAATTTTCTCCCTCCCTTCCCCCATCCTCTCCCCTAGGCAGCAAGTAATTCAATATATGTTAAACATGTGCAATTCTTCTTCTTCTTCTTCTTTTTGCTTTTTGCTGAGGCATTTGAGGTTAAGTGACTTGCCCAGGGTCACACAGCTAGGAAGTGTTAAGTGTCTGAGACCAGATTTGAACTCAGGTCCTCCTGACTTCAGGGCTGGTGCTCTATCCACGGCACCACCTAGCTGCCCCATGTGTAATTCTTCTATATGTATTTCCACAATTATCATGAGGCACAAGAAAAATCATATCAAAAAGGGAAAAATGAGAAAGAAAACAAAAAGCAAGCAAACAACAACAACAAAAGTGACAATACTATATTGTAATCTACATTCAGTTCCCACACTCCTCTCTCTGGGTTCAGATGACACTCTCCATCACAAGTCTCTAATGTTATGTTATTGTGATGCATTCTGGAAGGTTATTATTTTTTTTAACCAGGCCAGCAAGACTTTATACAATAGGGGCAGCTAGGTGGTGCAGTGGATAGAGTACCAGCCCTGAAGTCAGGAAGTCCTGAGTTCAAATCTGGCCTCAGACACTTAACGTGTCCTAGCTGTGTGACCTTGGGCAAGTCACTTAATCCCAATTGCCTCAGCAAAAAGGCAAAAAAAAAAAAAGACTTTATACAATATTAGTAATAAATAAGGTCTACTTTGGGGTTTACAAAATGGCCCTTAGTCCTATATGTCAGTTTTTTGTTACTGCAGTGCTTGTGACAGAAAAAAGAGAGGATCCTATGAATACCAGTTTTTAGAGTACCTTATATTTTAATTTAAGCATCGTTACTCTATTGGTATGATTCTTGTCCAATAAGTATCTATGTACTAGTGGAGGAACAGACTCATATTGATATTGCCATTCTCACTATAAATAAATCTGACTGGATGAAGGAGTAGTTTTGGTATCAAAGAGAATAATCACCAGTAGGGTGGTGAGTCAAACCCTTGGTGTAGCTTTCTAGAGAACAGGAGCCTGGAAGAAGCTGTTTGGATGGTATAGTGCCAGAGTAAAATATAAAATACTTATTTGGCAGTTTTGCAAAACCTTCTGATGTTAGTCTCAGCCTTTCAGGAGATTATGTATGACAACAGTTGACTGCTGCTACTTTGTTTTTCTCTAAGTATATAAATGTAATTCATGATTGTGTGTTTTTTTTTTGTTTTTGTTTTTTTGAGAAAGTGATATAAAGTAGCTGTCCTATACCTGATCTACATTGTACATTGAGTTCCATTCTGTTGCCCAATTTGGGGAAGACCTTGGATACTTGCTGATCTTAAACTTTAAGTAATTTTCCTGAGAGTGGGTGGAGAAGAAATGAACCAGAAGTAATAAGACAAAAGAGCCTGATCTGTATCTTTTGAAGTCAGATTTCTTCAGTTGAGTCCAGTCTATCTATACAAGTTCAGAACTGAGAAGGACCTCTTCATGGTCAGGGACAAGGCGAGTACCCCGGCTTCCCTGGACATGATTGTTACTGTCAGATAAGGAAATGGTAACAAAATGGAAGGATGGCTTACAGGTTCTACCTAGTAGAAGCAAGAGGTGGATGTAGGGGAACATGAAAAAGATAAGATTGGACACCATAACTGAGGTTTAAAAAATCAAAAGGTCAAAGGTCTTTAAGTCATTGAAGCCTCATATCTCTATATGATGAATACTGCCTTCACATTAGTTATTGTGAATAATTTTTTAAAAATCTAATTTACTGTATTTTGGCAGATGGGAAATTCACTGATGTGGGAGTTATTTCAGAAACAGCTGCCTAAATCTGTTTTTTAACTCGGAGCAGAGATCAAAATCAATCCCAAAGTAAAAGAGAGAATAGAAAAAAGAAAATATATCTTATAGTTACAAAGCTCAAATTTGGCCTATTTAAGTGAGCTAGGAAGAGCTCTTTACAAGGAAGTTTTGCTCATGTAAATCAAGTCTTCACAATGAAGCTATAAGAGTGTAGAAATGGCTTCAGCCAACAAACCCTCAATTCCTTGCCAGTTGGAGATCTTTGGCAGCCAAAGGAAGGACCTATTTAGATTATAAACTTTCTTGTAAAACCTTACAGAGGAAGATAGTAGAAGTGAAAGATAAAGAGCAGTATTTCTTTAAAAATAGAGAGGAAAGCAGAGGGGAAAACAAGTTTACACAAAACTTGTTAAGAGACACAATTTAGCTACCCTACCAAAACAACATTCAAGGATAAAATTAGAAAGAGGACAACAAAATGATGAAAAATGGGAATGATCTGTCAAAATTTTATTACAAATGGCTTTCTCCATCAGTGACAGAGATGTAGTTTACATTTGTGCTCTGATGATTGAATGAAAGAAAAGGCATTCATTAAAGGCTTACTTAGCAAAGTGTAAAGCAGTGGGCAAGGGCCAGCAACAAATAAACAAGTCAAACAAACCTCCTCTCAAGGAGCTAACATTCTAGAGGGGAAGACAACCCAGAAAAGGGAAGTCAGATGAAAAGGATTCTTAGTGCTTATGGCATAGCAGAAAAGCAGATGTTAATGTCTCTTCTTTAAAGCCATTTCCACTGATAAAATCATCTGGTAATCAAAATCTGATAAAATCAGTTTCTGATGTTCAGCCACTTAATGGTCCCAAGGACTTTGGTGGCAAGAACTTTTTTTTCTGGGTTTTTAGTTGCTGTGACTGAAATACTTGTAGGAGCAGTAGCTGGGCTGTATGTTCACAAGGATTGGGCTGTAACTTGTTTTTTCTCAAGATTTGGGGGGTTTGGAGTCCTGGAGTCAGAGGGGATATGATACTTCCTCCCTTTCCCTTAGTGTGCCTTGATGCTTCAGCCAGGTTGGCCCACCTATAGGTGACAGTTGTTTGGCAGTTGGTGGGGAAATTTGGCCATTTCTTAATAGGAGTTGCTCCCTGGATAATAGCTTTGAGGGCTGGACTGCCACTTCCAAGGCTCTGTGCTTATTTCTAATATCACAGTTCCCAAATATGCTACATGAGGAAGCAGAAATGGTATTAAAGAAAACAAGATGGGAAAAGTAGAAACCAGACCAAGTGTATACTTGAGATCTGTGCTCCAACTAATGATTCTGAGAATGTTAGATAACTTTTAAGATAGTTAAAAGAGAAATATCAATTTTTTGGGGGAAGGGAAATCATAGCACAATTTGAGAATTGGAGAACAAGCATTTACTTAGTACCTACTGTGAGTTAGGTGCTATGCTAAGTGCCTTACAAATATTATCTCATTTACTCTTCACAATAATCCTATCAGGTGGATGCTCTTATTATCCCCATTTTACAGTTGAGGAAACTGAGATACATAGAGGTTAAGTAACATACCTAGGATCCCACAGCTATCAAGTATCTGAAGCTAAATTTGAACTTAGAGCTTCCTGGATCCAAGCCCAGTCTTCTATCTACTTTAAAAGCACCAAAATGTCTTGTTATTACTACCAAAAATAAAGCAATTAAGAAAATATCAATAATTATTGACTCATATGTCTTCTTCCCCATCTCTACAAAACATTTATGAGCACAGTATATACACACATCAAATGTAACCTTTATAAAAATAGGCTTTTCCTAAATGATGTTCTATACCAAATTACATCTTTATAGTCATACAAATGACTGAAAGGTACAAAGAATACAAGTTCCCATGATATATATTGCTTGTTTACCATAAGAAAGCATTTAATTCAGTAGAGCAAAATATTGTTCTCCTCTAAAAGGGTGTTTCCCATGCATGTGTTAAAAATCATACAAGATTCCTTGAAAGACACAGAACCATAAATAACTTTGGTTGACTGCTTTCTCATTATTAATATCAAGCAAGCAATAAGTTATATCATATTCTTGCCAAATGTGTTTTCTTTAGTCAGAAAGGATTTCTAATACAATGATGAAGTGCTCCTATTGGTGGATGACATTACACTGACTAGAACACTGCAGAGATTTTAATCTACCTATATCTGCTCAAGAAAAATTGTAACATCAAATTTTTAATTTTACATTACATTTAATTTTACATGTTCACATTAAATGTAAACATTATTGTCCCTGTGTATATTTGGAGGAGAGGTGAAAGAAATGGTACAGCAATTTATTTATTTTTTTATAGATTATGCATATGGCTAATAATTGGGTGCAGAATTGAACAGGAAGAAAAGGGGCTAGATTGTATTTAAGAAGTTGTATTGTGCTTATAGTGACTTCAAATTTTTAGTACTGATATTCTTCTAGTGATGTATGTGACCAAGAATCACAAATATAATCTCAAGAGAATCAAAAGTATGCCCTCCCCCAATGAATAGATAAGTTATGGGTCTGAGTGGACCATAGCATTTGCCAAAAGATAATCATGTGCAAATATTGATGATGAATGATAGTATAAAAAGATTTATGACCAAAAGATAGGTAAACTGTCCATGTAACTGGAATGACATAACTAAATGATGGACGCTGAATGCTGTATCAGTACCCTTCACAATACTAAGATATCTGGAGAGATGCCTTAGCATTACATTGTGTAACTCCTTTGAAAGTCATGTGGCAGGACAAGAATACAAAATGAAAATGTATTTAGGTGGGTGAAACTTGAATTATGGGAAGGATTGTTCACATCAATGAGATTGTATGGTTTTCAAAATATGGCAGTATTTTACTCAGTACTTGTCACTTTCTGATTGTAAACTGATTCAGCTTTCAACTGAAACTTCTCTCTAGAAAGTTACCCATATTTCCTATTTTCCAGTCTTCACCCTTCTTCATATCTCCAAAGCATATACATTGTTGATAAGTGTTCTTGTCTTGTGTTCTTTCTCCTCTGACCCTACTCTTCCTTGGTTCTTTCTGTCTGCTGACTGCTCCTTCTTAGTTTCCTTTTCTGGCTAATCATCCATGTCATGTCTTGGGTCCTTTTCTCTCTCTCTTTTTTAAATTAAAGCTTTTTATTTGCAAAACATATGTATGGGTAATTCTTCAACATTAACCCTTACAAAGCTTTCTGTTACAAATTTCCCCCCCTACTCCCCACCCCTCCCCTAGATGGCAGGATATCCACTACATGCTAATTATGTTAAAATACTTGACAAATCGAATATATGTATATATATTTTCACATTTTTGTGCAAGAAAAGTCATATCTACAAGAAAGAAAAGTCAGAGAAAGGAAACACAATGCAAGCAAACATCGATTGAGAGCATGAAGATGTTATGTTGTGGTCCCCATTTCACATCCCTCTCTCTGGATGTATATGGCTTTCTTCACTGAACAATAGGAACTGGTCTGAAACATTTCCTTGTTGAAGAGAGCCATGTCCACCAGAATTGATCATCATATAGTATTGTTGTTGCCGTGTACATTGATTTCCTGGTTCTGCTCATTTCACTCAGCATCAGTTCATGCAAGTCTCTCCAGGCTTCTCTGAAATCATCCTGCTGGTCGTTTCTCACAGAACAATAATATTCCATAACATTCATATATCATAATTTGTCCAGCCATTCTCCAATTGATGGGCATCCACTCAGTTTCCAGTTTCTAGCCACTACAAAAAGGGCTGCCACAAACATTCTTGCACATGTGGGGCCCTTTCCTTCCTTTATGATTTCTTTGGGATATAAGTTGGGTCTTCTTCTCATCAACTCCCACAAATTCAATTATTATCTCTCTACAGATGATGTTCAAATCTATTATCCAACCTTAAGCCTTCTCCTAACTTCTAGTCCTATATCACCAACTCATGACCAGATATTTAGAGCTAGAGATCCACATTTCAAGGCATTCAAAGTTTGATATATGCAAAAGAGAATTCATTATCTATCTCCCCAAATCCTACTCTTTTCCAAACTTCCTTATTACTATCAAGGGTACCAGCATCCTTCCAATATCCCAAGTTCAAAAACATAGGATCAATGTCTTATTCTCACTGATCCTATGTATCCAGTTAATTACAAAATTTAGGTTTCTTTTCCCACAATATTTCTTAGATGTCTTCTTTCCATTCAGCACAAATAGCATTGTAGTTCAAGTCCTAGTAACATTTACCATTACTATTTCTAGTCTCTCCTCACTCCAAACTATCATATACATAATTCCCAACATGATTTTCCTAAATCAAATTCTAACCATGTCACCCTCTGTTCCTAATAAATTTCAGTGGCTCTCTCTTAACCCTCAGATAAAATATAAGTTCTTTTTGGAATCTTTACGATCTGATCTTTTACTTCTCCAGCTTCCTTATACATTACTCCTCTCTACATACTCTGTGGTGTAGACATTCTGCCCTAATTGCTGTTTCTCACACAGGATGCTTGATCGCCCATCTCTGCCTTTGTACTGGATGGCTGCATGCCTGAAACATTCTCCCTCCTTACCTCTGTCTTTTGGAGTCCCTGGTTTCCTTAAAGAATAAAGCTCAAATACCACCTTCTTCAGGAGCCTCTCCTGTTCTCTTCAGCTGCTAGGATTATCCCATCTAAGGTAACCTTCTGCTGACTTTGTATAGATCTTGTATTTTTAAAATGGGCATGTTATTTCTATCAATTGAATGTAAATTCTTTGGAAATAAGGGAGGTTTCATTTTTACCATATTACCCCCAGTGTCTCAAGTGGTACCTGAACTATTATTCTAGTCCAGGCCTGATCTAGGCTTGTATGGTAGTTCAGACTAGGGAGACAGAGAGACTAGACTTCTACATCATATAACATTTAACAAGAAGTTTATGTAACAATAGCATGGAAAGGTGATGCAATAAAGACATATAGCATTAATTCACTTACTTCAGCTATCTGTACCTCCACTCAACAGTGCCTCATGAGAAGGGCTTTTTATTTTTCAGGTGACTAGGAAGCTAGTCATTGGTTTGGGCCCAAGTCCCTTGAATTAATTAACTATCGAGAACGACTTCATTGCCTCTTTATTGCTTAGTATAAGCGTCAAGAATGTTGTTCTTACCACATTCATAATAGGTTAGCATTATTAATCATCTCAGCAACAGAGTTTACATGATACCTAATGGCTTGGAAAAATCCATATATCACCTTAATAATCTAACTTATTATCAGGAGTGGCCTAGCACTGGGGAAAACAGACACAACATAATTCTTAGCTATACTCAGGAGTAGCTCATTGTGGAAAGTTGTTTGAGATGAATTCAGTGAGCTGAAAAGATCGAGAAAGAGCAGCTATCCTGGGATGGAGCTGTTGGATCTCCATGCTCAGACAGAAGTGCAAAGCTGAAGAAGCAGCTGGGGATTCTGAATTCAACCACAGGCTCAGATTTTTCTTCTTTTGCTTTTATCCTAAATTTTCAGTCATTGTTTTGTAGATCTTCTTCCCTTTGTGGAACCAGAGAATCTTCCTTTATTGCTGCTATAGATAAAGGTCAAAGAGGTAATTATAGAAGTTGGTGCTGGTCCTTTTCAGTCACCACTTAGTCAGCACCCCACCATCCATATGTGGAAATATTGAATACAGCAAATGGAGAAATTTTGAATGCTGTGGATAAGTTCACTTACTGTAGGAATATACTTCCCAGGAATATACACATAGATGAGGTTGTTGCACGCATTGCCAGAGTGAGTTCAGTTTCCCAGCATGACATGCCCATATCAAAGAAGGGGCTGGGGTCTTTAAGTAAAGCAGAATTGCAGTTGCTAGAAGGAAATGTGAAATGTGCATATTTAGAGACATCTCCTTCCAAATGCTCACGTGAGCTGTTTGTGCCCAATCTGTGGTGGCTTCTGAGCTCCTATTGGTTTGATTTGCCACAGTCTGTACATTGACCTCAACATTATGATGTCATTTTGGTGCTCTTTGACTATGAAGGACAAAGCAAAAGAATGATCATTATTTCCTGGTATTGTTACTTACCTATTGCCATGCTGTGCAAGCATCTCGGGACAGTGACAACACATTGACATGCATTATAGAGAAAATGAATATTTGATTTAGAGACTGATTAAATTGGAGTGTGTCAATAAAAAAAAGTAATCTTATTTCTGGTACAGCATCAGTTAGGGATTTCTAGCTGAACAGGAGAAACAGAGGAAGGAGTATAAGGCAGTGGAAAATTGGAGGAATTCAAGTTCCTGTGTTGGACATATTGTATGTTATTACTGCTCAGGATCAGATTAATATTAATAGTGACATATTTGTATGAGTTTTTAAAAAGTTTGTAAATGTATTTCCTTACAACTTTGTGAGGTATGTGTTGAAAACCTCATTTATAAGTGAGGAAACTGAGTTTTAGAGAGTTTATGTGACTTGACCAAGGCAATACAATTAATTTCAGAGTTGAGATTGAAACTCAAGTTTCTCCTTCAAGTTTGGTGCTCTTCTAATTATATATTATTGTCTTTCTGGCCAGAAAGTCTGGGTACCATAGTTTGATGACCTCTTTTTCTTCTCCATTCAGTTATTCTAGATTATTAGGAAGACTTTCCACAGTCTTAGGTACCTTTTATTCTTCTGCCAGGGGAAAAGTGCCTAAAGTAGGCAGCTAGGTGACGCAGTGGATAGAGCACCAGCCCTGAAGTCAGGAGGACCTGAGTTCAAATCTGGTCTCAGACATGTAACAGCTGTGTGACCCTGGGCAAGTCACTTAACCCCAATTGCCTCAGCAAAAAAAAAAAAAAAAAAAAAAAAAAGTGCCTAAAGTTTGTGTTTACTTAGAGGATCTTGGGAGAAATCCGCCATTGCTCATAGAGGGCAGGGGACACTCCAAAAGTCTCACCTTAGTTCTGAGTGTTAATCTGGGACATTCATAGAAGACCAGATCCTTTCAAGATGCAGGAATGATAATGAAGACTTTTTGAGTTGAGAATGGTGTTGAATTGCTAATCACAAGTAAAATGGCTTCTCTAGCTATACTGGGAGGCAGAGGAAGATGAAAGAATATATAGGACCACTGATCAGAATCAATAATAATGTTCAATAACAATGGCAGGAAGAAGGCAGAATTATTTAAATTCTTCTTGTATCATATTTGAAGTACAAATCATAATATTCCTGGTGGGTAAGGCACTCACTGATATAAGGCTAAAATCCATGAGAGGTTAGAAAGTGAGTTTTCTCTCCCCAATATTTTGTAGCAAGTATATCCCATGGTTTAGAACTGCCCAAAACACAAATGAAGCATTTGCAAAATCAATCATGGAAGACCCATGATTAACTCTCCTTAATACCTACATTGATTGTACCTTCCAGAATATAAGGGAGATGTTCAATATCTTTAAAAATATATTATGTGGGGGCAGCTAGGTGGTGTACTGGATAGAGCACCAGCCCTGAAGTCGGGAGGAACTGAGTTTAAATCTGGCCTCAGACATTTAACACTTTCTAGCTGTGTGATCTTGGGCAAATCACTTAACCTCAATTGCCTCAGCATGACACTATAGGAAATCCTGTGAAGTTGTTTTACCTATTTTAATGGAACATTTAAAGGACAATAATTATAAAAAAACATAAATAAGTCAACTTCTCAGCCCACTTTAAAAAAATCTGGTCTTTTTTTTCCTTTTTGTTTCTTTGAATTTAATATTTGATATTTGTTATGGCAACAGCAAACAAGAAGGATTGATTGCTATTATATTGAATGGCAGAGGCAGAATCTAAAAAGATCTTTACTGTTTAAAATATTAAAGGGAACTGAATAAAATGAAATAAATAGGTATAAATGTAAAGATTATCCTTGGATCCAAGAAGTTAACTTATTAAGCAGAATAGAGGAGACATTGCTAGATAGCAATAAACCTGATAAAAATCTCAGTGTTTAAGAAGGGGTTTTTATAATTCCAATAGATTTGGATGGAGAGATGCCATCTGCATCCAGAAAGAGGAGTGAATATGGATTACAACATAGTATTTTCATCTTTTTGGTTGTTATTTGCTTACTCTTTTTTTCTTTCTCATTTTTTTTCCTTTTTGATCTGATTTTTCTTATGCAGCATGATAAATGTAGAAACACTAGAGAAGAATTGCATGTGCTTAACGTATATTGGATTTGGACACAAGATTTTGCAAAAATGAATGTTGAAAACTATCTTTGCATGTATTTTGAAAATAAAAAGTTATTGTTAATAGCATTTTCACACTCTCTATTAATGTTTGCTTACATTATGTTTTCCTTCTCAGGTTTTTTTTTTTTTCCTGTATAGCAAGATACCTATATAAATATATATACACATATTCGATCTGTCAAATATTTTAACATAATTAACATGTATTAGACTTCCTGCCATCTAGGGGAGGGGGTGGGGGGTAAGAGGGGAAAATTTGTAACAGAAAGCTTTGCAAGGGTCAATGTTGAAAAATTACCTATGCATATGTTTTTTTTTTAATTAAAGCTTTTTATTTGTATAACATATGTATGGGTAGTTCCCCAGCATTGATCTTTACAAAGCTTTCCATTACAAATTTTACCCGCAGTCCCCTCCTCTCCCCTAGATGGCAGGAAGTCCACTACATGTTAATAATGTTGAAATACTTGACAAGTTATACAAGAAAAATCCTACCTACAAGAAAAAAAAAAGAAAATCAGAGAAAGGCAACACAATGCAAGCAAACATCAATAGAGATCATGAAAATGTTACATTGTGGTCCATATTTCATATCCCTCTCTCTGGGTGTATATGGTTTTCTTCAGTGAACAATTGGAACTGGTTTGAGACAATTCTTTGTTGCAGAGAGCCATGTCCATCAGAACTGATCATCATGTAATACTGTTGTTGCTGTGTATGATGATCTCCTGGTTCTGCTCATTTCACTCAGCATCAGTTCATGCAAGTCTCTCCAGGCCTCTCTGGAATCGTCCTGCTGGTTGTTTCTTACAGAGCAATAATATTCCATAACATTCATATACCATAATTTATTCAGCCACTCTCCAATTGATGGACATCCCTTCAGTTTCCAGTTTCTAGCCACTACACAAAGGGCTACCACAAACATTCTTGCACATGTGGGTCCCTTTCCCTCCTCTAAAATCTCTTTGGGATATAGGCCCAGTAAGAAACACTGCTGGGTCAAAGGGTATGCACAGTTTGACAACTTTTTGAGCATAGTTCCAAATTGCTCTCCAGAATGGTTGGATCTGTTCCTATGCATATGTTTTGCAAATAAAAAGCTTTAATAAAAAAAAGTTATTATTAAAAATAAAATTCAGGGGCAGGTAGGTGGTGCAGTGGATGGAACACCAGCCCTGAAGTCAGGAGGACCTGAGTTCAAATCTAGTCTCAAACACTTAACATTCCCTAGCTGTGTGATCCTGGGCAAGCAAATCACTTAATCCAGATTGCCTCAGCAAAAAGCAAAAAAATTAAAAAATAATAAAATAAAATAAAATTCAGGGGCAGCTAGGTGGTGAAGTGGATAGAGCACCAGCCCTGAAGTCAGGAAGACCTGAGTTCAAATCCGACCTCAAACTCTTAATGCGTCCTAGCTGTGTGACCTTGGGCAAGTCACTTAACCTTAATCGCCTCAGCAAAAAAGCAAAAAAAAATTAAAAAATAAAATAAAATTCAGATTAAGGCTAATTAAGGCTTTGGTTGTAATTTTGCTTAATTTGCTTAATTAAGCCTGGGGGTGGGGAGGAAGGGCTTTTCAGATCAACATATGTCAATATTATGATATAGTAGCCACAAAGATGAATGTGGTCTCTGGATTCATTAAGGATAAATAAGCCTAAGAGATAGTTCCACTGTATCCACCCCTGGTTAGAACACATTTGGGATATTAGGATCGGTTTTAAGTACTAGAAGAAGCAAGAGTGTCCAGAGAAAGGAACCAAGGTGGTGAAGTACTTCAAGTTCATGCTATGTGAGGATTGATGAAAGGAAGTCAGGATGGTAAGTGTCTCTGTAGATAGAGTGCTGGGCCTGGAATCAGGAAGACTCATTAAATTCAAATCTGGCCTCAGGTACTTACTAGATTAGTTGTTTATCTCCAGACATATTACTAAACCTGTCTGCCTAAATTCCTTATCTGTTCAATCTGAGTGAGAGGAAAATGGCAGACCACTCTAGTATCTTTCAAAAAACCCCAAATGGAGTCATGAAGAGTTGGACACCACTAAAATATCTGAACAACAGCAACAAAATACATATTAGAGGAGGAATAATTGATTTCTGATTAACTGATTTCTGCTTTTCCCTCCCCTGACCCAGTTGATGTATTTGAAGAAAAGGTCAGAAAATAAGGTGTTTAAGTGTCCACTTCCTTTTATGAAGTGTGAACATTTTTATTCCATTGAATTAGAAGGTATATTGCTATTAGTCAGGTAATAATTTGTCATGCCCCTGATGATCCCTGAAAAGGATTGAATCTTTCCAGATGAGTTTAAGATGGGAACACTTGTAGGGAGGAGATCCTTTTTGTCTAAGCCAGATAGGGGATTAAGAGACTATTATTCTTCACCCCTCAATGGCAATGGCATTTAGTAGTACAGCTAAAGCTATTTAAATCAAGTAATTCAAGAGTTTGTTGGTTGTCAAGGGTTGGAGAGCAGTGAAACATAATATCTCCAGACAGACATCTAGATAGATACAGAGAGGTATTCATTTGAGGATGGAAGCAGCTCCACATGATATGATCTTTGATAACAGGAAGAGAGTCAAATATGAGAAAGAACACAAACCAGATTGGGGATGTGGGGATGATTTCATATGAAGAGAAATTATATTGGGCTTCCTAATAGAGGAAGTTCAAATCAACTTAGTTACATGTGTGCCTCACTTCCATTTTCTCCAAGTATATGCTCACTCTTCCCTTAGACATGGTCTATATTTATTATAGGAATGTGTGCCTAAATCCTAGGTTTATTGTTGGGAGGGAATGTTTTCTCTCCATTTCAGTCAAATGTTTTCCCTTTGTCTACCGGACTGACTATTAAAAACAAGCACACTAATGAAGGCTCATGAACAATACTGGCTATCAAGAATTTGGGAACAGAAACTGCTTTTTGGGTACCCAACCTATGAATGCTAGTACACTCAGAATTGCTTGTAAGTACTTGAAAGGTAACATGGAGAAGAGAGTTCATGAGTTCCTGGTTGTTTGTTTTTTGTTTTTTTAAATCCTAGAGGGCAAAAAATGAGAAAAAAAAGAGTAGAAGTTGCAAAGAAGCAGATTTAGACTTTGTCAGTAAAATCTTCTTAACAATTAAACATACCCCAAAGTAGAATGGGCTGCCTCAGAAGGTAGTGGGTTGCCTTTTCCTGAGGAGTCTTAAGAAAAAACTTGAGTGATTATTTGTATGTGTATTAAGAGAAATTTCTTTCAGATGTGGGTTGGATTAGACAGCCTCTTGAGGTCTCTTCCAATTCTGAAATTCCATAATTTATTAAATTTTTACTATCTAAAATACTCTCCTTGTCCTTATCTCACTTTCCATTTCATTAGAATGGCAAGATAGAAATACATGTATCCATAAGTGCTTTAAAGAGGTATAGAACAAAATGCTATACTAAGTCCTTGGGATTGTGGATTAAAGATGGGTGAATGTGGAGGAGTTGGCATCTGAGTTTGCCTGGCTAACTCTTCAGTTCCCACCAACTGCACTACTTTCCCCTTCCCTTGCTTTTCCAGGTCCTTTTGGTACAGGGTCTTCCCTAGGTAAGATTGTAAGCTCCTTAAAGACAGACACTGGTCTTTATCTTATTTGTATCACCAGGACTTAGAGAATACCTAGCACATAGTAGACAATAAATGTTTTTTTGTTTGTTTGTTTTTTGTTTTTGTACTGTATTGTTTTAAGGGATGGATAGAATTCTTAGGTGGAAAGGGACAGGGAAGATCTGCCAATCACAGTAAACATCATGGGCAAAGTCTAGGATTTCTCTTTTTTCAAATTAATGCTCTGGTGAAATTTTAAAAAGAAGGCTTTTAAGAGAATTCAGCAATCTTTGTACTTAAAGACCTAAATTTAAAATGTTTGTGATATGCAAAGTATCTTCACAGATAACTGTGGGTAATCAAGTTTTCCTAGATGGGTTTTGTAAATATAAGAATAGATTGAAAACATGAGTCATTGTGGAGATGGTCAGTGCTTGATATGTGATTTTTTTTTTCCTTGAGGCAATTGGGGTTAAATGATTTGCTCAGGGTCACACAGATACTATTAAGTGTCTGAAGTTAGATTTGAACTCAGGTCTCCTGACTTCAGGACTGGTGCTCTATTCATTGTGCCGTCTAGCTGCCCTTAATATATGATTTTTAATGAAAGGAAACAAGATGGTTCCAGATAACTTATGTAAAATGAGATAATTGTAAAGCATTTTGAAAATCTAAAATAACTGTTAGCTATTATGATGTTGTTGTTGATGATGATGATGATGATTATGATGGTGACTTATCCCTAACATCATTGTTTCTACTATTACCTCTCTATTTGGCCAGGGGTTTATTTGCTGAGATAAATCAGATGAAATTTAATATTCTACAACTCTAATTTTGTAGGTTATAAATATGGATGGAAAAATGAAGTCAAAGAAGGTAATGACTCTCTGTACTAAGCAGTTGGTAATAATATTGGAATTCATTCCTTGGTGGAGGGAGTTAGGGACTGGTTCTCTTGAAGAACTCATTTTGTTACCTGTATTCTAGTTATTGTGGAATAGCATATCCCCAGCTCACTTGCTTATATATTCCTTGAAAATAGAGACCATTAAAAATTGCTACAAATGCTAGTCAGGTTTTTAGGTTTGCCCAATAAATTTTTATTTATCCATAACATAGCTGAAATAGGATATTGTACTTGTAGGTCAACAACATTATGAGTTAAATAAAATATTTTTGGTTGTTCTAGCATAATTTGATAGACTTGTAACATAATATTTGTAATACTGTTTCTATAGGAAACATAATTCTTTAACCTGAGAAAATACTAGGTACTTCATGTCTTCTTCACCATCGTCTTTCTTGAAATCCTGGGAAAAGTAGTTGCAGTAGCAATAGACAGGAAGGGATGTTGACAGATATATTGCTGATACAGAATTTCCTTTATCTGACCATATATTAACTTTTCACTTCTCTACCTTCCTGTACAAAACCCCATTCTTTCATCAGCATCCTGCTCTCTATCCCTTGATCCCTCAACTTTGTCCCCTATACTAGCTACACATTGAAAATCCTTCCCATCTTAAACTCTACACTGTCTTCCTTTTTTGAATCCCTAGCCCTTTAATTAAATTGCCAATGATACCCAGCTAAGCTCCAGCCTTGAATCACTCCAACCACTCATCATCATCTTGGTTTCTACACTTGTGCTACTAAGCAAAAGTGGAAAAATCATGCAGCTGTTCCAACTGAGTCCACTACAAATTTGTAATTTGAACTGGGACCTCATTGCTGCTGGGCAATTCTGTTATACCCTCCTCATTAACTCACTATCTGACTTTGCACAGTAGTTCTTCCAAATCTTTTCTTCCTTCTTCAAACCTCCCATGGCTTCCCTTTCTCCCCACTCTCTCAGCTGAGAATCTTGCCTCATATTTTAGAGAAGGAACTGAGGACATTTACCATGAGCTTCTCCTTTCTCTTCTCTTCCTTATATCCTGTTCTCAGGTCTTTTTGGCCAATCTCTGTGGTTTATCCTGATTCACATGAAGTGGCCTTATTACTTACCAAGGCTAACTCATCTACTAATTTTGATTTAATTCCATTCTATCTCTTCCACCATATTGCCCCCTCTTGTCACCTCCATTCTTTCACACTTTCAATCTTTCCTTCTCTACTGGCTCATTTCTTACTGCTTATAAACATATTATGTCTTCCCTATTCAGAAAACAACAACAACAACCCTCACTTGGTCCTTCTCTCTCTGCTATTATCCTATATATCTCTTCTGCTTTTTGTAGATAAACTCCTTATAAAGGCCATCTACAATGGGTGCCTCTACTTCCCCTCTTCTCAGCCTCTTACATTTCTGCCTTATCCTTCCAGCAAAACTGCTCAGAGATCATCAATGATGTCCTTCTTTCACTCTTCAATTCTCTTGACATGTCTGCAGGCTTTAATACTGCTGATCACAATCTCCTCCTTGAAAGTCTCTTCCCTCTGACACTGTTCTCTCTCTTGTTCTCTAATTGCTCCTTTTCTACCTCATTCACCAGATCTTTCAGATCACATCCTTTAACTTTAGGTGTCTCTTAGGGTTCTGTCCAGGGCCTTATTCTCTTCTCCCTTTACACTACTTCATCTGGTGGTCTCACCAGCTTCCAAGGATTTAATTGATCTCTGCACTGAGGATTCTCAAATCTACCAATTCTATCCCAACACCCTGCTAACCACCAGTCTCGAATGTATAACTGCCTTTCAGACATCTTAAACTCAAAGTGGAATTTATTATCTCCCCCCCCCCCCATCCAAATCCTCTTTCTCCATCTTCCTCTATTGATCTAGAAGGCAAGACCATCCTCCCAATCCCTCAGGCTCACAAGCTAAAAGGCTTCCTGTATTCCTTACTACCTCACCTTGAATATCTTCTCAACTCAAGTCCATCCACTATTCAGCTTCTAAAGTGATTTTTCTAAAGCATAAAATCCCATCATGTTCACTGCCTACTCAACAAACGTCTGTGGTTTGTTTATAGCCTCCAGGATCAAATACAAAATACTCTTGTTTGGCCTTCAAAGCCCTTCATGCCCTTCCCTCCCTCCCCCTTTCTAGTCTTATTATACCTTATTATACTCTTATTCAGTGATATTGACCTGGGTATTCCAAGGACAAGACACTCCATCTCTCTTGAATCTGAGTATTTTCTCTGACTGTTTCCCATGTTTGGAATGCTTTTCTTCCTCCACTCTTGACTACTGACCTCAGTTTCTTTTAAGAATCAACTAAAATCTTACCTTCTACAAGGCTTCCCCAAGACGTCTTAATCCCAGTGCCTTCCCTCCATTATTTCCTTTTGATTCTGTATGTAATTTGCTCTGTATATATATTTGTTTGCAGGTCGTCTCCCCTTTTGCCTCCTTTTTGAATCCCAGTGCTTAGCACAGTGACTGATACATAATAAACGGCTATTGATTGGCAGATGTAAAATTGACAGGATTTGGCAACTTATTTAATGTATGAGGAGGGAAAAGAAATAATCAAAGGCAACTGAATTTAAAGCATAGCTAAGAATTGATCAAAAATGGTGCCACTGATAGAAGCTGGGAAGTTAGAAAGAGTAGCTTCTGGGAAGGAATTATTGGATCATAAATTGAGAACACCCTCTTTTTACAGATGAGGAAACCAAGGCTCATCCTTGAAGTGACCTGCCTAGAGTCACAGAGCTAGTAAAATATCTGAAGCAATACGCGAAACTAGGTCCTTCCTATTTAGATCCAGCACTTTATTCCCCTGTACAAAAGATGAGTTCTTTTTCCGAACCTTGGCGGGTGGTTAGTCATGATAATTTACGCTGTGTCCCCCAACCTTTAAGCTTCAGTAGTTTGAAAAGTTGCTTTAAGACTTAGGAACAGCCAGTCTCTTTGTACTTTTCCTTGGGGGAGCTCTTGGGAGTGTTCGGGTCAGTGGGGCCGGACAGCCCTCCGGTGCCCTTAGCCTCCTGAGTTTGGTGGGGCTCTTGGCACTGTGCGTCTGGGCAGACGTCTGTCAAACGGGCGGCCTCCTCGTATCGTTAAGATCACAGCAATCAGTGGCAATCAGAAATCAGCAGAGAAATCTGACCCCCTCGGGATGTGCACACAGCCTTGGACTTCGGTCTTCGCGGGACGGGCTCCAGTGTTTGTCGTGTCTATTGCATCCAAGAGGTGCCCTTCTCCCCCCACTCCCCCACCCCGACCCTGCAATGTCAAGGTGCTCTCCAATTAGGCAATGACAGCCTTTTCCTCTCCTCCTTCCTCTTAAGAGGGCAGAGTCCGAGAAGTCTCTGGACTTTTTGAAAGCAGGACAGAAGGTAGAATCCAGAGGACACAGGGTAGGGACTTGGCCGCGCGCCCGACGAAAGGGAAGGATGACGTGGAGAACGAGAATAGGGAGCGCCCTCGCGCCCGCGCTCGTGCCCGCGCATGTGCGCCCGCTCGCTCGTCCCCCGGCCTTCCAGTTTGCCGAGTCTCGCGATGCTTTAGGCCGCGGCTCCCGCTGCGGGTGGCTCCGCTGTTGCTGTGGTTGCCTTAGTTGCTGCGGCGGCGGCGCCGGTGGAGGTGTCGGCCCCCGGGCGGATGTTGACATTGTGTGTTTTTACGGCTTGACGGTAATGGCGGCTGTGGTGACGGCCTGGACTCCGTCTGCCCTGCTGTAGGCCCTCCCCAGAGAGCCAGCGAGGCAGCAGAGCGAGCAGAGCGGCCCCTGAGCGCCGGCCGGCCCCACTCTCCAGTCCCTCTTCCGCCGCGCTCTCACCCCAGCCCCGGGACTCCAGCCCCCCGCGGGCCGGGCCGGGGCCGGGGAGCGCCTGCGAGGCCTCAGCATGGCGGATTTCGACGAGATCTACGAGGAGGAGGAGGACGAGGAACGGGCCCTGGAGGAGCAGCTGCTCAAGTACTCGCCGGACCCCGTAGTGGTGCGCGGCTCTGGGCACGTCACCGTGTAAGGCCCGACAGGGGGGCGGGAGCGGCCGGGCGGGGGGAGAGCGGCCAGCGCCGGGGCCCCCAGCTGAGACGTCTATCCGAGGCCTGGTTCCTAGGGTCGGTGAGTGGGGGGGGGGGTGTCTCTGTCTCTGTGCCTCTTATCGCTTCTCTTCCTCTCCCCATCCCTTTTCCGCAGGCCTCCCGGGCTTGGAGTCCGGAAAACCCAGCAGGAGGGAGGGTCTCTCCTCTCCCTTGTCCCTCTCCCGGTTCCCTTAGTGCATCCGCTTCCCTCTCGGGGCTTTGCTTCCCTTTAACTTCGGGGTGTCTCCCTCCGCGCCTGGTGACATGTGGCTTGGACTGGGTAGAGGTGGACATAACGCAGACTGGTCATTGGCGAGCATTCTCTGTGCGAGAGATGGAGGCCCCCATAGCGCAGGGCCGGTTCTGGTTCTTTGGAGCAGGTTGGGGTTGCTCTCCTCAGAAGCTCCCAGGAGCCCGAGCACATCCTGGATGGGAATTAACACGCCGCTTGAAACTTGGGGAGATAGGAATACGTCCGAACATTGGACAGTACGGCCAGTTTGGACAGAGTGTTATTGCTATAGGGTACCTGTGGCTCCTTCCTCCCCCAGCCCCGCTCTGTCATCCATTCCCTCTTTAGCATATACCTGAATCTCACTAGATTAGGCTTTAGGAGAAACCAGCCAACATTAACATCTAGGTATTAGGGAAACAAAAATATAGGGTCGTGACTAATAGAGGAATGTCAACACTTGAACCAAATAAGGAGCTGTCCGGAAGTAGGAAGTTTTGTAATGTTTCTTTGAAAAGTGCAGTTATGTATACACTTGCAACATTATTTGTATTCTTTTCATTATACATCAAATGAGAGATTGTTAAACATTGCACCCAGTCAGCACTTAATAATGAATGAATAAATTCTTGTTCACTCAGATCTCAGACTCAAGTGCCATGTTTATTGGTGAGCTCTAATTTGCTTTTTACATAACTTCGTTACAAATCAAATGAGATATTGTAAAACAGTACACATAGTAGGCACTTAATAATAAATGAATAAATTCTTATTCACTCAGATCTCAGATTCAAGTGCGATATTTATTGGTGAACTCTATAATTTGCCTTTTATGTAACAGTTCCTATTAGTGATTAGTATACTTTAAAATAACTTTTTTTTTTATAATCTAGTGAATAGGATACTATAACTTTTAGTCAAATAGATTTCAAATACATCATCATTAGTGAAAATCACTGTTTCTCAACAAATTACTACTAGGCTAGGTGTGCAGCTGGGTTCTTTGGCATCTGTTAGTTTTACAGAGCATAGACACTGGATAGGAATTGTCACATTCCATGCCTAAAACACCATTACAATATATGTTTTTCCACAATTAATTGTGAATGAATTAACTGGCAACACTAATAAAAGTAACAAGTAGCAAATTACATACATAATAATTACTCCTATGTCACATCACAGAACATCTTTAATATTGCAACTTCTTGACACTTAGAATAAAACTTGTCATTTTTAAAAGGTTATTAACCTTAGAATCTTTTAATTTTTTCCAGACTGTCATATAGCTTTCTAGTTTACAAGTCATTTTGTACATTATCTCATTTATTTCTCACAACAGTCTTGTGAGGTAGGCAGATATAATTGTTCAGATTAATGGCTCCCAGATTTTTTTATATCGAGTCCACTATTCTGTCTTGTCTTAAGAATTTCCTTGATTCTTAATAGTAGTAGAATAATTTGTCTTACAAGTGGCAGGGAAGAGGCTAATTTATTTGAAAAAGATATGTTGTAGGAAGTGGTTAGGTTCAGAACAAAGTAGATGATAAATATCGATTAAATATTGACTACTTGGAAGGGGTCAGTAAGAGGAGGTGAGAGCATAGGTTCAGAAGAGGAAGTTTATTTTACCAGAAAATAGCAAAGCAGTTCTAGATTGGAAATCCATGTCCCTTGCATCCTCCAGAACTCTAGTGATTCTTCCTTGAGTTATTCTTTATTAACATTTTGAGGAAATTTGATTTAGAGAATAGTGCTTAGGAAGTAGAACTATTATTACTAGTATAAAATAACTCACTAATATGTCAGCTGAGTTTTACCTCTAGAAGATAAGTTATAAACTTAAATTGAGTTTTTGAAATACTTAAGTAGTTCTCTCAAGACTAAGCTTTGTGTTGCTTCCATTGAGAGATGCCTTCCTGATTCTGTTTCTGCTTCTTGTATATTAGCATAGTCTTCTGCTCATGCTACTTTGTGTTAACTTATTTATATATGTTGTAGTCCCCAGTGGAATGTAAGCTTCTTAAAACTTCTCAGAACCCCTTTAGAATGTCTTTGTCCCTAGGATCAAGCAAAGAACCATAGGCATTTGCTGAGTATTTCATGAGTTGGTCAAAAACTGAATGAGTACATAGAGAATGTGTTCTCTAGGTAGAAATCTTTATATGATTAAGACTTAGAGATGTTCCATGTAGAAGTAGGAGAAATGCACTTAGAGGATCTTCTTTCACTGTTATGGCTGATCCTGTTTAACTTTAACTTCAAAGAGAAATAAGACCTTAGAGTAAAAAATTTTAAGTGATTAATCTCAATACTGTTTTTACTTAGTGGCTATATTGACAAACTTGAATAAATTTAAACCTAAATATATTAAAAAATTTTTTTTAGTATTGAGAAGTAATGAGATATGGAGATCTAAAATATGCTTCATAGATCTTTTTGAGTAATATTTTAAACTATGTTTAATCTAGTTTGATTATATCAGCTATCTTTTTCACAGATTAGAAGATAAAAGGGACCTTAGGTATCAAAGAGTTTAATTCCATTTTGCAGATGAGTAAATTGAATATCAAAGAGGTTGTGATTTTTTTTTAAAAATATATACAGATATTAGGATTTGAACTCTAGGTCTTATTCAGTATCCTTTCTTTTTTAAGAATAAATTAATTGCTTCAAACTTTTTTTCATAATTTGTTCCCTTTCTCTTACCCCCCAAAAGAAAAATAAAGCTCTTGTGAGAGATATTTAATAGTTAAGCAAAACAAATTCTCCCATTGGCCATGTCCAAATATATATATATATACACACACACATATCTTGTTCATATATATGCTTCATGATTTCTTTGGAATTTGTGATTGGTCATTGTGTTGATCAAGAGTTCTTAAATCTTGTTTGTTTTTAAAATCTTATTTTTGTATAAATTGTTTTTATGATTCTTCTCACTTCATTCTGCATCAGTTCATACAAATTTTCTTAGGTTTCTCTTGAAATCGTCCCCTTTATCATTTCTTTCAGTATAATATAATACCATAAACAATCACCCACTTGTGCTGAGTTCTGCACAATAATATTCCAATCACATTTATATACTAAAACTTGTTTAGACATCCTCTAATTGATGTATTCTGCCAGCTCTCCTCCCTTTCCCTCCTCAATTTCTCATTTTTTGTCACCATAAAAACAGCTGTTATAAATATTTTTATACACATGTATACTTTTGCTCTTCATCTCCTTGGGGTGTAGACTTCATGGAGGTATTGCTAGATCAAAGAGTACATACAATTTAATAACTTTTGGAGCATTGTTTAAACTATTTTTCAGAACTGTCCCATTGCTTAGCTCTGCCAGTAGTACATAGTCATACCTGTTTTCCCACAGTCCCTCCAGCATTTGTCATTTTACACTTTTTTTTTTTATCAGTTTTGCCAGTCTGATGGTGGATATGATAGAACCTTAGAGTTTTAATTTGTATTTCTCTAATTATTAGTGTAAATATGATATTTCCTCTACTGTACATGTCTATTCCATGTATAATTTAATATAAATATAGTTCCACTTTATTTTTATTTGTAAAGAATATTTGGAACTTAGATATAAGAGTAACATAGGTTACCCTTTTATTTTTCAATAGTATTTTTTTTCCCAATTACGTATCAAGAAAATTTTTAGCATTCGCTTTTACAAGATTTTGAATTTCAAATTTTTCTACCTCCTTTTCTCTCTTCCCTCTTCTGAAGATAGTAGGCAGTTTGATAAAGTTTATATACTTGTGCTGTCTCCAAAAGTATATTAGTTACATTTGTGAAAGAAGAAAGAAATCAAAAGGGGGAAAAACAACACAAGAAAGAATAAAGAGTTTATAATATTATTATATATTATAATATAATAAAAATAACTGAAAAAAATTATGCTTTAATCTGCATCCAGAGTCCATCTGTTCTTTATCTGGATTTGGATAGCATTTTTATTGTCAGTCCTTTGTACTTGTCTTAGATCATCTTGTTGCTGAAAAGAACTGAGTCGTTCATAATTGCCCAACACATAGTATTTTCAATACTGTGTACAATATTTTCCTGGTTCTGCTTATTTCACTTTGTATCATCAGTCTTTCCAGGTTTTTCTGAAATCTGCATATTCATAATTTCTTATTGCACAATAGTTTTCCATTACATTATCACACCTTGTTCAGCAATTCCCCAACCGATGGGCATCTTTTCAGTTTCCAGTATTTGGCACCACGAAAGGGGCTGCTATAGATATTTTTGTACATGCGGGTCCTTTCCCTCTTTGACGGTCTCTTTGAAATACAGATCTAGTAATGGGATTGCTGGATCAAAGGATATATAAAGTTTGATAGCCCTTTGGGCATAGTTCCAAATTGCTCTCCAGAATGGTTGGATCAGTTCACAATTCCACGTGTCCCAGTTTTCCCACATCCTTTTCATTGTTTATCACTTTCTTTTTCCACGTTGTTAGCCTGATAAGTGTGAGGTGGTATTTCAGAGCTGTTTTAATTTTCATTTCTCCTTTTTGTTTTTTGAAAATAAGTACGTTATGTTATATTTCCAGATGTTAATTCTCCATCCCTATGTCTTCTGCCATCCCCACCATGCTCCTTTCCCTGTAACACACAATAACAGTTAAACAAAATCAAATCAAATATTGTGACTATTTGATATTATATGTAGTATTTTGATTTTTCCCCTTTTTGTTTAAAAAGGTTCAGGTTTATTTTGAGGCTAAGCTGTTGTGTAGGAAATCATGACAAAAATTTCTAGTGTTATGTAAACAAAATATACTGTGGTTTTAATAAAACCTCTTTAAGTCTGACACCAAATAGATTCCCCTTTTGTTCTCACCTTTTCAGTATACTTGGAAATTGCCTGTATTCCAGTTGCATTAATGAAGTTAGACAGCTCCAAAGTAGAAGAACCCGTAGTTGAAAACATGTGTTTTGAGAAAAAGGAACAGCAGAGAGGGGATAGCAAAAGTATCATTTAAAAATGCTTATAGAGTGATTTTCTGCCTGTGTCACTTTACATTTATCTAAAAGATGATGTATTTCTTTTCTGGAAACTGAGTATAGTCTTTTTAGATTGTGGAGATTTGATCAGCAGGTTTTCCAAATCCATTCTAGCATTATTATTCCATAAAAGATAATTATTTACTTTGGAAGGTTGTTGAGAAGAATGATTAATGTACTTTTTCTAAGTCTCATTGATGATTTTGCATCACCACTCTTCCGGATGACACTGACCCTTTATTACAAAAGTATGATTAAACAAAGCAAATCAACATGTTGATTTCACCTGAAAGATTATGTTTCATTCTGTACCAGTGGTCATAGTTATACTTCACTTTCAGTCCTCTGAAGTCACTGGTTAATTTATTTTTGAATAATGAGATGTAAGCACTTCTTTTATTTAAAAAAATTTTTTTAATATGATATTCACCTTAATTCATCCATCCTTTTTTTTTCTCAATAGATTTTATCTTTTTTCCAAATGTAATGATAGTCTTAAAAATTCATTTTTATAAGAGTTTGTGTTCCAAATTTTCCTTTCTCCCTTCCTTCCTTCCTTCCTTCCCCAAGACAGCATTGCAAATTGATAGAGGTTAAATATGTTCAATCCTTTTAAACATATTTCCAAGCATACTTTTGTTAAGCATCTAGTACATGCAGTACACTGTGACAAGTATTAAGGGGAAGATGTAAGGATAGGTTAAGATGTGGTCCATGTCCTTAAACAGTGTTCTTAGTCATAGATTGGATTGTAGTTTGAGAAATGGACAAGAACTTGAGACTCAGGGAAGTTGCTCAAGTTCACATAGTAACTTAACTTTGGGACTCCAGAATTTGAATGTATGAGAAAATTTTATCTAAGTGGGAACTTGTGAAGAAAGGCTTTACTGTATCTGATTTTTTAAGTGCCATATGGTATTTACAATTCAAATATTGCTGTATTATTGGACTTATGCCTGATAAAAGAAGTAAAATTGACAAAGCTTTAAAAATTCCTGGTAATAGCTACGTGAAATAAAATGATTAAATTTTGAAAAGCAAATTATACTTATTTAAAATAAGCTTATTCATTTTAGATCTTTTCTGAAAATCTAGGCTAATATTAACACTAATTTATATTTCTAACAAAATTTAAGGGCCTTCAAAATGATATGAAATAGGTGATTAGAAGAGAATCTTCCAAATTAGTATAATAAAAATCTTTCTTTAGTATAAATTTATTTTTTTGTGTTCTGTGAAACCTGAGAAAATTAATTGGTAGTCAAGTATAAGCATTTGTGACAGGTGTAGCATTTGCTTCTTTTGTAAAATACAGTAATGAAATGTTTTCTAAGTTAACTTTGCCATCATTTTTCTCAAGATTTATTTATAAAATTCTAGACAGACTTTTTTTTTTTTCTAGCACATATGTTGTGACCTAGTACAATAATACCTTATTAACTTGCTGTCATTGGGAGTAGATATTCCATGTAGGTTAATTTAGAAGTTTTTCATAGTTGTAAAATTTTATAGGTGGATTCCAGATCTAAGAGATAATCTAGTCCAAACATGATTATTTTGCAGAAGTGACAAAAACTTTTTATATCAATGATTTTTATGGAACTCTTTTTTTAAATTTTATTTTATTTTATTTTTTATTTTTTAAATTTTATTTGCATAACGTATGTGTGGGTAATTCTTCAACAATAACCCTTACATAGCTTTCCGTTACAAATTTTTCCCCCAACTCCCCACCCCTCCCCTAGATGGCAGGATATCCACTACATGTTAATTATGTTAAAATATTGGTAAATCGAATATATGTATACATATTTCCAAACTTGTCATTGTTGTGAAGAAAAATCTTGTCTACACAAACGATATATCAGATAAAGGAAACACAATGTAAGCAAACATTAATCAAGGAGTATGAGAATATTATGTTGTGGTCCACATTTCACATCCCTCTCTCTGGGTGTATATGGCTTTCTTCAGTGAACAATTGGAGGTGGTTTGAAACATTTCATTGTTGAAGAGAGCCATGTCCATCAGAATTGATCGTCATATAGTACTGTTGTTGCCGTGTATAATGATCTCCTGGTTCTGCTCATTTCAGTCAGCATCAGTTCATGTAAGTCTCTCCAGGCCTCTCTGAAATCATCTTGCTGGTCATTTCTTACAGAACAATAATATTCCTTTATGGCACTCTTTTTAAATAATTGTATACAGTTTCTTGTTATCTTAAATAATAGGCTGAACATATTATGCTTAACCTTGCCTTTAAGACTTCTAGTCATTAGGAGGCAACATAGGGAAAAAAAGCACTGCATTTGGAATCAGAAAACCTGGGTTCAAATCCCGGCTTTGTGATATTTTAGGCAAGTTATTCAACATCTTAACCTTAATTTCCTCATGAGTAAAATGAGTGCTGTGCCACATGATCGCTAAGGTCCCTAACAGCTCTAGATTTGTGATTGTAAATAGTATTAATACTGTAATATTGTGATGCCCTAAAGGGGCTGTCAAAGTATGTAAGGTGTACTGTTTCTATGCTATGCTTTTTTTTTTTTTCAATTTTAGGGAATAGTTTCCTTCCTCTACCCCAAATTAATTTTCATTTTTTATTAATATCAATGTTCCTTATTTTATTTTATTTTATTTATTTTTTTAATTAATACTTTTATTTGCAAAACATATGTATGGGTAATTCCTAAACATTAACCCTTACAAAGCTTTCTGTTACAAATTTTCCCCCCC
>JAJPUD010001233.1:129468-252272 GCA_023553655.1 Myrmecobius fasciatus
TTTTTTTTTTTTTTTTTTTTTTTTTTTTTTTGCTTTTGCTGAGGCAATTGAGGTTAAGTGACTTGCCCAGAGTCACACAGCTAGGGAATGTTGTGTCTGAGACAAGATTTGAACTCAGGTCCTCCTGACTTCAGGGCTGGTGCTCTATACACTGTGCCACCTAGCTGCCCCTGCTGGTCGTTTCTTACAGAACAATAATATTCCATAACATTCATATACCATAATTTATTCAGCCACTCTCCAATTGATGGGCACCCTTTCAGTTTCCAGTTTTTTGCCACTACAAAAAGGGCTACCACAAACATTCTTGCACATGTGGGGCCCTTTCCCTTTTTTATGATTTCTTTGGGATACAAGCCCAATAGAAACACTACTGGGTCAAAGGGTATGCATAGTTTGATAACTTTTTGAGCATAGCTCCAAATTGCTCTCCAGAATGGTTGGATCCGTTCACAGTTCCACCAACAATGCATCAGTGTCCCAGAAAAAAAAAACCAAACCAAAACAAAAAAAAACCACACATCCCCTCTAACATTCAATGTTCCTTATTTTAGAAAGCTTTTCCCTCCTTCCTATTGCTGACTAAGAAATCAGATAACCAAGCTTATTAGAACTGTTTCTCATGTTAGAGTAAATAAAGTGAGCTGAGGGTCTACGGTCTTGAGAGTAAAATGCAAGAGTTGTAGTATTAATTCAACACATGTTTATTAAGTGTCTACTATGTGCCAAACAAAGCATTATTTTTAATCATTGTACACATGTATATACACACGTATATACTTGATGTATTTAATGTTTATTCCTTATTTCTGGACTGTTCTTGATGACAATTGATCTCTGGAGAATATTGCATTAATTTTAGGACAGAGCAATATATTTCTTTTTAATCTCAGATGATAAAATCTTTCTGAAAGTATCTGGGGAATTTGGGGATTGTGGCACCAGTCATGTTTGTTACCTTATTTTTCTAATCTCCCCCCATCTTCTCTAATTTTTAAAAATGTTTGGGTCAATAGGTGGGACAAAAGAAATACTTCTGTCTGTGAAAGTAAAGCTGTCAGACTAACTGAAAAATTAGTGAACTATCACCCAAAATAGTAGACTTTGAGGTAAATGGGTTCTTATACATTGTTAAGTGATGGTACAGGTAACTATCTTTGTATTTGACTTAGGTTGTATTTTATAAATAATCATTTATGTAGCACGTTTAAGGTTTAAGGACTTTACAAATATTTTATTCACAACAAACCTGGGAAGAGATAGGTGCTATTTCTATTTCCATTTCACAGACAAGGAAATGATGAGTTTGAGAGAGGTTAAGTGAGTGCAGTCTCAATTTGAATTGGCTTTTTTCTACATTCCAGGTCTAATGTTTTTTCTTCGTTATACCTATCTCAACTTCATGCCTTACTACCTTTGATCTTACTTTAAAGTTTATAAAGTAGTTCTTGTTTATTCTAATGTAGGACTTTCTGTGTATCCAATACTTTTCTAATGTTTTTTTCCAATGTTTACTTGTAAATTTTCATTGGAATTATTTCTTTAAAGGAGTGATTTTTGACAACATAAAAGTGAAACCATATGCCTTATTTTTCAAATCAAAACTATTTCTCATGAAAGTTTTACTCTTTAAGACAGTGCAAAACATAAGTACTTTTAGAAAATTATTTTAAATAGATGTAATCTAAAAATAATTTAAAATAATACTAATGTTCTGATATGGGAATTTTTTAGTTATGAATTGAATAATCAATTGAACCTATGTCTGTTTGGATAATAAACGCAGTCATTTAAGGTCTTAAGATTTGGTACTTAAGATGTTGTAGAGGTAATCCTGGATTCTCCAAAGCTCTTCAAAAGATACAGAAACTTTAGCTAGTTCTAGAAGACTAGACAGATTGAATATAGTGTGAGCAATGTCTGTCATTGGATAGATGAGTCTACTTAGGATCAAAACAATTCATCATTTAGATTGTACATCAAGTGATTATTTTTGACCATAGAAATTATTAAAATATCTGCTAAATTGTGTAAGATTTCTACCTGTATTGGTAGAAGATTTCTTAAAATAGCAGATGCATACTTAAATATATGTATGTATATGTATGTATTTATTTTTTGCACAAACACACACCATATAGAAAAAATTTCGAATGGCTTGAGCATTAAGGATTAGGAAAGGCTTCATGCTGGTGCCTGAACTACATTTTAAAGGAAAAAGGGGCTTCTTTTGAGTAAAGGTAAGAAGAGATTACTTTCCATGGCTTGAAGAGATGGCTAGTTTAAAGGCTCAGAAAAAGGAGATATGGTGTATCTGAATGAGGAAGCAGAGAGAAAAGATTTTTTTTTGCTGAGTTACAGAGTGCAGAAGGAGGAGTAATGTCCAATGAGGCTGAAAAGGGAGGTTGAGGCCAGGTCATATGGGACTTGTAAAAAACTAAATGTAGCAATTGATTCTCAAGCCATCGGAGTTGAAGGAGTAGGAGAGTTTTATGGTCAGATTGGGCCTTCAGGACTATGAAGATAGATGAGAAAGGTAAAGACTGGAGGCTGAAAGACTTCTTGCTAGACTGTTGAAATGGTAGGAACAAGTAAGATGGTAGCTCTGAGTGGAAAGAAAGTGGAGGATAATGCCATGATAATGAATCAGAGACCCTGCAGAAAGATGTGGGTGCTTTTGATGTAAATAGGAAAGTTTGGAAGAAGCAATGGTTTTGGGGAAAGATAATGAGTCTATATAAGACATGAAGGTGCTCCCAGGACATCCTGTTTGAAATATCTTAACAGGCAAATCAGTAAACAGTTTATTAAGGGACTGCTATGTGCTAGGCACTGTGATAAATGCTGAAAATATAAAAGAAGCTGATCAGTTTTTGCTCTTAAGGAGCTCATAGTGGGGGAGACAACAAATATACACAGTCTATAAATGGGATAAATAGGACCTAATTAAGAGAGGGAAGATACTAGAATTCAGAAAGATGGGGAAAAGCTTTCTGTTTGGTTGGAGCTTTAAAGAAAGTCAGTAGGTCAGAATAAAGAAGCGGGAAATGTTGCAGGTATGGGGAAACAGAAAATACCTGGAGCTGAAAGATGAAGCATCTTAGAACAGCAAGGTGGCTAATTCACTCTTCAAAGGCAGTTGGTGATCTGGGACTAGAATTTGTGGGAGAGAGTGCAGCTGGGTCTACAGTTCTGAGTGTCAACTTCATAATGATTTTAATTAAGCCCATAGGAGCTTCTTAGATTGTGGGAAGAAAAAAAATTTTTAATGGTTTATAAATTGTAACAGTCTGTTTTTTAAACCTCTGTCAAAGCATTCATTCAAATTACACTTGATAAATATTTAGCTACTAGGGATATAAAAATAAGATACCCAATATTTTGGGGGAAAATTTGTGGTGTGACAGATAAAAATGTCATATAAAATAATATTAGAAATTTTAAACAGTCACTGTGGCAACTTCCAGTTTACAATTGATTAAAGGTCAAATTATACAAGACAGTTTTCAAAAGAGGAAATACATTGTTAATAATCACATGAAAAAAACAAGAGTTGCACATTTTAACAACTTTGAGATACCATCTCATACTCATCAAATTGGCAATAACAATTAAAAGCAAGGAAATTCTACTTTGTTGGGAATGTAGAGAAATAGATGCATTTGTTCATTGCTAGTAGAATTTCATCTGTCTTATAAAGCCTTTTGGAGAGCAATGGAGGAAAAGTCTGGTATTAAAGCTAGCTAGATAAATATTATACTTTAACTAAATAATTCTATTCTTGGGTATATATCCTAAAAAATGTTATTTTCAAAAAGTCATTCATTGAAAGATTTTTTAAAAATAGAATTATGTATATAAAAAAGGAAATAGACACTGTATTCACAGCAAAGAAAGTAAGTCAGAAGAAAGATAAAGAATTCTTGTAGGGCATTAGAGATTTTTATGAGATTATTTTACATGTAAAGAGTCACTAAGCAAGTTTATGTTGTTAAAATTTGATTGCATTTTTTTTTTTAAAGCCAGCATTCTAGGAACTTACAATCAAATTGTAACTTTTTTTTACCTGATTTACAATACCCTTGAGAGCAGTGCTCAGTAGCTAGAGGAGGCTTTGGAGTCAAGAAGCCCTGGATTCCATATTTTGAAAATTATTGTTCCAGCAACCAATTTTGAATGATGTGTGTTTTGTTTTACTTTGTAGTAATGTTTAGTAAACATCTAAAGAGATATTTCCACATTTCAAATGATAGATTTTATTGACCTCTTTTGTCTTTATATCATTTTTATCGCCAAATATAACTTTTCTACCATGTAGCAAAGAATTTAAAAAAGAAAGAAAAGTTAATCAAAACCAAACAACACATGGACAGAGCCTAATCTTCCAAAGACAAGAGAAATTGCATTTACTATTCTCCCAGGGCCAAACTTTTTGGTCACTATAATTATATGATAGTTGATTTCATAACATATATTTATTTTTTCCATTTTCCCTCTGTACATATGTTGGAGCATATGTACAGTTCAGCAACAGAAAATAACAATCTATCCTAGTTGATAGGAGGGATCCTTTGATAAAGTCATTGTTTCCTTGACTAGTAAGAATTCCAGAACAAACTGAGGAAAGGTTTATCTCATGGTGTTTTGATCTCATTTCCAGAATGTCAAAATCTCATTGGTATTTTTAAAACCTAAATAAACTCTTTCTCTTAAGAATTCAGAAGAGGTAGCTAGCTACTACCTCTTTTATATCTCTTGGTTCCTGAAGCTGTTTGTGGTATTCTTCTCCACCTTTGTGTTTTCCTTCACTCACTTTTCCCAACTCTCTCCTTCCATGTTCTTGTTTCCTTCTCCCCTACTTTTATTTTTTCTTTTATAAAGATTGCTAACCTTGCAATCCTATAAAATGTTTGAAGTGAGTTAAGGTCAAGCATGTATTAAAGGAACAAGTATTATTTCATACCCCCATCTAATGAACATGTAGCCCAAGGATTCTTAACTTTAAGTCTGTGGATCCTTAATGAGTCCATGAATATATTTTAGGGGAAGGAGGCATACGAATTTGTTTTTACAAAATATTTTGACAACTGTATTTTGATAAAATTGGCTTCCTTTGTAAAACCACATATTTTTTGCATTTAAAATGTTCTGAAAAGAGGTCTACTATGGGCTTTACTAGCCAGCCAGGTTGGGTCCATGACAATAAAAAGGTTAAGAACTCCTAATGTAGCCAGTTTTCATTCTACAAGAGTGATTATTGCATCTGCCAACATAATGACTTGGAATACATGAAGTATTTCTATATCATATTTAAGCTTCATTATTGATCTGTATGTATGTTTTTACCAGCTCTGTGACCATGGGCAAATCTCAACCTTTCTGAGTCCCAGATTCCTTACTTTTTAAATGGAAAAAATATTTGTAATACCTACGTCATAGTATTGTGAGGGTAAAAATTATTATGTCTCTCTGTGTGTAATTACACATATATGTGTATATATAAACACATGTATAAAGCATTTTGCAAAACAAAACAATATGTGAAATATTATCTAATATAAACATTATGGTTTTATTAAATTGAGAGGGATTTACTGTCTTTATGTTGCAATAATATCATGAAGTGACTTCATTCTTTTATATTTTTATTTTCATAGATTTGGACTGAGCAACAAATTTGAGTCAGAATTCCCTTCATCACTAACTGGAAAAGTGAGTGTTGATATTATATAAATAATGTTTGTCATCCATTCAACTAAAGGTCTTGTTACAAAAAACTTTTGTTATTTGAATTTTAATGATTCTAGGAAATAATTTCTGCTTTATATTTAGTGACTTTTCTTTTAAAATCTCTTTAGGTAGCACCTGAAGAATTTAAAGCCAGCATCAACCGAGTTAACAGTTGTCTAAAGAAAAATCTTCCAGTTAATGTCCGTTGGCTACTTTGTGGTTGCCTTTGTTGCTGCTGTACGTTAGGTTGCAGTATGTGGCCAGTTATTTGTCTCAGTAAAAGAGTAAGTTGGATTATGTATTTATTTATTTGTAAGCAGGAAAGCATGTCTGATTCAATTTTCTTATGTTGCAAATAATCTTGAGTGAAGAGTGAGTGCTATTAGGAATGATATACAAAAACATATTTAAATAATTACAATTCTAGTAATTTAAAACCTAAAACCTGCATAATAGAAATAAATATTTAGCTGGTTATCACAGACTGAATACATATAAATTGCTCGTAATAGTGTGTAGCATATTGTACATGAAATTCTGTACATTGAGATAGAATGAAAGCTTATTTTGGTCCATGTGTTTTATTTCATCATGAATTGATGTCAGTACATAGCCAAAATGTAAAATAGAAAAATAGAAAAAATAGAAAAATGCTTAATAACCCGCAGTGTAGCTTTTTCTGTTTCTTTAGTGATTATGCTAGTGGAATGATTCAAAAGGGAGCCAAGAAAAAGAGTCTCAAAATGTTCCATAAACATTAATTGTTTATATTCTTAAATATGAAATACTGGTCAATTAACTAATGATTTTGACATATTACTAAAAAAAAACATATTAGTATCTACATTCTCAGAATAAATGAAACTAAAAGGATGCCTCTAAAGTTCACTTTAGAGAAACAAATGAGGGAATTTGTATCGTTAGTTTCATCATGTAACCATAGATCTGACATCTAATTTCTTAGGATACTTGATCATCTTACCTTTCAGTACTTATGATAAACATAAGCATCACCATGAAGATAATTCCATTGTATGTGCCAACATTTATTGTAGAGAATGAAGAAGATAAATTCTACAAAGAACTTAACAAAAACCTCTCAAGTCAAGGCAACATATATATCTGTTACAACACATTCACAATTATCTACAAAGTCTTCATGAAAATGATCTACATAAGTATCAAGGGTATTCTTCCTGAAAATATCAGGATAAAATGGACAGAATTATTTAGATATTTCTCTACTGCAAACTACATCTTCACAGTCATAGAACTGACTGAAAGATGTAGTGTTATCTGTATTGTTTTGTCAATTTAAAAAAAATTGAGTAAAGCAGAACAGCATTAAGATTTCTTCAATAAGGGATCTTTCATAACTATATTGAGATCATTCAAGATTCTAATTCCATGCTTACAAACCCTAGAGAATGTAATTAGTGTTCAGTAAATTTCTGGGAAAATAGATCTCTTGAAACTATATTTCACTGTTCAGCACACTAAAATAACTTTCAATCCTCTTATGTTTTAAAAAAGGAGGAAGAAAGAATAATTTATTTTCTCAGTTGGATAAGAGGAACATTTTTGCTGAGGAAGTTGAAATTAATTTTTTATATAAAAATAGAAACTGTATATGGAAAAACATTATTGTGAAAATTAAAAGAAGAGAAAGTTTGGGAGAAAATGTTTACTGTAATTATATCAAATCAAGGTCTGATAGCCAGAACCTGAGTTATATGAGGAGCTTACATAAGACTAACAATATATACTCCCTTGTGGGATGGTGGTCAAAGTAAGTGAGTACTTTTTGACTATAAACTGTTTATGTATGTGAAAAGAATCCTGTGTTTTATAACAAACAGAAAAATGCAAATTAAAATATTGTCTTTTATTTTTATATATGTATATATATATAAAATTATATTTATAAATATATTAAATTAAAATATTGTCTTTTATATATATCATATTGTCTCCACTAGAATGAGGAAAGTGGTTTTTAAAACATGAGAAAATTCAGTGTTGTTAGAGCTGTAGTGTAACAGACATTTAAATACATTGTTGTTGGAATTACAGACTAGTACATAAGAATGATGGTATTTGAAGCACAAAACTGAATATGTCATTTGGGTGCTAATGAATTCAGTGCTGAAACTTTATCCTACAAATATCATCAAAAGGGAAAAATTTTAATAGCTGCTATCACCATGTTAGAAAAAAATTAGAAGTGAGTACATGTCTGTTAGTTAGGAAATGGGTGAATAAATTGGGTATGCTGTGGTACCAAAATATATCCATATCAAATAAAGTCTTATATAAAGTATATCAGCCTTCATAGAGACCATACTAATTTTCTTTGTATTGTTCCAGTGAGTGTAATAATTATACAGAATCATGCAAAGTTAGTTCAACAGAAGTAGACCCACATACATATATAATTTTATTCCTTATGTATTTTAGTTTTTTGTTAATTGTTCTTGATTTTATAGTAAATGTATTTAAAAGACCTTAAACAATTATAAATGTAGCTGCAGAGATAATTTTGTTTAAAGATCATCAGTGTCAAGTATAGCACAAAACAGGAGTTGTAGAATTGCAGATTGATGGAGTTTCAGATATGGAAGCAACTTCAGAAGCCATCTAATCCAACTTGTACCGGAAAAAAGGATACCCCTTTTATAATATGTCCCAGAAATAGTCATCTAAACTTTACATGAAACCCTTCTTTCCTTCTCATTCCATTTTAGATAGCATTAATTGATAAGAGATTTTTCTTTATATCAAACCAAAATTTACCTCTTTGTAATTCACACTCATTGCTCCTCATTTTGACTTTGGATGCCAAGCAAAACAAATATTCTCATCTACACGACAGCCCTTCAAATACTTCAAGATATTTGAATATTCTTGAACAGTTCTAATACATTCCTTAAGTCTTTTCTTCTCTAGGCCAAGCACTCTTACTCTTCCAACCAATACTCATCTAGTATGATTTCAAGGCCCTTTACCCTCTTAACAGTTATCAACATTTTTACTAACATGTAGCACAAAGAGAACTGCATATAGTACTTCCCATGTCTTAACAAAGATGCTGCCGTGGAGCATTGTCCAAATGTAGCAGTATATCACTATAGATCATAAACTATTCCAAATGCTCCTAGTTTTTGTATAACATTTATTTCAGATAAAAACTCAGAATAGAACTTCCTCAGTGACATCCATGATCATTGAGTAGAGATTAGTTTAACAATCACATAGGAAAAAACAAGTAGATAGATGAAAATGCCTGTTTGTTCTGTTTTGACATGCATTTGGTTGGATAGTCTAATGAGTCAGTCCATCAGTATGTGGATCTTGGACAAACAGCAGTTGTCCCTGAAATGAAATGGAGGAAGAGATTGAACTAGATTATATTTGGAAAATTGTACAGCTCTTGCAGTGATCTCACTCTGTCCCTAGCCACGTCTTTTTAACCCCAGTATTGTTCTGATGATGTTCTATAGTTGTGAATCTTGGAATATCACGATCTCGTAAGAATCAAACTATCAGTGACTCAAAAGGGATATGGAAAGATAAACACTGAGTATAAATTAGCTGTAGTATGTTAATCAATGATAACAGCAAGAAACACTATCAAATCTATAAAGTAAATAAATATTGGAAACATAGGTGGGCTACTCATATGGTGAGAGAGAGATAATAGGTAAATGATTGAGTGATTCTTTATAACCGAGGAAAAGTTGAAATCTTTAGTAAGCACATCTAGCATGCTGCAAATTCCACTTTGGAAGATGAGTGGACATGAACAAGAATCACAAAAGACAAATCATGTCAGTCAACTACTATTTTAATAAGTGCCTATTATGAGTCAGGCATTATGCTTATTAAGTGCTGGGGATATAAAGAAAGGCAGAATATAATCTCTCCTGTCAAAGAATTTATACACTCTACATGTTCATTACATGAACTATCAGAGGGAGTATCCATGCGCATGGAATCATGGATACTTAAAAGTATGGAGTTTATTTTGATTTTGATTTTTTTAGAACAGGAAACTTAGCAAAAGAAACTTATTTGTCCATTGTCCTGTAGTATAAATAGAAAAACATAAGAGCTTTTGGCATAGAAGAAAAGGTAATTTATTTTTATTAGGAATTTATGAACTTTGAAGGTACAGAGAGGTTAAGTAATTCCCCCAAAGTGATGCAGTTTGTTAGTGGCGCAGCCTGAATTAGATCCTGATAACATGAAAATTTCCTACATTTAAGGCCACAGATTTTTTTTTTAAACATTTTTTTTATTTTATTTGCATAACATATGTGTGGGTAATTCTTCAACAATAACCCTTACATAGCTTTCTGTTACAAATTTTTCCCCCCAGCTACCCACCCCTCCCCTAGATGGCAGGATATCCACTACATGTTAACTATGTTAAAATATTGGCAAATCGAATATATGTATACATATTTCCAAACTTATTGTTGTGCAAGAAAAATCTTATCTACACAAAAAATATATCAGATAAAGGAAACACAATGTAAGCAAACATCAGTCAAGGAGTATGAGAATGTTATGTTGTGGTCCACATTTCACATCCCTCTCTCTGGGTGTATATGGCTTTCTTCAGTGAACAATTGGAGGTGGTTTGAAACATTTCATTGTTGAAGAGAGCCATGTCCATCAGAATTGATCGTCATATAGTACTGTTGTTGCCGTGTATAATGATCTCCTAGTTCTGCTCATTTCACTCAGCATCAGTTCATGTAAGTCTCTCCAAGCCTCTCTGAAATCATCTTGCTGGTCGTTTCTTACAGAACAATAATATTCCATAATATTCATATACCATAATTTATTCAGCCATTCTCCAATTGAAGGGCATCTATTTAATTTCCAGTTTCTAGCCACTACAAAAAGGGCTGCCACAAACATTCTTGCACATGTGGGGCCCTTTCCTTCCTTTATGATTTCTTTGGGATATAAGCCCAATAGAAATGCTGCTGGGTCAAAGGGTATGCACAGTTTGATAACTTTTTGAGCGTAGCTCCAAATTGTTCTCCAGAATGGCTGTATTCGTTCACAGCTACACCAACAATGCATCAGTGCCCCAGCCCTCCCATGTCCCCTTCAACATTCATCATTAACTTCTGCCATTTTAGCCAATCTGACAGGTGTGAAGTGGTATCTTAGGGTTGTCTTGATTTGCATTTCTCTGATCAATAGTGATTTGGAGCACCTTTTCATATGACTATAAATAGTTTTAATTTCATCCTCTGAAAATTGTCTGTTCATATCCTTTGACCATTTATTGATTGGAGAATGGCTTGAATTTTTATAAAAATGAGACAATTCTCTATATATTTTAGAGATGACCTTTATCAGAACCCTTAGATGTAAAGATGATTTCCCAATTTATTGCTTCCCTCCTAATCTTGACTGCATTGATTTTGTTTGTACAAAAACTTTTTAACTTAATATAGTCAAAGTTATCTATCTGGTTTTCAATTAAGAGTTCCAGTTCTTCTTTGGACATAAATTTATTCCATCTCCATAGGTCTGAGAGGTAAACTATATTATATTCCTCTAATTTACTTATAGTATCACTCTTTATATCCAGATCATGAACCCATTTAGATCTTATCTTGGTATGTGGTGTTAGATGTGGGTCAAGCCCTAATTTCTTCCACACTAGTTTCCAGTTTTCCCAGCAATTTTTGTCAAATAGTGAATACTTATCCCAAAAGCTGGGGTGTTTGGGTTTATCAAAGACTAAATTGCTATAGTTATTGCCTAGTTTGTCTTGTGATTCTATCCTATTCCACTGATCGACTACTCTATTTCTTAGCCAGTACCAAATGGTTTTGATGACCACTGCTTTGTAATATAGTTTTAGATCTGGTACAGCAAGTCCACCATCGTCAGCCTTTTTTTTCATTAATCCTCTTGAAATTCTTGCTCTTTTGTTTTTCCAAATGAACTTTGCTACTATTTTTTCTAGATCTGTAAGATAATTTCTTGGGAGTTTGATTGGTATGAAGGCCACAGATTTTGAGGGATACTTGATGACATAATATTTTGTAAATTTGAAAATACTGCTGTAGTATAATTTCTTGTTTTGGTGGATTAAAAGGTAGGGAAAGGGAACTCTAAAGTTGGACTAATTAAATCTCTAAGATATCTTTCATCTCTGAATGCTGTGATCTCTATGATCAGTGAAGTATTATTTTAAATTTTTATTTGTCCAAGTTGGTCACTTTTTATTTTTTTTTAACTTTAATGAATACTGGTGGTGGAAAGTGTTCCAGCATAGTATTAATTTCTTACCATTACGTGGCTCTCTTCAACAGTGAGATGATTGAGACCAGTTACAATGATCTTGTTCTGAAGAGAACCATCTACACCCAGAGAGAGGATTGTGGAAACTGAATGTTTTTGGGGGCGTGTTTTGTTTTTTTTGTTTTTTTGGGTTTTTTGGTTTTTTTTTGGCAACATGATTAATAACAAATGTGTTTTGCATGACTTCACATGTATGATAGGTATCACAGCTTATCTTCTCAATAGGGAGGGACTTTAGGAGAGAGGGAATTTAGAACTGAAAATAAAAATATGAATAGTAGAGAAAAAAGAATACTTCTTAGATCTCTTTGAACCAGAGGACAAAATTGAAATAGAAAATATCCACCAGTCACCTCTTGAAAGAAACCCCAAAATGAAAACTCCTGGGAATATTGGAATATTGTGGTTCAAATCCAGAGCTTTCAAAATAAAAGAGAAAATAAATCATTAGGGACTAAAAAAGGATAAACTGCTTACATACTAATATGGAATGATAATACACTTGTCCCTTCTGAATCTTATCTTTATCAATTGTCATAGAGGGATTCTAATTAGATAGAATGCCTGAGCATGGTGGTTCTGTTATATTTATCTTGATGATCTTAAGAGAGAAAGGGGAAGAGGAATACACTGTGGGAGGAATGAGGGAGGAGGAAGAATGGTAAGGGAATTTTATTTTTATATATAATATGCATTTTAGTATATCATATTTTATATAATTATATATAAAGTAATCAGGATATAAAGTCAAGGAGGAAGGAACCAGGGGAGCAACTGAGATTTAAACTCCACTCATCTCAACTGATCAAAAAGTGACCAAAGGAGCAGAAATTGATTGTATTTCAGACATTCAGTTGGTTACAGAAATGTACTTCAGGAAAATCAGTAAGGAAAGGAGAAAAGAAAGGAGGATGAATTTGAGAGAGGGTAGATTAAGGAAAGGATTAGTTCTTTTTTTTTTTTTCCTTTTTAAAAAAAAAATTTATTTTATTTGCATAACATATGTGTGGGTAATTCTTCAACATTAACCCTTACATAGCTTTTCTGTTACAAATTTTTCCCCCCAACTCCCCACCCCTCCCCTAGATGGCAGAATATCCACTACATGTTAATTATGTTAAAATATTGGCAAATTGAATATATGTATACATATTTCCAAACTTATCATTGTTGTGCAAGAAAAATCTACATAAAAGATATATCAGATAAAGGAAACACAATGTAAGCAAACATCAATCAAGGAGTATGAGAATGTTATGTTGTGGTCCACATTTCACATCCCTCTCTCTGGGTGTATATGGCTTTCTTCAGTGAACAATTGGAGGTGGTTTGAAACATTTCATTGTTGAAGAGAGCCATGTCCATCACAACTGATCGTCATATAGTATTGTTGTTGCCGTGGTTCTCCTGGTTCTGCTCGTTTCACTCAGCATCAGTTCATGCAAGTCTCTCCAGGCCTCTCTGAAATCGTCTTGCTGGTCATTTCTTATAGAACAACAATTTCTTACAGAACAAAAATATTCCATAATAATCATATACCATAATTTATTCAGCCATTCTCCAATTGAAGGGCATCTATTCAATTTCCAGTTTCTAGCCACTACAAAAAGGGCTGCCATAAACATTCTTGCACATGTGGGGCCAAGGAAAACATTAGTTCTAAGCAAAATTCTCTAAGCATGTACAAAAATATATATAGTTTTTTTTTTTTTTTTTTTTGAGGTGACAGTTGGAAACAAGATGTCTATCAGTTGGGGAATGGGGGAACAAATTATGGTATACAAATGTAATGGAGTACTATTGTGTTATAAGAAATGATGAAAAGGATGATTTCAGAGAAACATGGGCATGACATGTAGAAACTGATGCAGAGTGAAACAAAGAGAATCAGCAGAACCGATTATATACAATGACAACAATATTGTAAACAATTTGGAAAACATTTAGGAAGTTTGAATATCTCAGTGACCAGTGATGATTCCATAGGACTAATGATAAAACATGAAATCTATTCTCTGGTAGAGTCAGAAACTTCTGAATGTAGAATGGGACATATGAATCAATGTAAATATATATATGAATACCTACATATATGTATTCATGCATATACTCATGTATTCACAGAATTTTGGTGTTGGTGTTTTTTGTTGTTTTTATTTTTTTGTCATTGCCAGTGAAAAGTTTGTTTTGCTTAGCTGTCCATATTTGTGACAGGTTTTGTTTTTCTTATGTTCTCCATTGGGTGTTGAGGCAGAAGTAAGAAAGAGGGTAGATTTTTCTCATCAAAAAGGTAAAACTTGGTTAAAATTTTTTAAATAGCAACTTTGTTTTACTTATTGTTATTAGCTCATTACATTGTCTTAGTTTATACTTTTGATACTTTATAAAATTTAGTAATTTGACATTCTTCAGATGGCATACAGAACAGAATCTAACCTTTTTTCCTCTTCAGGTAATTATGATGAACATTGAGCATTATATACTCCTTCAGAGGTTATTGAAGAATATAGAACTATGTGTCACTAGACTGAATGATTCTAGATGTTGCCATACTCGTTCTTTTGTGTTTCTGGTTTATAATTTTCCATTTCTTCCCTTGGCATCAGCTATCTTTTGTGTTACTTTAGTATACCAGCCTCTGATTTCTAATTCACTATTTCTGATAATCTATGGATTGGGAAACAAATTCTGATAAGCTTATTTATCAGAATTGCTTTAAAATAGAATAAGAAGGTTCTGAGGGAAGATCCTTGACAGACTCTTTTAAAGTGTATAAATCATATGGCATCTAAAAGGCCATTCTCCACTACACTTTGACCCTCTTTACTTTTTGGTTCTTGTCTATGGATTGCCATTATCAAATGGGAATTTTACTGTTAGCCCTAACCATTCTTGATTTGATTTTGATTTTTTTAGCCTGCATTATTTCTTGATTTTTTTGTTTGTCACTTAATGGTTTTTCCCTTTCAATTTTTTGAAACAGTATATAAAACATTTACCTATATTCTTTATGATGCTATAGGATTTGATCATATCCCTTCTCTTGACCTTTTATGGTTCTTGAGTCTTAATTTAATTTCTTTTATTTAATTTCATTTCAGTTTGGGTTTCCCACCCCCACCCCCACCCCCACCCCTGGATGGATGGACTGTTTTTTGCTCTTGAATGTTTTGGAATTTTACCAGGATTGTTGGTAGTATTCCAGATTTGAAGGCACCATGATTTTATACTGCAATAGGACCGGGTCTTTTTTTATTTCTACTACTTTTCCATATATGGTCCCCCTTTTGGTGCAAAGCAATAGCTCTTCCAAGAATACGTTATAGAGAAAAATCTAAAAAGGATCTTATAATATGATCTTGTAAATGTGTAAATACATTTGGATTATTTTTCCCTAAATGCATTATTTTGCCTCCCTCCAGTAAACCTCATTTGTAACTTTTTTTCAAAAGTTATGTTGATTTTTTTTTGTCTTGGGCCATTGTCATATATTCTCCTTTTTTTTTCCATTTTTTTTGATACAACAGGGTCTTTGATAGCTTTGATTTTATATACACCATAGCCATTTCCCACAAAACTACCTTCTTTCTTACCTTCCCATCCTTTGCAGTTAAACCTTACCTGGTAACAAAGAAAAATAGTTAAATAAAACTAATGGGCAAAATGATTATGTCTGGTAGCAAATGTAACAGGAAACATATTTATTGTATCATGAATTATAATTTATCTCTTGTAAGGTGAGGTAAGTATTTTTCTTTATTCATGCAAGCATCTCCCATGTTTCTATAATTTTCTCATAGCACAACAGTATTCCATTACACCATTACACCCTTTTCAAAATTTGCTTAGATATTCTCCCCCTTCTTGCTTTCCTTTATTTCTTCATTCCTTTCTTTCCACAAGCTATTGTTTAGCCCTTTTTATTCTAACTTTCTACAAAATACATTCTTTATCTCATTTTAACCTCATAAAATCCAGTGAAGAAGTGAATGTTGGGATTAGTGTCATTCACTGTACTAGGCTGTGGAGATAAAAAAATTGAAAACCAGTCCCTGCTCTGAAGGAATTTATATTCTACTGGAGGGATATGACATATTCAGAGATACATAAGTATAGGACACATACTATATGTAGCATATATCCTCTAACAACATAATGAGGCTTGAACAAAGACGGCCTGGGAATTATGACTGACAAAATGAGGAAAGACTTCTTGAAAGAGGTAGCATTTGGACTGAATTCTAGAATTCCAAGAGGTGGATATAATGAGCAAAAGCATTTCAGATATGGGGGATATCCTGTACCACTGAAGGCAGGGTGGAAGACTGGATGGCAAATATGAGGAACAGCAGGTAGGGCAGCTTGCTTTGAGCATAGAATTTGTGAAAGGGGAGTAATGTATAATCTGGAAGGGTAGGCTGAAGCTAGATTGTGAAGAGCCTTAAATTCTAGAGAAGTTTATATTTGATTCTGTAGGAAATAGGGAGCTACTTGCTGCTTTTTTTGTTGTTGTTGTTGTTGTTGAGGCAGTTGGGGTTAAGTGACTTGCCCAGGGTCACACAGTTAGGAAATGTTAAGTGTCTGAGGTTAAATTTGAACTCAGGTCTTTCTGACTTCAGGGCTAATGTTCTATCCATTGTGTTACCTAGCTCCCCTGAGCTACTTGCTTCTTATGCAAGTGAGTGGTATGGCCAGGCCATTGGAAGATGGATTGGAAATTGGAGTTAGAGAAACTTGAGGCCTAAGAGGCTAGTATAGAATGGTTATAATATAAGAAGAGAAGGGAACAGACGCTAGAAATATTAATAGTGGAACAGATGAATGTGGCAGTAGCTCGGATGTGGGGATCAATGTATATAAGGCTGAAGGGAGTTAATGTGACTTTCACAAGGTTACCATAGCTGGCAAGTGTCAGGCAGGATTTTAACCCAAGCCTCTCTTCTCTGCTATATAGTTTCCCCTTTTAAATCAACGTTGATACTTCTATTATCCTCCTTTTTGACTGCTCCCTCTCCCTCTCCCGCTCCCAGAGAACCATCTTTTATAACAAATAGTTTTGTTTTGTTTTGTTTTGTTTTCAAGAAAAAGAGGAAGAAGAGGGAAAAAAAAGTCAAAAAACGAGATGAGAAACAATTCAGAAAAGGAGAGGGAGAAAGGAGCTTGCTACCCTGAAGGCAAAACTTCTAAGTATGATAAACTTGAAATAGATGTTTTTTTTTTGTTTGTTTGTTTTTTGTTTTTGTTTTTGTTTTTTCCATTAAACTTTAGGGCAGTATGGTTAACTTGTTTTTTTTGTTTTTTTTTTTAATTTCACATTGAGAGACAGCATGATGTGATGATGTGGTGCTAGGAGATTGGGTATAGCTTTCAGTTTTTGCAAGTTATTATCTGTGATCCTGGGAAAATAAATTAACCTCTTTTGCACCCCAGTATTTCAGAGGAACACCTATAAAATGGGGATAATAATTCTTAATATTTACCTTGCAGTTTTATTTTGAGGAAAAAGATTGAGAAAATGATAGGTTGCAATTCTCAATTTTAATGTTTCAAACAATTTGACAGTTAAATAAAAGATTATCAGTAATATCAGGATAAAAGTATAAGAATAAAGGCATCTTGATACACAGTTCCAGTGTATGCAAGATAAAATTTTAAAATTAAAAAAAGGTACATATATGAAAATGTAAAAAAATTTGGAATTGGCAAGACAATTCAGCAAGATTGTAAGATACAAAGTTAACTCATAAAATATTACATTCTCATTTACTAGCAACAAAAAAGGGGAAGAAAAGAAACCTCATTTACAATAACAATCACTCCCTCCTCCCCCAACAAACCTCACTTAATATTGTTGAATTAGCCTGCGAGAAACACAGAAAAACAAACTCTTCCAACATGATTACACCTAAAATCAAATTGGGCAGTTTCTGCAGAAACAGTGCATATATGGTCGGGCAGTTAGATTTTAGAATATTCAGGACCTGGATTCAAATATGACCTCAGATACTGACCTGGGCAAATCCATCTCTAGAGACATGGTTTATAAGCATACCCAGTTAGTATCATCAGTAGATCGCTGAGAAGATAACAAGTTTGTCAAACAAGCAATTTCGATAGGAACAGTATTATTAGTGAGCCTTTAGCTAAAGTTTTATATTATAGCAATTTAGCTTAAAAACTGGCAAGGTTGGTTTATAGTTTGTTAATAATTATATAATACCAGTCAGGATATGAATATATTCCTAGGAAATAATCTACTCTTTAGGAAAATCAGAAATAAGGGCATTTATTAAAATGTATGAAATGATTTCCCTTTATGGTTTTAATTCCTAGTTATTTTTTTATCTGATTACCTGATTTTTGGACTGTATGGCCACTTATTCTTCCTTCCCCAAGTGTTTCAATTTCTAGTTTCTGTTCTCCAACACACTAGAAAATGAGAAAGAAATCAAAATGAAGAAAATTAAACAAAAATTCCCACCTTATAATCTAGACTAGTTAGTAGCGTTAGGTTTAATAGATTCAGATGCTGGCTAAAGATTATTTTATCTTCTGGGGTAAGTTTTACATACTAGTTGCCTTTGTCTTAATCATAATTGAGTAACTTAGTTTATTGATTAGTAAAATAAAAGTTAGCAAGGAGATAAGTGTGAACAAAAATTGTATTAAAAAAGTAGAATAGGTCTTTATGTGCTGGAGATAGACTATTCAGGTGGTGGAGCCTTCTGTTTCTAAGAATATCAGTTCACGCTATGTTTTCAAGCATAATATTGTTAGCCCTAGAAGGTTATTTGGGCTTTATGGAGTGAGTTGGTGGTCTTGGTCCATTTTGTAAAGGACAAGAACCCATGATGAAATTAACTCTCTTGTTGGTCATCTAAGCAGAATGGCTAGAGATTCAATGCTAAAAATTGCTAACCTGTCCTCTCACCCCTCTGGTGTGAGCACAGAAAAGGATTAAGGCACTAGACTGGTGGAACACGGTGGGGAAGCTCACACTGAAGCTTGCACTGCCTTTTCCACTGTTCTTTGAGTTAAATAGAGGATTTTAGTTCCCAGGACTATCAATCTGGTGCTTTTCTTAAGCACTAAATTCACTTCTTTTTAAAAAAATTAAAATGACATTTTTAGAAATCCACTGGAGTAGAACATAAAAGACCAGTGTTTCACTGGTGGTTAAGATTTCATTGTCATTGACAGATCCTAGACAAATTTTTTCAGATGTATATTCATTTAGTTTAAGTTCTTTGGGGATAGGGGAAAAAGGGTAGAATGAATATAAACAAAAGCCAAGGAAAAATTTCTGTAATTTCATTTCATTGGCTTCATTTGGTGATATAAAATACTCTGCATATATATAAAATACAGAGTTTGGTTGTATTGGAATACGTTTTATTAGATTAAATATATGACAAACCCATGGACATAAATACCTAATCTTTTCTTGAACGCAATTATAATCTGCTTTCTCACAGTGATTAAAAGCGTCTAATTAAATACAGCTGTCATGGATGTGATAAAATAGTATATTTTTCCAGTGTCTGCTAAATTGGTATTGTATTTGTTCTTAAAACTATATTTTGATTTTGTGAACCAAAATAATTGTAGAGTATTAACAAATGTTCTTAGTAACTAAAGCCTTTTTTCTTTTAATTTGAGCTTTTGTTGTTACTAACAAATAATTTGTCGCACAGGGTTGGTTTTTTTTTTTTTTGTTTGTTTGTTTTTTTTGTTTTTTTTAAATACTACTGCTAGTATCTATATGCTTGTCATCATAGTATGCTAGAAATGTTCCACTCAAATCAAGGGTTCTTTTCTGGTTTTGTATGTCCTCACCTGCTCCTCACTGTAAATCATTGAGATGTCAAGTGCAGTGATTAATTAAGCTGCACGTGCAAGTGCTTTTTTTTCACCTGTCAAGTAGGAAAAGTCTTGCTATAGAGGGTGGATACTGCTGTTTTAGTTCATAGCTTCTACTCTAGGCTGTGAAGTTTGTAGAAATGTATTGCATTCAAATTTTCATTCATTTTGGCAAAGATCAGCAGAATGTATGATTGAAAAAACTTAGGCATTCCAAAGTATATCCACAGTAGTAAAATGTAGTATTAAAGTTTTATTTAGGAACATAGTAGGTAGAAAGAATTCCTAAGTAAATTAGTTGAAATTTGCAGATTGTGTTATATAATCATTAGCAACTATTGGTTAGGGAGATTTCACATTATTTACAGTAAATGCTATAAATATCAGAAATCCTTTTAGATTCATAAGATCACACTAATTAAAGTGCTGTTATTAGCCAAACATAAGATTTATATGGGCACATTGCTGTAGTTTTTCATTTAATACTCAGTATTCATAGCCTGTAATTTGTTAGTGCGTTAGAGCCTTATTTTTAAAAATTAGGTATAAAAGGTCAGTCTTGGAGAGTCTGATTTTCTACCATTCATCTCCTTTCCCCTCTTTTTTTTTTTTAAACCCTCCAGTAAAATTAAAACCTCAAATTGTATAGTAATCTTAATCTATTATTAAAAGGTCCCAGAAAGGAAGATTACAAGGTAGATTCAGGTTTTGAATCAGTTTTGCCATTGGTTTAGCAGCGGGTGGGCAGGCAGATGCCTGCTCAGAGTAGAACCTATTGCCATTTTTCACCATTGATAGAGTAGCCTTTCAGAGTCAATGAGCTCTGTCAATGTGAGCTTGTCAAGGCTACAACTTCATAGACCTGAGAGGCGGTTTGAGAGGTCAGCCCTTTTCAGGTTCGCTGTGATGCAAATGAACTTTAATGCTTAAACAACTATTGGAATTTTTATGTCTGCTCCTTGTTCTTTTTTCTTCACAAAGTCATTGACGAGACATTCAGTGCTTTTTAAATTGGAAGTTGCATTGTGCTAAAGACCTAGTACAGATTTACGGAGGGCTGAAAGCAGTTAGATCATGTTCTTTTCATGGTGCGATTAGAATCAAATCGATTTCCCTACAGCCTTCAGCATTCAGATGGCAATTTTAACAAAGCTTGGGGGCTAGACAAGGGACAAAACGACTGAACTGAATGTTAATTACACTCTGCAGCCTTATTTTCTTTTGATTTGGAGCTGACTGGCAACTAAATTAACAAAAAGTGTGACCATAACTGCTGCCCTATTTTCATTTAAAAGGAGAGCAGTCTCTAAAAGGCTATCTTTACAAAGAAACAAGTGAGGTCTGCTGATCATTGTTAACAAGGGCACTGTTTTTTTTTTTTTTTTTTTTTTTAATTCTTGCCCAAAAGACTATGTTTTAAAAAAAAAAAAGTAATACAATAAATTAGTCATTGACACACTGCTACCTAGAAAGTTACTTGAGTTTCTGCTTTTATGGCATAATTCAAGGGAATTTAAGCCAGTAGTGGAGATTCATAGATAATGATGAATTATAATTGGCATTCATGTGACTGTAGCACTCTTGAGCATATTTAAAATGAAAAGTGCAGTATAACATCCAGATTGACATTAGGTGCTTTAAATAAATATTAACTTTGGATTGTAAAATGTTAGACATTTAAGAATAGTTTGATTCTAACAAGTTTTCCTTTACAAATTATCTTTGACATCTCTATATTAATACTGCTTACAGCATCTCAGTAGTTTTGGAGTATTAACTGCAAGATGCTTTTTCCCCCCCTTGCCTTGTAAAGAAGCTGCAGCTGCACTAAGTTGCGGTTGATTCTTGCTGCCTGTTCTCTGTCCTTTTGCACCTGCAGCTGTGTCAGGCTCATCTTAACACCTGGCATCATGAATTATCCTTTCTTTTAGTCATACTCCTAAGCAGGTCACATTTAGGGCTACATGGTATCTATGACAGTAGCAAAGTGACATATATATGTCAAGTAAATTCCTAAATTGGTTTATGAAACTGAATGAAGAATTTCTGAACTTATTATCAAGCCTGAGTTTGAACTTTGGGCATGAAAACAAAAATAGATTTTTCAAAAGAAGTTATATGGCCAACAAATTTTTCTTCCCTCCCCTTTAAAAACAAAATAAAAAATTTTACCGGTTATCTTTGTCAGTCAAGTTTAAATCCTTATTAGACAGAATTCAATTTAAGTATATTATATATTGATTATTGATTTTTATGACATATTATTAATTTTCACTATACTAGTTTCAAACTGATAATTAAACAGGACTATTAAATATTAATATATTTTTATTTTAACATTATGAACTGTTTTATTGTCATTTAAATATTTAAAATTGACATTGAAAGCAATATTAAAATAGGTTATTTGGAGCAGATAACATTGTTAATGTTACCCATTCTTGTGTTATATTTTAAATTCAGAAGCCATCAAGTTTGAGGCAGTTAAAACCACTTGACATTCATGCTAAAATAAAACTTCACTTTTTAAAATAGAGAGGACCCTTTCTGTTACTGCTTGCCATTAAGAGACAGTTTTGATAGTGTCATAGACCACCCTGTACTTAGTCACTGTCCTGTACCTCTCCCCTTTTCACACAAAAAGCAGCTGCAAAAGAAAGTTTTTCTAAAACCAGTCAAGAGTAAAGTTTTTTCTCATTTGTCTTCCAGACACGAAGATCGATTGAGAAGTTATTAGAATGGGAAAACAATAGGTTATACCACAAGGTGAGTGCCGCAGGGAGCAGCTTCGTACTGTTGGGGTCTGAATTGCACAGTATGGAAACAGATGCTTTTGTTGAACTAAAAATATGAAAGGTGGACAAATGGGTTACTCTGTGTGCTGCAATAAAATAGAGCTCATTTTTCTTTCTTTACTCTCCTCGTCTAGTTGTGCTTGCATTGGAGACTGAGCAAAAGGAAATGTGAAACGAATAACATGATGGAATATGTAAGTTAAAGGGCTGTTTTGTGAGTTTCTCTATTAAATGATCATTTATTTTGCTTCTGATCTTATTCTTTTCACGATTATTAATCAGCAAAGGTGTCAGGAGCTTAATCTCCTGAGTGCAAGGATTTTCTACGGTTCACAGATGCATGGTTTCATGTGCAAGACTGATTTATAAAGTTATGAATGACTTGAAAACAAGGCTTCGCTGTGTTCTGAAAAATAATAAATTAATTGCCAAAATAAAATAGCCTGAACGTGTGTTGATGGAGTGTGAAATTTTAGATGCTGTATAAAGAATAACCACAACTTTGGTTACGCAGCAAGTCAGATATGGCTTTTTTATATAATGCTAATCAAGTCTCCAAGTATGGAAGAAGACCTTTCAGCCAAGCTGTTGGAGTTTAAGGAACCTTTAGCCTTTATAGATTTTAACTGCCCATACATACCTCAGCAGATTTCAAAGTATCTTTCACTGGGTTCCTATAACATTACTTTTAAAGTTCATCTTAAAAGTAAGCAAAAGAAATATGGTTCGTTCTTCCTTGTGTCTTATTTTTTAAACTATATAATCTAGCAAGTATTTAAGTTTTTAGAATAATTTAGTATGGAACTTACCCTCTCCCTCTTGGTGGCTTGATTTGTTTGAATTTTCTTGGTCTTTCTGAAAAATCTATGGCCAACATAAGGAAATTTGAGGTATTGCACTTTTTAAAAAGTGGGTGCTTTATGTATGTGTGTGTGTGTGTGTGGAAAGGTCCATTAAAGGGTTAATTGCTGAAAATTTAGACTAACCTTCCTGAAGTACCTGGCATAGTACTTCTAACACATTTATGGTCTTTTATTGCATGATATTTTGTCTATTCTTTGAAACAATGCAGCTATCATAGATAGCTTATAAAAAGATTGATTAAAAAAAACAGTGTTTAAATAGTTGGAAATTATCCTAAAATCATCTTTTCTCGGTTAGCATTTCCCCTTTCTTCCATTTTCATACTATCAAGTCCTATTTCTAGCCTGAAACATAAAAGACCTTTTTAAAAATGCTTTTTTTTCCCCCCACAGAATAGCTCTATTCAGTGAACCGAATAATGTAGATTTTTCGTATCATTATCTATTATATCAAACATGTTAATTTATGATGATGAGAAAGACACATGATACTTCTCTGTAACCATAAAAAAAGCACATCTGAATAAGTTGTTTTGAGTTTGACCTGTGAAAATGCTAGTCCTAGATAGATTCTCTAGGTAATTTTTATTTATTTATTTCTTTGTTCAGGAGGACAGTTTGAAATGTGGGTTAGTAAGATGTTTTGCTTTGGGGGATGTTGGAAGTTTTTAATACATTCACAAACCAGACTTTACCCACTAACCTGAAAATTCAAGCTTTGATTTTTTCATTCTTGAATTTGTTTTGGAGAAAGCAAAAATGTAAGCCAATATTGTTTAATCTTTTCAAAGTTTATATTTATGAAATCCACCTATTTAATGAATTTATTATTGACATTATTTCTTTCTATGACATTATTTTAAGGCATATATTTAATCTTTTTTTTGTAGCACTCTGACACACACGAATGTTTTCTGAGGTTTTTTTTTAAGTATTTTTCTTTAACATTCATTTTGAATATTTCTGTATTCTATTATGCTTATATACACTTTTTATTTAGACTAATAAGAGATTAGTTCAAATTATCTAAATTGTATTTTGTACTAACATTTAAGTTATGTATAAGATTGAATTTAAAAACTCAAGTAATTTTTTCATTTTTCACTAAAGGGTTTTTATGCATATTTTTAAGAGTTGGGAGGAAAGAGCAAGTTTCAGATATTCTTTTCTGTTTTTCTGTGAAGTGCTCCATTAAGAAGATGCTGCTTTCTCTTAGTTAATACATGCTTTTTGCTAAGTATTCATTCCTTTTAAGGACAAATTTTTGGTAATTTTGAGCCATATTTTGGGTTGGAACAAAATAGGGTTCCAGTCATATTTTGAATAGGTATGCTAGGGAAAACCTCATTTAGCCTTATATTTCTCTTGAAATGACAGTGCTTTATCAGAAGAGTTTAATTACAACTCTGCTACTACTGTGGTATAAATAGGACTTCAAGTTTTTAAAAATTTGGCAGTAGAGGTAATGATTTGTGGTAGGCCTCTTACTATCTTAAAAGGTTTTTAATATTGTCACTTGTATATTATTTGTTGTATAAAGACAACTTTGTTTAATTTGGAAAAGCTCATCACGTGAGGTTTGGTATCAGATGATGCTTGGGGCCAGGGGAGGATGGGAATTTAGCAATTCATTAAGCCATCTATAATTCATAAAGGGCTTACAACCTTTGCTAATGGAGAAAGAACACATAAGTGAGATAGATCTTTGGAGTAATAACTACATGGCATAAATATAAAATAAGACCATATTCATAAAATGTTTTCTCGAAAAATCAGTAATGCCTTAGAATATGACCAGAACTGGCTTTATTTTTGATGTATGTAGTACATAATGCTAAATATTGTAATATGTATTATTCAGCAAATATTAGACCTGAAGACTTTATGCTTTGGCATTCTACTTTACTGTTTTATTCTACAAATGTTTGTTAATTGAGGACTAAATAGTTCTGGTTTTGCATCCCTTCTTAGCACCTAGCACAATGTCTTTGATGGAGATAGTAGGCTTTGAATATTTATTGAAATTAGGGCCAACATAATGAAATAGCATCAGTGTTGGACTTGCAGAGTCAAGATGACCTGATTTAAAAATTGTGCCTCTGACATTTATTAACTCTGTGACCATGGGCAACCCTCTTTACTTCTCTGAGCTTCAGATACCTCTCAAGATTTACCTACTGAATTATAGTTGAGTTTAAAATCTTCATTGACCAAGGTAATCACAAATCCTTGATGAATTGCTTAATATACTTTCCTGTTAGAAGGTATGATGCCCTTGTGCAATTCAGTCTTTTAGGAACTATTCACAAACCATAGAATTTTGTACCCAGAAAAAAACATTGTTCAAATGCAGTATCTCTAATATTTGAGAATAGAGATGTTGAATATTAAGTTTTAGAAGTAAAAGAGCATCTCAAAGAAACTCAGCATAGTTCCTTTTTTTTTAAATATGTAAAAAAAAAATTTAGAGGGATCAAGTGCCTATGGAAATATATCTAATAAGTAGTAGATCTCCACCTAGATCCCCCTGGATGATTGGCCTATTTTTATACTATATTATTTCTCTCTTGTTATTAAAATTCTTGAGTAAAATGTAAAGACTTCTAAATTTAGATAGACATAGACCTTAGAAATTATTTGTGAGCTTTTTGACTTCTGTTCAAACCTCTTACGCCTAGATTTCATTTTTATCATTTGAGGCTTGCTTTTTCTTTGTTTTCCTGTTTCCTTAGCTTGTTTTTCTTCTTAATATCATAAGATCATAATTCTTCAGAACATCTTAATCTGTTGGATCCAGTATGGTATATTTAAAAATTAGGAATTATGGATTCTAGTCTTGGCTTTATCATTTATCTTATGAGGTATTCTGTATGAATAAATATCCTTTACTTGGTTTAAGTTTATGTAAAGTCTTTTTGTTGTGATAAAACAGAAATAAGATTTGTTTAGGTTCTGTTCTGAGACCTCTTAAATGATAATTCATTGAAGAACATTGTGGAAATGGTAATATGAACCAGGAGGGAATTTACTGAATACAGCACCTAACAATTTATATTCTAAAAATATATTCATATAGGAAACAGGAATTTAGTGAGGTGCTTTTAAAAAGAGTAGCAACAGATTTTGAACAGGAGAAAGGAAAGGGGAAGGGAGTGAGTATTTATATAATGTCTGCTATGTGCCAGGAATTGTGCTAAGTGCTTTTGGCATCTCATTTGGTCCTAATAAGCAATCCTTCAAAGATATACCGTTTTTACCTCCATTTTATAGTTGTGAAAAACTGAGGCAAACCGGTTCTGCAATTTGCTCCGGGTCACACAACTATTGTCTCAGGTTTGATTTGAACTTGGGTCATTCTGATTCCAGGTCTAGCATTCTATTCTGTCCATTGTGCCATCCGGCTTCCTCCAAAAAAAGTATAGAAGCTGAGGGACTTGAATGATATAAGGTCTCCTTAATAAGATGTATTTTCCATCAAGATTACATAAGTCTGGATAGCCAACTAATACAGATGGAAAAGCTTTTTTTTTTTTTTAACCAAAAGACAGTACCAACCTTAGCAAATTTATAATCTAATGAGTATGTTTCAATCAAACCAAACAAGTTAGAAGGAATGGAGGGAGTAAGGATATAACTTTCATAGAGAATCTGCGGCAGAGAGGCAAAGGAGCTACATATAAATCCAGTACAGGGTAGCTGGAGCAAAAAAGGAATATTGAGTGACAAGATAGAGCTCTTTCCTCATTCCAGGGACTAGCAAGGAGGCCAAACCTGAGAGGACCAAGGTTGTTAAGAGTAGATGTGCAACTTAGCTCAAAGCTAAAGAATCTATTCAGGGAATGCAAAATCAGGAAACTGATTTTGGAAAGGGTTGAAGAAACCCAGTAGACCTGGCTTGAGGTTTGAGAATCTAATTATTCAACTCTAAAGAGTATTTAAGTGAAGTCAAAGGAACTAGGACTTGCTGCTTCATGTTTTATGCCAGCCAGGCTGATCTTTGGCAAACCATTGAGAATTAAAAATCTGCACTCTGAATACTTGTTCCTATGCTTTAGTTTACTGTCCTCCTCCTACTAGCCAAAATTTTGAAGTAAAAGTTCTGCCTTTGTGCTGGTTGAAATTAGGGGAAAGGTTGAAATTAGGAAAAAAGGGGAAAGGTTGAAAAAGGGAAATTAGGGAATTAATTATTCACACCTTGATCAAGTATAATGACTGAAAAAAGAGTACATTAATTGGGAACCTTTAGGCATACCTGACTAGCAGTGGAATTAGTCACAAAAAGGTCCTCTCATACTTTGGTTTCTCCATTTGCTTCTTTGGCCCTTTGTAGATTGCAAAACTGAGTTAAACCCCGCTTGATAGAGATAGAAAATTAACAAAGGTAATTTTTTAAACATAACATTTCTAAATCACGTATTAGAATTTCCCAGAAAGATTATTTGAATGCCAAGTAGTGGTGATAGGAGTGTTTGTGATTGTGGTATTCTTAGCGGTCTTTTCAAATGCTAGAGAAGTGCTAACATTTTGTTATGGTCACATTTATTTAATTTTGTCTTTTTTTTTTTTTTTTAACAGGTCATCCTCATAGAATTTTTACCAAAGACACCGATTTTTCGACCAGATTAGCATTTGCTTTATTTATAGAGACTTATCCAAGTATGTTGTCTTTCCAATGGTGCCTTGCTTGGTGCTCTCCTGGTGGTGACATAGCATTGGTTCTACAGAATCTTGTGGTGTTGTTTTTGTTTTTTTTTGTTGTTGTTTTTTTGTTTTTTTTTTAAATAACCGCATGTTCTAGTGTGTATTTTTTGTCAGACTTTGCAAGTTATTTCATACAGATGTTAAACAATTAAGTTATTGTGCTTTTTCTGTTAATGTATTCTGATTTTCAAAGATTACTTTTTTTGTATTATCAAAAAAATACATTTGAACATAGCCTAAAAGTGACCAGGCTTTTTTTTATTTTTAACCCAAGGTTCATGATCCCTTCACTGTAAATTACTTTAACATAAACACACTTTCTGTGACTCTTTGTGTATCATTCCCAGTGGATATTCTTTATTTTATACTTTTTTATTAATTTAATCAGTCTATCCCTTTTGAAATTGTGAATTTTCTGTACTAGTCTTTTTGGGATTTAAATCCCCATCCCCCAAATCCAGCTCCCAATCCTCACCCCTATTCTGAGTAGAATATCTGTGTTCTTTCATGGATAAATCATATCAAAATAGTCCTGAAAATATTCTACCTTCAATGTTGTTAAAACAGACATTGAATTATTGTCTAGAATAGGAGAATTGATTAAAGGTATGCATGCATCTAATGGTTATTAGAGCTCAGGATCACAGAAAACATAGTAGCATCACAGCCTACATATATCTTTATTCAAGGTTACATCTTTAATGATGGCCTTACTTGGGTTATTTTTTATTGTTTACCAAATCTTATATGCCAAGGTGCAGAAATACTCATTTTTAGTAAGTATTTATCTAAGGAACACATTTTCCATGGCATCTTCTTTGCAGTTCTTGATTGGATAATCTTAAAACAACAGGTTTGAAAAATTAAAAATGGAGACAAATAAAGGCCTTTACCACTTTCCAAAGGATACTCAAAATAAGATATATAGGATAATAGTGAGAATTTAAGATATGGAGAAGGTAACAATTTGTGTACATGCTGGTTCTTTTAAAAATTTCGATCTATTAGAGTAACTTAATTTTCTGCACAATTGTTCAAGAATTTTTTTTAAAACGGGGATATGACCTAGTATTAAGTCAGTCCAGTTATATTCATTCTTTCTTTTTTTTTTTTTTTTTTTTGGTTGTATATACCTTCATGCATTTAAATTTTAAAAAATATTTTCAGTGGTGTATATGTAAGTTTTTTGTTCTTTTTACAAGCCTGGAATTACACAAATTTTAATGTATGTTAAGAACTTGTTCCATACAGCTGTGGTATCGAGCAATAATGTGAATAATTTTGAAACATATATACTCTGATTAATACTTTGTATTAAGAATTGGTACCACTACAAAACACCTTCCTCCTTGTATTAAATCTTTTAAATACCAGTTTCATTAATTTATACATCTGTATTTTTTAAGTGTTCTGTGTATTTCTCCATAGTACTGTATTCTCTAAAATGGTTGGATGTCATCCTATATTTGACATCAGGAATTGTCTGAATAGTTTATCATTTTTTTTCTGATATTGTTTACCTTTGGTGCCCAAAATTATAGTTAACAATTTAAAAAGAATGATTACCTTTCTTTTGAAGAGCTCAAATTGCAGAATCCAATCACATGTTTCACCTCATTTAGCTTGTATCTAGGGTATGTTTTGCTGCCCTTTGAATAGTGCAATTAAAATGTTATGCTATTCAAAACAATACTGTAATATTCCTTATTGGGTTTAATGGAAAAGAATATATTATTTGGAGAATATTTCTTTTGTGTAGGATGTGAAACCAGAGGAAAGGTAGGCTGCTTGTATAGAGTTAGATGATGCAGTAGAATGCATCATCTCTAAATGTGATGCTTTATCTTGCATGTGTAGATGTGTCTTCTTGGCTTCCTTAGTGAAAAGAGCTGAACCTGATTAGAAGGATATATATTTTTCTTCCTACCTTAGTCTTTCTTTTTTATCAGCCCTTAAAAAGATGTGTAGGGTCTTTTGAAAGTATATTTTTTTAATGGAGTCTCAAGAGAATATGAAACTTACTATGAATGGTAGTGTTAAGTATAGTGTCCTTTTTAAGCCTTTCTAATTCTCCTTTTTAATTAAATGGAGAAGTGTGTCATTTGCTTAAAGAGATTCTCTGGGAATGTGCACTCTTAGACTTTCAATGTGTATCTGGAAAAGAACCATGAATGCTTAATATGCCGGCACTACCATGAGCCAATTATGCCTTGAACACTTAGGTTTTCGTGCTTTGGTTTTCATTAGTGTCCCCCAGTGTAAGTGTAACTGGGTTACTCTTTTTTTTTTTTTTTTTTTTTTGCAGACTGAATTTGAGTGGCCATGTTACTGAAAATCACAAATGTCAAAGATGCCTTTATATGTAGGCTGGTCTGAAGGAAATACTCAAAATTGCAATTATTCTATAGTTCCCATGAATTCTGAACCATATTATTATTTTTATACTGGCAAAGTGGGATACTTGTAAAACCCTCAGTGAATGTGTAGATTCTTACATAAGCTTAGTGAATAATTTGCATATCATTTGTGGTTTTGGAAATAATTCACCATTCTTGTATAGAAAGAAACATTTGATGGTATTTAAATGTACTATATGACTTGTGTTCCATTGATTTAAATGTTATGTTAGTAAAATTATGTCCCTGGAAATTTAACTATGCAAAATGACTTATTAGTGAAAACCATAGCCAGTCTGACATGATATGGATGGTTAAGACAAGTGTCAGTTTTTCATTCAAAAATTATTCTCTTAAGTTGCTTAGTCTAAGTAGAAATAAACGGTCACTAATGAATGTGTTTGCACTCTAGGAAAACTAGTATTATCTGCTACTTTTAGGCAGAACTTATATTTATATTGTGAAGTAGTGATATTCTCAAAGCCTGTGCAGCAGTAACCAAAGGCTTCCTCTTTCCATTAGCTTCCCATATGACTAAAGAATTATAGTTCAGGAAGAATCAAAAGGTGACTTAAGGTATCTAAAGGTCTTGTTCCTAGTGTCATTTGTAGAGTTTTTCAGCTTGTTTCTTTAAATGTAACTTGTCAGTCCCATTATATGTTGTTGGTTTTCAGGAACATAATAGGATATCTTCAGGCAGATTTGCAAAGTTTGTTTTTGGTGCCCCTCCCACCTTCATTTCTGTACCTTTTCCTGTTTGGGCAATCTTTCCCCCCTTAACCCTGGATATCTAGACCTCCCATGTTCTACTTCCTTTAAGCCTGCCTTCCCTTCCTTTTCCCCTTCCTCTTCCCTTTTCTTTCTTCCTCTTCTTTTTTATTTCCCCCTTTCTCTTCTTCCCCTTCCCTTTTCTTCCCCTCCTTCCCTTTCTTCTTTCCCAAATTATCTCTTCTTTCTTGTTTTTGTAAAGGAAAACTCACAGTTTCCTGCTTGAGTTATTGAGTGTTACTTTGATTATCACAGAAGATAGGAGAATCACTGATAGGTTCAGCCTTCTCTGGGGATATTTGCATTTTTAAAAGAAGAGCTTATTAGCCCAAGTGATTTGTTTATTTGTATGAATAAGAGAGAGGATATCACTCTAGCCTCATCTCTGTTGCCACCAACAGTAGCTCCAAAATTAACTTTGCAAGCCCTCATGTCTAGCACTAGGTTCAAAGCATGTACTCGGTCTTTATTTTGTACATAAATAGAACCTAGTGTTCTCTTCTTTTCTAAGATTACTGCCCCCTGTGACCCCAAAGCTGTTTTGTAACCTTTTAATTATTTCATATTCCCCTTCGAAGCTGTTTCCTTGAACAATACATTTGTTCTCACAAAGAAAACATCAAAAAAAAAATCCTTCTATGGGAAACAAAAAGAAAAAGGGCAAAATGGAACTGTGGTACTCCAATCCTTTTCCTCTGTTTTATGGTAAGAGGCATAGTTGATGTCTCAGCAGGTTTTAGGAGGAGAGGTTGAAAAAGAGGACGTAGCTAAAGTATTAAAATAGAGAAGTTTCCCCCTTTCCTGCATCAAAACTACTTCCTTTAATTTGTTCTTCTTCCATCTTCTATCAACTAGTATTTTGTTAAAGGTTTAATAAGATTATTCTATTATAATATTTTGAGTCTGGATACTTTTATAAAGATAAATTGAGATTACCAACTTTTTATTATTGTTTCTGTTTTCCAACTTTCCATATTCATGTCCATATGGTATGATGTGGGGTGTTCAATATATCCTGAAGTTTTAAGAGTTGCTATTATATCCTCTTTCTAGAACATAGAAAGGTATTATATTATTTGGTTTAGAAAGTTATGACTTTCAAAAAAGTTTCAAAATTTTTTTAGTCATAGAGGAATAGATTTTTACAAAGTAGAAAATTTAAATCCCCACAAACAGTTTTTTTAGGCTAAACCAAATGCTGAAATTCACTTGATGTATTTTTCTGTTAACTTTGTGTGAGACAAGGTTATTTTGTCTCAGTTTTTCCCATCTACAAAACAAAGATATGATTACCTACCTCATAGAGTTATTTGAACTAGTATTATGTAGTTGTTAAAAATCTGTATGAAAGAAATTAACTAGTTGGTTTCTAAGAGTAGTGTTTGAATAGTAATAGTAGTTGACTTTTTATATTTGCCATGTCAGCACAAACCTTAGAAACCAACTAGTTAAAGATTTCAAGTTTACGTCTGCATTTTCAGAATTGGGGATACTTGTATGTGATTGGAATACTGTTTTTGTTATAGGAAATTACATGTAGCACTTGAAGAAAGGCCCTTTTTATCTCCACAAATGTATAAGCCTAGCATAGCTGAATAGAGAATTGGATTTAGAGAATCTATGGATCTACACACCAGCAGTATATGAGCAAGCTCTTTCATTTCAGGGCTTCAGTTTCTTCATCATTAAAGTAAAAAAACTGAGCCTTCTGCTCTCTCTAGGGTCTCCTATACTTACCATTCTTTAACTTCTGATACAAGATTCCTTTGTGTCAATAGTACATCTACTTAAAACTAAAATGCTTTGAAATTTAACACATATTAATTTTCTGATGATAAGTCATTTAATCAACTAAGTCCTCAGTTTCCTTATCTGAAATGCTTGTACTGTTTGTTTCAGAGGATTGCTATAAGGAAACTTCTTTTTCCTTAAAATACTATGTATGAGTTACTATTATTGCTATTTTGAGTATGGCATTTCTTAAGCAAGTAGTTAATAATTAACTAGAGCAAGAGACTTTGTTTATGGAAAATATAATCTATCTCTTGCCTAGAACCATACAACAACAACAAAAAAGGTTAGTTTTCAATAGAGAGAGCAGTGTAATCGATTGTCATTTGTTGAATTTTAGTGTATTCTTGAAAACATTTCCCCTAACTTTTTTTTAAAAAAAATTCCTGTCCCCATTTAATATTTTATTGTTAAATACATATTTGTTCAGGTCTAAAGACTGGTATGAAGGTCAGAGGTTTTTAATACTTTCTCAAAGAAGAAACATATTCTTCAGGTTGAAGACTTTTCCATTTCTAAGTAACATTCCATTTAACTAGGCAATTTCAACTATCCCATTACATCTTCATGAATTTTTTAGAAATTGGGGAGTTTTTGCTTTTGTTTTTATGAACCGTAGGCATTAAATCTTCTTTATAGTTTCTCCTTAAAAAAATTAGCAAAGTAAATGACATTAAATTCTTTCAGAATTAATAAGCATTATAAAATTTCCTAATAGTGGTGTTAGAAACAAGATGCTCATAATAATTACCAGATTGGGGAAATAGTTATATTGTCATGTAGTAGTTCTTTAAAAGGCTGAAGGCTATGTCATGGTCAGTGACTGTAGACAAATTAATGTCATTTTTTTATATACATATATCACAAGAAATTTTAAAAGTTTGATTTAGAATAGGGATTTTTGTCTACTAAGTTGCTCTTGGAGATGCTTATGGTTAGTGTGTCAAATAAAGCATGTGTTATTTGTCTTGTTAAATTTAATGATATTAAACTTAGCTCAACAACAATTGCTGGGTAAAAGATTTCAGGAATTTGTGAATATTTACAAATAAAACTTTGGGGGTCATTTGCAAACAAAACACTTAACTGTTCAGAAATTATTGATGACCCCTGAGAAATTAAATGAAGAGCTGGCGCTCTGTTTCATGCTGCTATCAAAGAATGTAAAATCAGGTAAGTCAAGTAATATTTTTTATTCAAATCAAATTTTAGTTAAATGTTCTAAATCTAATTTTAATTGTTGAAATTCTTTTAATTTCCATGACAGAGATTTAAAAGTTGTTTTTCTTTCAACATTAAGAAATTATGAATCATAATAAAATAAAAACACATTCATCTTTTTAAGTAAAAAAAAATTATACTGCTTTGGCAGTGTTGGAACTATATAGTTCGTAAGAATGGAGAAGTAGAAGTAGCAGCTATGGACTTAGTATTATAATGTGGCCTGGGAAAATTTGTTTAGGTTTGAGTCTATATTTTAATTGATTCATATGTAAAATACTTATCCAGATTTAAAAAAAAAAAGCTTTGATAAAACATCAGTATGTTCATTTTATTAAGTTTTCACTTGCTGATTTTTTTTAATAAGCAGATAAATATCTTAATTTAAATATAGGGTGATTTTTTTTTAATGATTAATGTACAACTAAGCATTATTATTCAACACTCAAATCTAAAATATGGACTGGTGGATTTATTGCCTATTTGTCTCTACAGATCATAAAATTGAATAAAATCCTTTTAAACCAATTTGAGTGGAAATGAGGGAGGAACTTGGGACTAAAAGAGCAATTACTTAAAGGAAATTGACCAAAAATAGCAGTTTTAAAAACTGGATTAAATAGATGAGTATTTCATAATAAATGTATATAAATGTATATATAGATATATTAATACATTGACCAGGAATAAATTTTTCAAACCAAATGTTAGTGCATAATTAGGAACTTGTATTTTAAGCTTAGTTTTTTTGGTATGTATTTTAAGTAAAATATGTATGCTTGTCTTCATGGATTTCTGATGATTGGAGAAAGATTTAGAAATAAACTCTGATTTCGTTACTATAATCTTTCTCTTCAAATACGTTATTTCAAGTCTACCACTTTATAAGGTAAATAAATTCTAATGTCTTAGTTTTCTAGTTCATATGTCTAAGTAAAATATTGACTTTAAAAGACAAATCAATTTAAGTATTTACACATCTGTAAATGAGCATGTATATGTGTATGTATATATCTACACACATACACAGAGGATTCAAATAGGATTTTTTTCTTTTCCTGACCACCCCAGGGTTGAAAAATTCCAACCCAAACAAACCTTAAAAAAAAAAAGTTTACGTCTATATGTATTGCATCTAATAAAATAATTATGAATCATTTCACTATGAATTAATCTCTTTTGCATACAGTAAGCCGAAATGCTTTTCTTTTGAATGTTTGCTCTTAATGTCATTACTTGAATTTTACCTCAGTTATGCAGTAATATAACCATTTGGATAAATCATTCAAGTACTTTCACTTAGCGGAGGAAAAATATATATATATGTATATATTTGTACACCTGTAGTTTCTAGATGACTGGCTTTTTTTTTTTTGTCTGTATCAGGCAGAAACACAATTTCAATGGTGAATAGCAACGTCCTTATATCCAGCCCAGACCCATCTAGTCATTTGGTACCTATTCAGTGACAGAGCTAAGCAACCTTGTGACTTTCCCTACATTATGTGTGAGATGCAGATTTCTTGAAACTTTTGCTTATTCTTTAAACTCCTCCCAAAAAACAACAACAACAAAAACCCCAACACTTCCCTGGAGCTCCCTGGAAGCATGCAGAGTGTTATAATTTCAGTTTGCAAAGTGGTATGATACAATGTTGCTGAGCAGAAAAGCACCCGATAGATTTAATGTAGCCAATTGTGTACTTTTGAAAAAAAGAGTAACTGTTCCCTGTGAGTTAATTTTGGATTTTTTCAAAATCTCTCTTTTAGGCTTTGTGCAGGATTCTTCCAGACAAATGCGTATTCCATGTGGGCCACTGTTCTGCTAAATGCTCTCAGTTCTCCTTTTGCAATCAAGATTATGTTGCTAAGGAGATTTTGCTTTTATTGGTGCCATTGATTTGTGTTAATACGTTTTGAATACCTCTTGGTATTCTTCCTTAGACAAGGCCAAAAGAAAAACTTCCCCGAGTTTCCCAATTTACATCACAAATGGAGCGGTGGTGTAATGAAGCCGTTATAAAGTGGGCAGTTGAAAGGGAACTAAAGAAGGGCACTCAAGTGAGAAATGAAGAAATGTGCCGAGTGCAGGCTGTGGCTGCCTTCGTCCAGCTGCAGGAACTGGCTCCAGCCTGAGGCCGAGGGAGAGGGAGCGCCTCCCTCCAGAAAGACCACCCACTTTCTGTGGCCTTGCTTGGCACTCCATAGATTACCTCATTGACGAAGATGGGGCCATCACAAAGCCAGAAGAAATGGTTCTTAGCCCTGGAGCTCCTTGACTTGTTTCCCCCAGAGCATGGCTAAGACCACACTTTGGATTCTAGGTGATCTCCAAGTAGTTGAAGAGGGGAACCCCAAGGATGAGGAACCAGGCCCTGAATGTTGAGGTCGGTGCATCTCCTTCGTGGGGGAGACAACTGGGTTTGGCTACCTGCCCCTTTTTCCGATGGCACTCTTCCCCCATCAGCATTGTGAGTGGATCCAGAGTCTAAGAAAGGGATTTGAGCTGACTTATTAATTGGCTTGCTTGCAACTTAGTAAGTGCTGTGTGGAAGAGCATCCAGTTAGAAGAGCTGAGCCCTTCATGTTCTTAACCCCTGTAGGAACTCCCATTCAGAGATGACAACGTTCCAGAGAGGGACACGGTCGCATAGACTCTTATTATGTTCTGCACTGATAGCATTAAGATTTCAGGCTGTTGCTTTTAATTTTTTGAAAGTTACTTAGGCTTGACAAGTTCTGTGTGAAAAGTAATTTCTAGATGAGGTTTAAAGGAAATTCAGAATTTGTCACAACATGGAGAGAGTCACTTTATAAAATACAATTGTATATGTGTAATAAGCTTGTATGAAAAAAAATAACCAGAGATAGTGGTGAATTGATTCAGCAAAATAATTATAGATTTAAACCCTAAGTGTTGTAACACTGAACTGAGCAAGAAATACATTCTCCAAAGGCATTCTGAGGTCACTGGGAAGCATGTAATTTATGGAAAGTGTGGTTTGGGAAAGAAAGCTCTCAGTTTCTTCTGTCAACAGTATCTTTCCAAAAGACTTTTAAAGAACCAGAAAACCCAGAGATTGAAGTCAATAGAAATCAATCATTCTCTTTCCAGTGATGAGAATTGAGCTGTTTAGGCAGTAAAGATCATGGTGTATTCTCCTTAAGTTTGACTGATTTGGGTGTTTCTTGACAAATACTGGGCTGTTTTCAGAAACACTTTCAGTGAGTGGATTTCAGTTTCAAAGAAGAGGCGACATTAGAAATGGTGGAAATTTTTATTTTAAAATTTAGTGAGGAAAAGAATACATGAACATTTCTTCCAAATTGGAATTCACTTAAGTGGAACTGGAACTTAAAACATATTGCTTAATAAGGTAATGTGAGACCGTGTGTTTGCTCTGTGTATTAATAATGAGTATGAAATAAATCTGATCCCTAATGTATTTTCTTTTTAGTTTTTGACAGATAAATATCTGGTAACACTAGAGAAATTACTGTCAACTAAGAAAAGAAATAGTGTCTTTAAAAGTGTCTTTTTCAGCCACTCCATGCTTGTTATGCTGAAATGCCAGACACAGTCCTTGGATTCTTGTCTGGATGATGAGTGATATCAATAAAGAAAAACTTTGGAATATTTGTAAATAAAGCGTGTCATCATGACGAGGTATTTCAGAATAAAATAACTACTTTGTACTTCTGGTTTTGTTTGTTTTTTGAATGTGAACATGTGGTCCTTGAAGGAAGATTATCCAGCTCGTATTTTTCAGAATAAGAACAAAACAAATCATGTGTCCACTTAGCTCATTGCTCTTATACATACTATACATACATACTATACATAGTGGCTACTCAAAAGATTGACAGTGAAATAAAGAATTGACGTTATAAAAACATACTTGAAGGATTTGAGCATATTGCATAATGCCTGTTGGATCAAATTTTAAGCAGTTCGGGCATTTGATGATGTTCTCGTCCTGATCACATCCTAAATATTTAACCTTATAAGTTATTCCTCTGGCCATGCTACCGCCCAGCTACACTGGCTTTCTCAAAATGCTTCACATATGATATCATGTCTCCTACCTGGGCCTTAGCACTGGATATCTCTGATACCTAGAATGTGCTCTATCTTGACTTCTGCTTTCATCAAGTTCAGTTGGAATTAGGTTTTAGTAGATGAGTACTTGGGAGTCTCTCACCATACCCATGTTGTAACTCAATTCCTCAGGGCAAATTATAAGGCTGTGCCATGAATCAAAAAAAAGTTGAGAATTTTTCTTCAGGAAGCCTTAACCAAACCCAATTTCTGGTGTCTTTCCCCCTTCTCTCCCATTATTTCATATCTGTAAATATTTTGTATTTATTTGTGAGTAAGTTTTTCTCCCTTTGTTAGGGTACTGGCTCCTTGAGGGCAAGTTTCTGGGTTGTTTTTTTTTAATTCCCAGCCCCTGCCCTAGTGCTTGACACTTGGTCTCTGAATGCTTATTAGTTGATTTTAGGTTGTTATTTACTTGTTAAGGAAAAAGTGGATAAAGTGCCCACAAAGTATAATGCACAGAGGAAATTTCCTAGTTCAGTCAAGTTGAATTCAAACTGGAATACCAGTTCTAAATCTTGTGTTTTAATAACATATTTTCTTAGACTCAGTGATAGAATTAGAAACTGATCTTTTCTGGCTATCCTCTGTTCTTCCATTTATTGTTTTAGGATAAGGATTGGCTCTGTAAAAGTACTACAGAAAGTTGTTTATCAACTTATCAAAATAATGTGTCATTAATAACTGGCACTGTACTGTAATAGCATGGTGAGAGTGAGATACCGCTGTTGGACAGTTCGTAAGCTCCCCTGCCATCCTTGTTCTGTCAGGAGAAAAGCCTCCATAAAATGGGTACACTCCCTGTGGTGAATTTATAGCAGGGTATGAATAAATGTGGATGTGCTGGCACTGGTGATTTGTGGTCTGTATCACTAAAAGGAATATCCACATTGAGTCATTTGAGTACAGGAAAGAACTAAAATAAAAAATCCTATTTTGTCAGGATGGGACCTCTCCGTAGCCACTGTCAACATTGTTTTAAAAAAATCATTTGAAATATTGTTTGGACCCTTCATTTTGACAAATAAAAAAGAGGCTAACTCACTTGCACCATCTCACATAGTTCATTTGTGATAGAGCCAAGATTAGATGCTAGATCTTGATTAATAAAATAAATCTCAGGTGTTGAGGAAAGGCCCTGGGTCTGTCTTTTGCAAAATGTTCATTACATTAAAAATAGACAGACTTTTAATAATGGGGACATTGTATATATTTAGCATATTTAAAATAAAATTCTGAATTTACTCTGAAATAAGAAAATTTAAAATTCTGTATGAGTGTTAAGTTCATTTTAAGAAATGGAGTTTCATTCCCCTGCCCACCCCAATCCAAGTTCATATGACAGTCTTAATTACTGCCCACCCATGCCTTCAGCTTTCCTGGGAGTGCTTATTAAACCAATGCGAAAACATTTAGTATGGCTGGCAGCCTACCAGACCTTGAGTTAAACATTCTTGGGGCTGGCTAGACTGCTTGGTAGCCAACTTCACATCAGATTAAACGCATTCTATACATGCTGAATAGCCCAAACAACCCATTTTTATACTAAAAATGCATGAGATGTGCTGAGTTTTCTAAGGTAAAATCTTATGCTTTCCTGTGCTTTAGTGATATCAAAGAAAATGCACAATCTTTGATTGAACTTTGTCTTTTTGGGAGGAAAGGGGAATAGTTGAGAGCACTGATGGATAAAAGTAATGGCTGGTAAAAGAAAGCTATGACAGTACGATTTTTAGACTCCTTTGATCAGATGTGGTCTTTAACGATAAATGCTCATTAAATTTGACCTGAAGAAAAAGTATATGTTTCATCATTTTAAAAAGAAGATTCATAAATATAAATTTTGGTTTTTTGGTCAGATTGAATTTTTCAGAGTATTTTTACGGTGTGAGATAAGTTCAACAAATGTTTTCATTGCTTTCATCTTTTTAATGTTAATTTCATTAAATTTGGGGGTACTGACAAATCACAACAAGAAATCCTGCTGAATTGATTTTCATTATTTGAATAATCCACGTATGTAAACTTTACCTAATACTGTCATATAAAATGTGATTTTTTTTTTTTTTAAATAATGAGGTGTGCTTTGAACTTCATTGCTCAGTCATACAGGAAACTTATTCTCCATTGGCTTGTCCATCTCATTCTGGGACCCTCCAGAGGAGAAATGGATAATTATGATAATCTGAGTGACAGTGTAGAGTTGAAGTCCTTGACTCTAAGGATTATTTGGAGAGATTAGGATAAAAGAGGTCATGTGACTTTGCTCCATTATGTCACTAATTTCACATATATAATCTTTTTTCAAGCACTGATTAGAAAGATCTGTGAAGGCACAAACTAAATTTCAGAGTCTTGTTTTCTATAGGTTGTAGCCAGGGACAACATAAAAGATTGGGGTAATAGTGGCTGTTGTAATTAGTTGAAATGAGGGCCAAGTGTTCTGTATTCTAGGAGAAGTGGGCTTCTTATTGGGCTTGATCTGTCTGTTGAAGGTGATTGGCAAGCTGGTGCCTCTGAAATGGCAGGCAAGCTTCCCCCCCCCAACCCCCAGTCATTGGCATCAGGACTAATGGCATTTGGGCTTCGTGCCACAATTGAGTAAAATACTGCTTGAAAGTAAAGTAATGCATTCCCATGTAATGTGAATTAACGCTTCAAAGACACCATTAGGCTCTTGGAAAACAGGAAGTTAGTTTACATCCATGCATAACACATTACTTGTAGAAACTCTGTTAATGACAGGCAAACCTTTTGATCAGGAGCTTTTATGTAATATCTGGTAACAGAAGGGATTGTGCAAAAATAGAAATGATCACTAATATGAGCAGCAATGTAAACTAATGAACTGTTTTTGTAAGTCAAGAATGCATTTGAGAGGACTAACGGGACCTATTGCTGCATCTTTAAAAAATGTAGAATTCAGGAGCTGGGTCTTATTTCTGTGTTTGTTTTGATAAATAAGTTCTTTTACATTCTTTCTTTTCAATAGAAAGTAGTGTAATGCTTGGAGATTTGAGCTTATGACTGTTCTAAACATTTACTCAAAATTTACAACTAATCCTACAGAAATGAATAATACTATACAAGGAGGATGGCACCATTTCAATTATCTTAGACATTACTTCTCAATAGAAAAGACAAATCCCAAATTTTTATTTTCTACTCATAGTATGTTCTATTTTTTAATTGAAATTTCAAGATTATCACTTGAAAATGGCATTTTTGCTTTCCCAATTTCAATTCATTACAGTTTTAAAATAGGTACACAAAAAAATTTTTCATTACAGATGAAAAAACTAATCAAGATCCTTTTGATCCAGAAAATTTACCTTAGAATTTAGCCTTTTGTTTAGCTTTCTGTCATTGTTTTTTACAACTTGATCCATTAAATTGAACATATTAACTTCCTAATGAACTTGTATGATTAGAGAATAATCAGTGTTTTTTGTTGTTTTTTTGTTAACAATAACTTTTTTTTTTACAACAGTATATAATCACAATTTTCTTAGGAACTTTAGGAGCATATTCCTTTGTTTTGTTGTGGTGAAATTTCTCTGGTTTATTGTAATACTATTGTTGAGATATTGTTTATATCAAGAGACTTCTTAGGACTTTTTGCCTGCTTATAGAAGTTTCTTTATATCAGGGTTCTAGTTGAGCCTTGGGACATTCTATCCCCAATGTCCTTTGAAATTCAGCTTCTTAGAAGAAGAAAATGCAGTCTTTCTTTGAAAAATGTTATTTTTCATCTAGAAAATTCAGTCTTAATGACTTTTTCTTTTTGTATTTGTAAGTAGACAATGTCTTATAGACTATTTGGGCTGAGAATCAAATAGAAGAGTGCAATTGGATTGCCTTTGGAATATTATGAAGCACTTTAAAAAATGCCAAGCTGCTTCTTTACCTGTATGCCTGTTTGGGTTTTTTGTTTGTTTATTTAAATACAAAATATTCTCCTGGTGATGAGTGATGACTGTGAGCCATGGGATACCACAATCTTCAAAGATTTGAAATTCCATATAATACTAGTGGAAACATCTACGAGAGTTGAATTTGGTAGATTGTATTGTAGTACTAGTGACAATATACAAGATGCAGAGTAAATGGTAATGTCAAAGAAATTATAGAAAAGGTGGCAAACCAGTAATATAAGAATTAAAAAACACAGTTCAAATGCTTTGCTATCAATGAAATGTTTAAAACCTAAAAGAAATATCTCAACACTAGGTAGTTCCATTCCCTTCACATGTCGCCACCCCTGTTTTATTTTTTTATTTAAAGTTTTTATTGTACTCTTTTTTTGTGTGTGTGTGAAACATTCCCCTACTCCTTTCAGCCATTCTAACAATACTTACAGTTAAGCCCATTTGACCTTATATACAACTCACAGCTATAGTCCTGATGAAAAGAAGGTAGCCCAGCACTATTTGTGCAACAATATACTGCCTTTTCAAGAATTTGGTATGATTCTTCAAGGAGTGCTGTAAAACAGTTACATTGTTCAGTCATGTCATTTTGAAAAAAAAAAATGTGTTATGGTGACTTTTGATTTTTGTATGTAATTTCTGGAAATAACTTTCTCCCACCCCCATGTGAACATTTCCTTATTTTTTTAAAGGAATCTAACAAAAATACCCAATTTAATCAGCCATATTAATTTTTGTATGTTCATGCTATGTTCCCTTGTGACTAGTAGTGTTCACAAGGAATCTTAATCAGATGGACTTTGCCTGTGTTTCCATATACACATTTATTACTGTTATTCACCCCTCCCCCCCAAAAATGGTCAATTTCAAGTAATATAAAAAAGGCAGCAAACTAGCCATATAACATAAGTGCTAATGATGGTAACAAGGAATTTAGGAATTGCCATATGTCAGTTTCTGTGGGAGATGATTTTTTGGAACTTTAAGAAATCTTCACATGAATGTAGCCCATTTAGCTATTTAAAAAAAATTATTTTATATTGCTTAACTATTTGCAATCTTTGAACACAATTTAACCAGGTAGATAATTGTCCCCCCAACACCTCATTTCACCTTTTAAAGTTATGTTTTTTAATCAGAAATCACATTTTTATCTGTCTAATCTCAGTCCCTCTCCAATTGAGAATAAAAGATTTACAAATATATATAATCCAGCAAAAAACATTTAAATATTGGCCACATCTTTTTTTTTAAATATGTCTCAGCACTCGAGTCCTTTCTTTTATTAGGAGGGTAAGTAGCATGTTCAATCATTAGGCCTCTGGAATTACAGTTGGTGATTATGCTGATTCTATTTCTCTTTCAGTTTTGTCTTTACCATATTGTCATAATTGTGTGAATTGTTCTGTTTCTGTTCACTCTGCATCAGTCCATGTAAATCTAGGTTTCTCTGAAACCATCCCCTTAATCGTTTCTTACAGTAAAATAATAATCCAGCACATTTATATATACGATAGCCTTTTCTATTATTCCTCATTTTAAGGACACTTCTTCAGATTCTCATCCTTTACCACCTTTAGACAAACTATAAATATTTATGTACATCTTTAGTGTTTTGTTTAGGAGTAATACCTCTCTTAATCTATCCTTTCTCTAATTTCCCCTTATCCTTTTTCCCCTTTCCCTCCCATTTCCCCATTAAGCAAAACATGTATGTTTTCAATTCTTTGATCAGTTCAGATGATAGGTTCAAAGTGTCAGCAACTTCTTCCCATTCCTCACATAAATTTCTATTTGTTCATCTTGATTATGTGAGATAATTTCCCCTAACTTTCTTTTCTCTTCATCCCCAATATATCCCTCTTCCAGTCTCCATTTTCCACTTAAATTTTTCAGACATAACAGAACCACTCCTCATCCATATCTAATTAGACTCCCTCTATGACTCCTAATGATGATAGGGTTCCTAGAGAACTTATTTCATTTCTCCCAAGTGGAATGCAAGCAGGTTTATCCTTATTTAGGCCTTTATGATTGTTTCCCTTTTTAAAAAGTTGTAATTTATGAAATAAAACAAACATTTATATAACAGTATAATAAAAAGATGGTGAAACTGCAAATCTATTATCTGCAAATTGCTATTCCTTTTAAATTTATAATAGTTATTGTGTAACTTTTTTCCTTTCCCCAGGCCTTAGATATAGCTATTAGACACAAATATATATTATCTATATACATATTCATGTGTGTGTGTGTATAGTCATTCTATACATACTTCTATGTATACATTCTTTCTCTGAATGCAGATGGTATCTTATGTCTTATAGTTAATTTGGGGTATTTATAATGGTTAAAGTGGACTTTAACTTATTTGTTCAAAGTTGTACTTCAAACAATATTGCTATTACTTCATACAACATTTTCTTGATTCTGCTCATTTATTTTGTGCAAGTTTATCCATGTTTAAAATCATCAAGCTTATTTCTTGTGGCATAGTAGTATTCCATCAATTCCTAGAAGAATTAAAGGAGCCACTAAAGAAAGAAATTGAAAAGGAGCAAAAAAATTTAAAAACCAAGAGTAGCAGAGGAAAAATGAAAAAAAAAAAAGAAATAAATGAGAACTATCAAAGGCTTATGAAGAGAATGTCTTAGTAAAGGAAAGATAAAACTTTATGCTTCAGTACTTGCAGTTTCCAGATCACTTTTTTTTTCCCTCTGTATACTCAGTTTTATTGGCAAGTTTTTCTTAATTGTAAGTCTATAGCTTTTGCCTTTTGCTGTTGTTCCTTTATAGTAGCCACTGCTAAACCATGTGTAATATTGACTAGGCCTTCAATACATGAGTGCTTTCTTGTTGGTTGCAATATTTTTTTTTAATTGGTCCTAGTATTCCTGAGAATTTTTACTTGGGGGTTTCTTTCAAGAGGCAACTAATCCATTCTGTTTCTATATTTCCCTCTGATTTTAAGAGATCTGGACAATTTTCTTTAAAGATTTCTTGAAATAGGAGGTTAAGTCTCTTTTTTGGTCATGGCTTTCAGGTAGCTCAGTGATTCTTAAATGATCTGCCCTTATTTATTTTCTAGGTCAGTTGTTTTTCTTGTCAGATATTTTGTATCTTTTTTCTATTTGCTTTTGTTTTCACTATTTCTTGGTGTCTCATGGAGTCATTAGTTTGCATTTGGTTGATTCTAATTTTTAACAAGTTGTTTAGAAGAAAATAACTTACTGAAGAGTAAAGTTTTAAGTCTCCTTTTCCAAGACATTAATTCTCTTCATAAGTCTTTGATAGTTCTCATTTACTTACAATTTTTTTCATTTTTCCTCTACCATTCTTGGTTTTTCAAAAATTTTTTGCTCCTTTTCAATTTCTTTTTGTGTGTGTGTATTTGCTTTAATTTTTCTAGGAATTCTTGTCCAGTTTGTGCCTAATCTGAATTTATTCCCCTTTGAGGCTTATAACAGTTTACAGTTGTTTTCGTCATTATCTTTTTGTCTTTGTGTCTTGAACTTCCCTATCATAGTAGTGGTTGGTTTTGTTTGTTTGTTTTTGTTTTTGTTTTTGTTTTTTTTTGCTTATTCTTCCCATATGGTTTTTGACTCTGGCCTTTGTTAGGTTGAACTCTACTCACTTCTAGGGGATGTCTGAATTGAATTTTCTTCATATCAATTTGAGGGCCTATAAGTTTTCAGTGCTTTTAAAGTGACATGATGCAAGAAGAGACATGTTCACTGCTCTCTTGGTCTGCTCTTAGGTTTTGAATGGCAAGCTAAGATTCTGGAATTTGTTTTATCTTCAGTACTAATCTACCATTCCTCTCCTTCCTGGATCTGTGATGTGGAATTATGTAATGGGTGACAGAGCTGCCAGAAGGCAGCTACTTTTTCCTCCAACATTGATTTGGAGGTTTTGTAGGATCTCTTTTTGCTGGTATTTTATCTAAGGTTCCCTTTCTGTGTCTGGGCACTGTGATACCACCATGCTAAACTTCTGACCCATCCCAATATATCGTCTACAAACTTTCCTGACTTCCTAAATTGCTCTGGCCTGGAAAAATGACTCCCTTTGACTTTGTCTTGTCCTTCTCAGTCAGAATTTAGTCTGGCACATTTTCTTTATTATGGAGGAGAGATATTGGGAGGGCTAGGCAAAAATGTTTTCTCTCAAACATCTTGACATCTTTTTCCTAGACAATTATGTTCTTAATTTTTAAATAAATCTAAATCTTCAACAAAGATGAGCATTTCCATATATGAAAGACAGAAAAAAGAAGATTGCATAAAAACTGAATCTAACATTTATAGCTTTAAAAAAAAAAAAAAAGCTTACATTAACTTTAACATGGTCCTGGGAGCTTATATTCCGAGAGGAAAAGGCAATACATAAAGAGGAAAGGTAGGCAGGGTTCTTGGGATTTGGGATTTTGCAAGAATAATGAGTGTAAAAAAAAAAAAAAAGATAATGGGTGTAATCAAGGAAAAGAATAGCAATCTTGATTACTATTCACATAGCAAGACCATGAGGCAAAGTCTGGAGATGACTGTGGTGCTTTTGGGAAGATGACCAGCATTCATCATAGCTGAATGGTAGACACCTTGTTATGGTCAATACTCACCAATCAAGAGCAAAGGGCCAGAGGATGGGAGCTGGATTGTTGTATAAGTGGTAAAGGATGGAGCACATTAGCATAACAGAAAGATGGCTAAGGTGTTGACTTTGGATAGGAACCAATAAGACAAAAGAATAGTAACAAAAGGGGAAATGGGAAGGGTGATCTTCATTAGGAAATCCCCAAAAGAGAAAAATTTGAGGAAATGAGCAAGCAAAGAAAAACTCTCAATAAAATTAAGAAATATGAGGTAAGCAATCCCAAGAGAAATCTCCAGAAAAATAAGCACAATACTTTTTATTAAAACCAAAGAAAAAAATACAGTGGGGATAAAGTGAAGAATGGGTTAAATAGTATTTTAAAAATAATTAGCAAAATTAAAGTTCCAATGGAAGACTTGAAAATAAAATAGATGATGGATCAAGCAGCAATAGATTCCTTGGGGGGAAAAAACTAAAAGATTATACAAAATTTTAATGAAAACTATCAAAATATTGCAGTATCAGAAAAATGAAAGTTCTACAATGAACAAATAGTTGGAAGTCAGGGTTCAAGGAGAAAATCTAAGAATCTTTGTCATCCCAGAAAAATGTCTGTTAAACATTAAGCATCTTTTATGTGTGAAGCATCATGGGAAGGATTGGTAAAACAAAACAAACAAAAAACTTGCTAACTCTTTCAAAAAATCAAAATTACCTAGAAATTTTAGACCCAGAGAACAAGATGGAAAGCTATAACAATTCATAGAATGTCACGAGAGAGTAAACCCAGTTTTAGCACACCTAATAAGTGTACTTGCCAAGCACCAAAAACAAAATTCCATGATAGAGAAAACCAGTCAAGAATGATCTACCAAGAACTCCATTCAAAATTGTATAAAAATGTTGAAATATGAGATAGCACTGAAAAGCAAGTAAAATTACCCTCCAAGAATCCTGTGAAATGGACTTCTAATAGAATTGATTTCCAAGTACATAGCTGTATATCTTCTATGAAAAGTCTCCAGTCTAATTTTTAATGTCACAAAGAAATAAAGCATAATTTAACTTCATAACTAATCATTACTACTTTTTTTTTTTTAGCTTTTACCTAGTTATTTTCAGGTCTTGTTCAGTTCTTGTACATTGTGAGGGACTCCTTTGGGGTAAGAATGCTGAGGTTTTGTATTTGTATAAAACTATTGATTTACTCTAAAAAAGTATCAGATTCAGTATTATTCAGAAGACTTATCTTCTGAACCATGGACAAATCTATCACCTCATTCTCCCTCACCATATATATTCAGTCATCAAATCTTAGCACCCTCTATCCTATCAGTCCTCTGATGTACCCACCTCTCTGGTTCAGATCCTAATCATCATTCCTTTATACTGATTATTGCTAAAATCTCTGAATTGATCTCCCTCAAATATGTCTGTTCTCCAAACTATACTTCTCACAGCTGCCAAAGTGATATTTTAAAAATACACAGGCCTGACTATTCCAGTGACCCAGATAAACATTACAAGAGAAAAATTGGCTGTTCCTCATGCCTAGAATTGCTCTCCCTTTAAACTTGTGATTCTTTGAATGCCTGACCTTCTACCTGAATCACCTTTTCAGAAAGTCTTTCCTGGTCCCACTATCTACTGATGCCTTTCCTTTCACATTACCACATGAGTATTGTGCTTATACTAGGTGTGTATTGTCTCCTCTGTGAGAATGTAAACATCTTGAGTATATTCATTCTTATTCTCATTCTCTCCCCCTCCCTCCTCTCTCTTCCTGTCTCTTTGTCTCCCTCTCCCTCTCTTTCCCCCCATCTCTGTCTCTCTATATTATACACACACACATATATGAGTACATATACATAGAGTATATATAGAAATATGGAATATTATTGTTCTGTAAGAAACGACCAGCAGGACGATTTCAGAGAGGCCTGGAGAGACTTGCATGAACTGATGCTGAATGAAACGAGCAGAACCAGGAGATCATTATACACAGCAATAACAATATTACATGATGATCAGTTCTGATGGACATGGCTCTCTGCAACAAAGAATTATCTCAAACCAGTTGCAATTGTTCACTGAAGAAGACCATATATACCCAGAGAGAGGGAAATGAAATATGGACCACAACATAACATTTCCATGCTCTCTATTGAGGTTTGCTTGCATTGTGTTTCCTTTCTCTGATTTTCTTTTTTTTTTTTTTTCTTGTAGATAGGATTCTTGCACAACTTGTCAAGTATTTCAACATTATTAACATGTAGTGGACTTCCTGCCATCTAGGGGAGGGGAGGTTACTGAGGGTAAAATTTGTAATGGAAAGCTTTGTAAAGATCAATGCTGGGGAACTACCCATACATATGTTATACAAATAAAAAGCTTTAATAAAAAAAAATCAAACCGAAACTTGACAGAAAATTTAACATATAAATGACAATATCAAAGATCAATTTTAAGGAACTCAACATGGACATATTGTTTATATTTTTTTACATGGGAAATGTCTATTATAAGTTTAAGATTCACATGAACAATAAGGTAGCTCAAAAGAAATATTGGCAAACAGTTCCAATGATGTTGTGATGAAGAGAGCCATCTATACCCAGAGAGGAACTGAATGTGGATCACAACAAAGCATTTTCACTCTTTTTGTTGTTTGCATTTTGTTTTCTTTCTAGTTTTTTTCTTTTTTATTTGATTTTTCTTGTGTAGTGAGGTAATTGTATAAATATATATACATACATTAGATTTAACATATTGGATTACTTGTCAGCTAGGGGAAAGGATGGGGTTTTGTCTTTGTTTCTCCTGCTCTAAGCACAGACCCTGATACATAGCCCTTAATAAATGATTGTTGACTAACTCAACAAATAATTGCTGTAATAGGTAAAAGTACATAAGAATGGCCTTGGTCTGCCTGTACTTGATCTCACCATACAGAGAGATATGGAAACTAAGGGGAATAATTATTTAGAACAGCAATTAGCCAGTCAGTCAAGTACTGAGTGCTTGTGTTCGGATACAAAGACAAAAATGAAACAGACTCTATTCCTAAGAGCATGCATTCTGTGGCGGAGACATGTAGATGTATCTCTTACACACTTTCTTAGTGTGTACATTTGTCTCTATTTAAACAACAGGTTTTCAGACTCTTTTTGGTACAGGGATCACTTATTCCACAGACTTTGTAGATATCCCACTACCTTCTTGTAGCACATATAATGATTTAAGGTTCGCAAAGTATTTTAGATTCATTACCCCATGTGATAAATCTAATGTAAGTGATGTTGGCCCTCTGCCTGAAGACTGGGTGTGTGATATTTCATCCCTCAGCAGATTTCTGTACTTTTAAAAGGAAGTTTAAGGATATTTAGTCTTTCTCTGCCATTTAGTTTTATGCTTAATATTTCCCCCAGTTTAGGGGCTTCTTGTACCTCATTTCCATTTAACTAATTTAACAGAGTAACTTTTACAAAGGAGTATTCACACCAAAGATAGAGTAAGAACAAAGAACCCCATTTATACCTGGGGGATGTGATCGCCCCTCTTCATTTTCTGGAAAGGGGAGACATGTTAGGTTTACTTCTTAACTCAGTTCCTGTAGAGCATGGTCCCACCAAGTTTCAAGTCAAAAGTTTCTCTGGATTCATCCTGTCACCCTGGCTTTTCTGCAGATTTGCAAGCAACAACCCACTTGGAAATTCTGCCTCCAGGAATGCCATGGCTCAAGTTCTTGGACATAGGGTATCTGTTGCCTGTGCCTAGAACGAAAAAGGACAAATAAACTCCAAACCCATTTCTCAGGATCTAAAGACTAAAGGAGGGCGAGGTGGACTTCCCTCTTCCACATTTCAGTGCATGGTGCCTGTGTTGTGAGTGAACAGATCTTCCACCTTTAGCCATTGTCAGAAAGAGAAGAAAATTGTACCAGTGTGGTAGTTTTTAAAAACTCAGTTCAATGGAAGGAGGAAAATATGTCATAGGAAAATCCAGGATGTCTTATTTTAGAAGCAGATCCTTGATGTCTCCTCCCTGGGGGCCTCCATCTTAGGTAAACTGAGTTTATTTAAAGCCCTATTACACAAGTATATATATATATATATATATATATATATATATATATATATATATGCAATTTAAAACATATTAAGTATATATATGCAATTTTAAAACAATTTCAGTGATACAGTTGGGGATCAGGAAAAGCCTTCTACCATATAGGAGGTGGTATCTTAGCTGAACTTTGGAGGAGGGGATTTTAAGAAGCAGAGATAAATGCAATCTAAGCCTGGATGATCTATGGAAAGCCATGTTTATAGGAGAAAGAATAGAAAAGGCATTTACTAAGCCCTGGCCAGGCACTATGCTAAATACTGGGAATGCAAATATGAGCAAAAACCACAGTACCTACTCTAAAAAGCTTAATGGGGAAAAACACAAATCTGAAAGTAGGTGGGAGTGAAAAAGAAAGAGTCCCCATATACTGCTAATGAACAAGTGGGAAAGTCTGGATATTTAAAGTAGAGCCTGGGGAGAAGTGAATATGGAGGGGCTGGGCACTTTATGAAGGGTAGTTCTGGCCAGGGATTTAATAATCAGGAAGAGGGCTCAGGGCAGAGACATCTCCAGGCTGATAGGGAGGAGGTGGAAACATCCAGAGACTCAGGGGTGAGAAGAGAATGTTATAAGCAAAGAGGAAGAGCAAGAATGTTGATTTGACAGCCTAGTAGAGAGCATAAAGTAGAGAAGGGTATAATAAGGCAAGAAGAGATGGTTGGAGGCAGATTGTAAAAGGGCTTTATATACCAAATAGGAATTTCAACTTGATGCCATAGGTAGTAAGAAATCTCTGAAATTTATTGAGTAGGGGAAGGACATGCTTAAACTCGCAATTCAGAAATACCATTTTGCTAGCAGTGTGAAGGCTGGATTGACCAATTGGAAGGGTTTTTAGATAGTTCATGTAATAATTGATAAAAGTTTAAATTAGGGTTATGGCTATATGAACAGAGAGGAGAAGGATATGTAGAATATTATGGAAATAGATTACACTAGATTTGATGACTGGATTGTGATTGGATATAATATTGACCTGCAATTAGGTGCATTAGGATTAGAATCAGAGGACCTGGGTCTGAATCCCATCTCTGTCATTTACTACCTCTGTGACTTCAAATGAATAACTTAATTTCTTTGAACCTCAATACCTTCACTGGTAAAAATGAGGGTGCTGTACTACGTGACCTTATATATACTATATATTCTCTCTCTCTCTCTCTCTCCATATGTATATATATATATATATATATATATATATACATACACACACACACATATATACTACATATCCTTTCTAGCTTTAAATCTATTGCCCCGTTTTGAATTTTTCTAGTATTGAATTTTAACTCACTGGCCTATTTATTACAAACAAAAACACAAAATTATTCTCTTCTTTTTTTTTTTTTCTGAAAATCAGAACAAAATTTACCTTTAGTTCTTCCTTCAGCACCTCTGGTTCTCCATGAGCTTTCAAGATCCCTTTTCATATTTTAATTATCCTAAAATAAAGCCCATCAGGAGCCTAGTGAATTGAATTCATTAAAAAAGTTCTCTTGAAATCTTCTTATTTGGAGGTTTCAACTGCTTCTTTCTCAGTTCTTAGGCAAACAAACAAATAAACCCTATATAAATCTAGAGTTGAGAAAGCCTGTCTTCTCTCCTTCCCCCTCCCCTCACCCCAGACAATTGTGGTTAAGTAACTTGCACAGGGTCACGCAGCTAGGGAATGTTAAGTATTTGAGATCACTTTTGAACTCAGGTCCTCCTGACTTCAGGACTGATACTCTATCCATTGTGCCACCCAGCTGCCCATCTCATTTTATTCTTACAACAATTCTGAGAGGTAGATACTATTATTATCCCCATTTTACAACTGAAGAAACTGAGTCAGACAGTTTTAAGTGACCTGCCTAGAGTACACAGCTAGCAAGTGTCTGAGGCTGGATTTGAACTTAGGTCTTCTGATTCCAGGTTCAGTTCTATCCCCTGTGCTACCTAGTTGCCTTTAAAAAGGAGGGCATGAAGGCAACAGGTCCCTACTAATTGGAGGGATACTGAAAGAGGAAGCAGATCATTCTGACAATAAATTGCATTTGTTTAATAAATATGCTGAAAATAACTTATTTATGTTCCCTCACCTCCATTACTATAGTCATAACCTTAATATTAAGCTATCATATTAGTTAAAACTTGTGAGAACTGTATGCAATAATAAACAATGAGAAAGCTAGGTGGTACTTGGAGTATTGTATAACTTTTGTGAGTTACCTATATTAGCTGACATTTACATGTGCTTTAAAATTTGCAGAGTACATTACATACATCACATAGATAGTTTTATCCCCATTTTAGGGATGGGGAAACTTAGGTTCAAAAGATTAGCTGATCAATGTCCGTGGTCACACAGGTAGCTAGTGGCAATTTTCTTGTGATTCCAAGTTCAGTATTCTTTCTTTCTTTTCTTTTTCTTTTTATTAATTCAGTATTCTTTCAAGAGTACTTTATTTTTTTATTATCAGTTTGATAGAGATGAACATTTTCATATAAAGAACAGCAAAAGAAGATTGTGTATGAAATCAGAAATTTATGTGCAGCTTGTATTATTTTAAATTATTTTCAAATTAATATATGTTTTGGGGCAGCTAGGTGGCACAGTGGATAGAGCATCAGCCCTGAAGTCAGAAAGACCTGGGTTCAAATCTGGCCTCAGCCACTTAACACTTCCTAGCTGTGTGACCCTGGGCAAGTCACTTAACACCAATTGCCTCAGCAAAAAGGAAAAAAAATTAATATATGTTTTTATTCCCCTCTGCTCTTCTTTCTGTTCTCTTTCTGTATTTTTAAAATGTTTCACTGATGCTTTTTCCTTTCTTTGGTGCATCTCTCCCACTAATCATTCACTCTACTACCCCAAATATAGCCCTCTCTTATAAGAGAAAACACATTCATGCTATGGTCTTGTCTGAATGTGTATGTCTCATTCTGCATCTACAGAGATGGGAACACATTATTCATTATTTATTTATTTATTTTGCTGAGACGATTGGGGTTAAGTGACTTGTCCAGGGTCACACAGCTAGTAAATGTTAAGTGTCTGAGACTAGATTTGAACTCAGGTCCTCCTGACTTCAGGGCTGATGCGCTATCTGCTGCCCCTGGGAACACATTTTAATCGGATTTCTGAAATAGGGATTGGTTCATTACATTGAATAGAATCCTTAAGTCTTTCAAAGATGTTTTGCTTTAAACCATTTGTTTTAGTCATGTGTTCCTCTAGCTCTGCTTACTTCACTCTTCATCAGTTCATTTGACTCTTTCCAAGTTTTTCAGAATTCATATTTTGTCTTATGGCACAATAATAGTGTCTTGCCATTCCCCTTCAATAGACACCACTTTGTTTTCATATCTTTGGTCTATACTTCTTTTAATTGGAAAATTCAGAATTTTTATAGATAGCATTCTTCATTTTATTTATTTATTTATTTATTTGTTTGTTTGTTTATTTTTGCTGAGGCAACTGGGGCTAAGTGACTTGCCCAGGGTCACACAGTTAGGAAGTATTAAGTGTCCGAGGCCGGATTTGAACTCAAGTCCTTCTGACTTCAGGACCTGTGTTCTATCTACTATGCCATCTAGCTGCCCCTTTTTAATTTTGTTTAAAATTAATTTTCAGCATTTATTGTTATAATATTTTGATTTCCATTCTTTTTCTCCTTCCTCCCCCAGAGGGCAATCAGTCTGATATAGGTCATCCATGTACAATCACATTAAACATATTTCTACATTAATTATGCTGTAAAAGAAGAATCAGTACAAAAGGGAAAAACCATTAGAAGGAAAACAACAACAACAACAAAATCAAAACAGGCTGGTTTGGTCTGCCTTTAAATTCCATAGTTTTTTGTCTGGATGTGGATAGCATTTCCCATCATGAATTGTCTTAGATCATTGCATTGCTGAGAAGAGCTAAGTCTATCAAAGTTGATCATTGCCCAATGTTACTGTTACTGTCTACAGTGTTCTCCTGGTTCTGTGTAGCCTTCTTAATGGTGGCTTTGGTTTGTTTCCTGCCATTTCTCTTCCTCTACTTTTATTCTCAATATTGTCTGGAGATAAAGAGTGGAAATTACCCCCATAGATGAAGGCTTCCATGATATCTCTCATATGTGTTCCCTGCTTCCTATTGAGCCAACCATTTTACTTCATGACTTCATCACTGTTCAATAAGACTATTTAAATAGCCTCCCAATGGATCTCCTTATATCTGGTCTTTCCAGTTTTCAATATATTTTCCACAGAGATGCCAAATTGATATCTCTAAAGTACAAATCTGACTGTTTCACCACCCTTCCTTCAGTAGCTTTCCATCACCAGTAGGTTACATTCTGTTTGGTTTGTTAAAGCCCTTCAAAACCTGGCTCCCTGCAAAGATTTCAAATTATTTGCTCAATATTCCAGCCTCCAAATAGTTTCCCTTCACAGAGGACTGTGGCTTTGACCCCTCTGCTCCTCATGTGTAGAATGCTCTCCCTTTATTTTCTCTGCCTTTTGACTGGACTAGCCATCCTTTACAGCACAACTGAAGAATTACTACTTTTTTTTCCCCCTGAGACAACTGGGTCACACAGCTAGGAAGTATTAAGTGTCTGAGATCAAATTTGAACTCAGGTCCTTCTGACTTCAAAGCTGGTGCTCTATTCACTGAGCCACCTAGCTGCTCCCTGAAGAACTGCTTCTTACATGGGGTCTTCTGGGATTACCCTTGTGGTAGTACTTAAACAATTCCCTCCAGTGCATTATATTTATTTTTGTATGCATTTTATATGGGCTTGGATGTCTTCATGTTGTTTTCTTCCAATTAGAAAGTAAGTTCCTTGAGGATAGGGATAATTTTATTTTGGATGCCCAATTCTTAGCATTTTTTCTAGTATATAGTAAGGTTTCAATAAATGCTTGTTGAATTTGGGGGGGGGGGGAGAAATGAACTTTGCAGAAGAGCCATTTTTACTTCCCTTAGTATCAGACATAAGTATTGTAGCTCTTTGATATCTCCTGGATATTTTGAAGTCCTTGGTTTGCCTATTTATTCCCATTTATTTTGTTTGTCCATTTATTCTCAATACCACTCTCTCTAGTCATAAATGCATTTTTTCCTTTCTAATATATAAAATTTATATTTTGCTGTCCTTGAAGATACAGGGAGTCAAAAGTGGATTGTCAATGGGGTCTAGGTTCTTCTAGGGGATGAACATTCACAACCAGCTATGGGAAGGCTCTGATGATAAAATAAGTGTCTTAGGGGGTAAAAAAGTGGGGGCACCTGATAATCCAGAATTTTACTACAATGGTGGGGAGCTGTTGTTTCTTATGTAGTCCCTTGAATTGACTTTTCCCAAAGATACTTGCTGTAATCTCTGGCTGATCTGTCCAATTCCTACCCTCAAAGCCAGGTAACTCACAATGACACACAGGCAGACAGGTAGACATCAGGGTCCCCAAATCAACAGAGTGGGGCCTATTAGAGTCTGTGAATTATGTCAGTTACACATAATTTTAATAATGTCTTTTCATTACTACTTTAAAAATGTTTTTATTGATGATTTTTTGTTTTTTATATTGCAGTCATTTCTGGAATAGAACCTTTCTTTGTGACAAAAAAAAAACAACATTATGGCCCCAAAACAATCAATGGAGAAAGTGTACATCCTTCTTCTGGCCCTCTACCAAGTGGAGACTTAGTTGTTTTCTAGGAACGTTGTTGCCTTCCATTCACTTAGGATTCAGTTTTCTTTTTAATGTTTTTTTTTTTTATTTGCATTGTTTCCATCGCTATCTGTGCTCACATCATCTTTGGTATCCCCCCCAAAAAATCAGACTGTCTTTTCACATTGTATTTTAGATCCATCAGAGGTACAATTATATTTCAGGCAATTATGTCTCAGGCAATTTCCCATTCTAGCCAAGGATCTCAAATAACAAAGGAAGTTTGAGAGTTTGTAAAACGCATCAAAGATCCTCTGGAGAATTCTAGGCAGTTATCCTTAACTTCATATCTTACATTAAACCTCAGTCCAACCAGGAAGAGAGAATTTATCTAACAGAATGGAAAAGCAAATCAAAGATTCATTTGTAGTGTTAAGTCACAACAAATCAATTAATATTTAGCCCCAAGGACTCCAGAATGGGATAAGTGAGTAGCAAAAACTCCAGAGATCTAAGCAATGATAAAGTGGTACTGGAGGCCTTTGCATTTGTATGATATTCTAATCAATTGGAACATAGGCAATTGATCTTGATTCTGTAGCCTGTAACTCAAGTGGCCTCCCTTACATCAGCTAGTGTATTAAGGTCTTTCATTCTATTATACCTGCAAACTTGAGACTAATATTTTGCTTTTTTTTTGGTTAGCAATATAGTATAAATACACCATGAATTTTTCTATTACTGCAATCTTGATTCTTCAGAGTTCATGGCCTTTCTTGATTTGCAGCTATACAGTATTCACCAGGTGAATTATTAAAGCTAAAAAAATGGGCTTTGATAAGTGGGGAACAGCTTGGGGTCATTGAAATTATCAGTCCGATATCTTTCTTCTCTCCAAATCTGAGGTCAGATTGTTCATCTGAACACTAGCCCAAAAGACATATCCTGGGGAATTAACTCAATATACAGCTCATTCTACTATGTGTTGAATCTGAGCAGTTTTATCCATTTGGCTTTTCCTGGTTGAATCACTAGTCTGATTCTTTTCCAAGGTCTGTGAATACCAACAAAAAGGTCCTATAGGGTTTATTGTCTGCAAACTAAGTAAGATAAAGATGATTGGAGTTATATTGTGATATTCAGAAGCAATAGGGCAGTCCTTGCAGAATGTGTTGAGAGCCTAGTCAGTGTCTGTAAAAATAGATTTTTCTAGAAAAATGGGAATTGAGTTTACCTTAAGAATTTTTATTGGGAAAAGCCCTCTATTCTCTTTGAATAACAATGGAAGATAAAATATGCCAGTGTTCCTTCTTTTCCTCTTTATTAATGAATTAGGATATTTAAAATTTCAATTAAAATACATAAAGACTCACAAACCTCATTCAAATCATCTGTACCAGTCACTTTCACAAAGTCAAACCAGCATTTCCATTAAATGTTAGCATGAAAAATTGTAATTTTACTCTGCTGCAGACAAGTTAAAACTTTCTCCTAAAATGTGACTATATGAAATCAAAAGCTGGCTTAGAAAAAATTGGTCAGCCTGTGAGATGGATATTATTAGTTCTGTTCTTTAAAAGAGTGTTAAATACAGAAGCATGAAAAAGCAAGGCTTAAAAATGGTACCCATTGTGTGTTACTATAAGCTCTGAGCCTTTCTTGAATTTAATATCTCTCAAAATAAGTGCTTCTGTTCTAGGGAGAACAGAAATTTCTCATATTAAAGTAAGTAATATTTTAAAATGTTCCTTATATTTCTTGAGCATTATGCCCTAGGATGTGGTTATCTACTCCACCCCCCCCCCCCCCGGTCCCCCTGCAGATCCAACTTTGGTTAAATATCTAGGGACTCCATTCGGCTTATAATTAAATCTTTTCCAATTCTTCTAAGATTCTAGGGTTCAACAAGCCCTCATCTTTAAGTTATGGCAGTACAATAAGTCCCCGGGTGGATCCTGTTTTTGGCTTATCATCAATGTTTATTGACTACCCACTTCATCCCAAGCACCATAGGTCTGGATGCAAAAGAAACAGATGTTCTATTCTCTGAATATTTCAGAAATGGCCTAACCAGCTCTGGCTATATATTCATGGTAAAGCTTTACTGGTGGAATTGGGAATAACTATAGCCAAGAGGGATGGATTGGAGAAGTATTTGCACAGTAGAGAACTAACTTTTTTGTTTTTAAATTTTGGTTCAGCAAAAGGACCATCATCATAGGAATGACTGATCTATTCTGACAAATTATGCTGTACTCTCTCCCACTCTATGCCTAGAATTTGCTAGACCTTATCATTGCAGAAAAGTCCAGAGGGCAAAGAGAAAAGATTCTTCTTCTGCTCACCATTTAATAAGCCATGATGATGAGGGTAAAGGGTGAGGGAAGTGAAGGGTTTTGATTTACATATTTACTTCCTTTTCTTATCATTTAATCATTGTTGATTCTTGGTGATCCCCCATTTGGGATTTTCTTGGCAAAGATATTGAAGTGGTTTGATACTTCCTTCTCCAGCTCATTTTACAGGCGAGGAAACTGAGGCAGACAGAAGTAAATGACTTGCCCAGGGTCATACAGTTGGTAAGTGTCTGAGGCTGGATTTGAACTCAGGAAGAAGAGTTGCTGACTCCAGATCTGGCACTTTATCCACTGGGCTACCTACTTGCCCAGTCACTCACTCACTCACTATGCCCAAAGGAATGGTTGGGATGGGCCAAACAGTTGTATTCTGATGCCTGGAAAAAAAATAATGGAGGGAATCTGGGGGAGTGGAAGGAGAAATAAAGATGGTGGCTATTTCTATAGGAGAAACAACAATTGCTACATTTTCATGGGTTTTTTTCCCCCCTTTGAAATGCAGAATAGATAGACTAGAAAATCTGAAGGAAATAGGGGTAGCTTGGCTGCAGGCACTGAAGCGGGACTCAGGAGACCTGGATTCCAGCCAAGAACCCAAGCTCAAAGGAAGCTTAGTCATCATGTAGACAATCCCTTCCTTTTACAAAGGAAGAAGCTAAAGGTGGAAGAAGGTGAGAAGTTGTCTTTTTCTCCCCTTTAAAAGGCATAAGGGTAAATAAATGAGATAAGAATATTAGTGAGCTGGGGCAGTTTGTTTACACATCTGTGGCCTGTTCAACACTCTCCAGCCTCTCCTTTGGCACTTCAGTGAAATTCCCTAAATTTAACTAAATTTAAAGGAAGATCAAAACAGAAGGCAATGCTGGAGGTGGGGAGGAGACCTTTCTTAAATGGCTCTTACCGGTATTGTCTTGTACCAGCTAAGAGGAGTCTCAGAACAATGTGATTTCTATTAGAAATGAGAACAAGTGCCTATTGTTCAGGTTTAAGCAGCTCCAACTGTTTCTTCTGCAGATAATTAATTTAATTAAAGTGGTCCCTGAAGCCAAATTGAGCTCCATATTGAGCACTATATACATTGTTCCCAAATTTCAACAAGGCTATTCAGAAATGGCAAGCTCTCCTCCCCTGTAACAGCCGAGGAACACACTGAACACAGGCCTGCTTAAATTGCTTTATCAATTCAACTGGAGCGGAGATCCTAAGACTGGGACTGAAATGTGAGACTGTTTCAAGGCAGTCGGAGTTGACTGATGTTTCCCAGATTCTCTGAGGAACCAGGATTTGGCCATTTGCTTCCCTGGGATGAAATAATTGAGAATCTGTCCTCTCTGGATTTAATACCAGAGGAGTTCTTTCTCTCCTGGAAATAGGGGAAATTGTCCTGCTGACTTTTGTCAGATCAATAATCTTGTGATACCTTCTTCTGAGTAGAATAAAGATGGTTTCTTTGGCATTCTACCCCTACTGTGGCTGGGTAGTGAGCTGGCTGTAGTGTTATGTTCTGGAGGATCCAAATTGACAATCTAATTATGAGGTGCCCAGATAACTCAATAAGATTTGATGTCATTGGAGGGTGGTTATATCTCTATTAGTGTCATCCAACCTATATTCATCCAAACAATGAAATAAGCCCAGTATTGAGTTCATTACCTGGGCATATCAGGGCTGGTGCTCTATCCACTTCGCCACCTAGCTGCCCCCTATAATTTTTTAATTAAAGCTTTTTATTTTCAAAATATATACAATTTTTCATATTCACACCTACAAAACCTTGTGCTAAAATTTTTCCCCTCCCTTGACCATCTTATCCCCCAGTTGGCAAGCAATTCAATATATATTAAATATGTACAATTCCTCTATACATATTTCCACCTTTATCATGCTGCACAAGAAAAATCAGATCAAAAAGGAAAAAAAAACACATGAGAAAGAAAAAAAATGCAAGCAAACAGCAACAAAAAAGAATGAAAATGCTATGTTGTGGTCCACACTCAATTCCCACAGTCCTCTCTCTGGGTATAGATGGCTCTCTCCATTACAAGACCTTTGGAACTGGTTTGAAACAACTTATTGTTGAAGAGAGCCATGTCCATCAGAATTGATCGTCATATAATATTGTTGTTGCCGTGTATAATGATCTCCAGGTTCTGCTCACTTCGCTCAGCATCAATCCATGTAAGTCTCTCCAGGCCTCTCTGAAATCATCCTGCTGGTCGTTTCTTATAGAACAATAATATTCCATAATATTCATATACCATAATTTATTCAGCCATTCTCCAACTGATCAGCATCCACTCAGTTTCCAGTTTCTAGCCACTACAAAAACATTTTTGCACATGTGGTGGACTTACAATTAAAATATGCTTGAGAATAGCATGAACTCAAAAGGCAGGTAGGTGGTGCAAAGGCTAGCACACCAGACCTGGAATCAGGAAGACTTGAGTTCAAAATCAGCCTCAGACACTTACCAGCTGTGTAACCCTGGGCAAGTGACTTAACACAGTTTGCTTTGGCTTCCTCATCTGTCAAATGTACTGGAAAAGGAAATAGCAGACCATTCCAGCATCTCTGCCAAGAAATTCCCAAATGGGGTCACAGATAATTAGACACGACTGAAGCGACTGAATCACAACCACAAATTCACAAAGGATTTTAAAAATTTATAGTGTGCTTTCCTTACAACACTCCTCTAAGGTAGACTTTGTAAGTAATATGTTTCCTCTCTGCTTTGTGCCAATGCAGAAACTACTGGCTTCCAATGACTAGGAGACTCCAGAGTGTAGAATCAAACTCAGCTCCCCTGTCGCTGTGGGTCTAGCACTTTTGACTACCCACCAGATGACAACTGGATAAGCTACAATGGATATCTCTGTAAATCAAACCATCTGTGATTTTATCAATGTGACTACTCCCTCTTTAATAACCACTGCAAGCCCCCTTAGCAGACCACCTTTGTGAATTATTGTGCCCTGAAACCTGATCAAGTGGATGTCTACTCTTTAGAAGGCAGGTCTGACATGGCATGTACATATTCTCTCCACTTCTCATGTATAAAGTCTTTCCATGTTGGCGGTCCCTGCCCAAGCTTACAATTCTCCTAGCACAACATTTACCTCAATTCAGTTCAACAAACACTTATTGGGCACCAATTCTTCAGGGAACTGGGCAACAAAGACAAATGAAATGGTCTTTCCACTGGGCAGTTGACTGGGGAAAGACCCAGGGCTACCTCCAGGCCACATTGAGTGCTTTCATGTAGTACTTTATGGGAACTGGATTTGATTGATTAATGTAGACCTGTTTTCTACTTTCAATGATATTTTCAGAAAAGTTCTATATGTGTCAGTGGAGAGATACAATAATAATAGTACATTTTATAAGTGCCTGTGGGTAAAATCATGGACAAGGATGAGATGTCATGGATGAGGATGTGATCAGTATTTAAGGACCAAATATATATATATATTCTGAAAAGAAATGACTAATCTGAAAATATAAGAAAAAAATTTGTTAATGACAATAAAATCTTGTTACTCAGAGTAGAGTAAAAACCAATTTTGGATGGATAAATATAAAATTTTGAAGTCTCAAGAGAGATTTTAAAGGCAACAAGATTTTATTATAGTCAAAGTAACTTGTTAGTGCTGTTTCCATGTACAATTTAATCCAGGACCTGCTTAAAAAAATATAGAGAGATTTGCTTAAATGGTTTAAGGTTATAGATTTAGAGCTGGCAGGGATTGTCAAGACTATCCCATCTTCATGAGAAACATTAAGTGACACAGCTAATGTCAGAGGTAGCAGATAAGCCCATCTTTCTGATTCCAAATCCAGTTCCCCATTCACTCTCCACACTGCTTCTCAATCCAAGAAGTCTGAATCAATGAAGCTTTCTTGTTTTGTTCTCACCCTCTGGAAAAAGGACATGATTGCAAAGCACAGGAGAAAACATCAACTGCTAAGTTATAGTAATAAGTAGATCTTAAAGTTAAAAAGGCCCTGCAATGTTCTTCAAATATTTCTCCATTGTGATACCTTAAGTCCTTTTTATACTAAAACTAACCTTTGTATATTAATGAGTTCTTAATATATTGCTGTTCTGGCTGCAATTTATCTTTTACAACTTTTTGTAGTAGCAGATCTAGGTAATGACTGAACAACTTAAAGCTAGATATGGCAGACCAAACATGAAGTGCATGATGTTATTATACAAGGGGGCAGTATGCTATAATTTTAAAAATCAGTGTTTCATATTCTGTGAGTAAGTTACTTAAACTCTCCAGGTTGCTTTTCTCATCAGTAAAATAGGAAAATTGGATGAGATGCCTCAGATTTCACACTGGAGGCTCATATTTTTTCTGTCAGGTTCTGCCAACCAAAAGTCAATCAGCAGCCTCTGATCACTGATTGGGTCTTATTCATATGGAGCTTCTGTCCTTCCCATGAAATGGAATGGTGCAGTGAGTTGTGAGATCAACACTACATTTGACTTCTGACTTTGTCTGCTACTACCAGTGTCATAAGGGATCAGATCACTTAACCTCTGTGTGTCAACCTCCTTATTTGTAAAATGAGAGCCTTAATTACATGACTTTTTGTTTTTTCTCCTCTAAATCTTAAAATCTACCTTGAATAACTTGTAGATGCTGAATGACTCCTTCCCCCAGAAAGTTAGTGGATACTGAAAGATATTAAATTCAGATACACAGTTCTTCCCAGGCTGGACCAATTGTTGGTCTTGAAGATCCCTTCAATCTCATGATCCTTTGGTTTCGAAAGATTAGATTTCTGATGAGAAATACTAGCCATATGTATAGAAACCAGCAATGCAGATTAGTACTTTCTCTGTAATTTATATTCCTTGAATTGCCTAGGCCTGGAGAAGTTAAGTGACTTGCATGAGTCACATAATATATGTTAAAGGAGAGACAGAATCATAAATTGTATTCATGTAGCAACTTTGGAGAAGTCACGAACGAGGCTCTTGCAGGAAGAAATGGCAAATGGGAACAAATTCTGCCATTAAATAGAATACCAAGTGGATGATGTCATCAAATCCATATGAGTCAAAGTTTAAGTATTTAAGGTTTACAAGTTTCTTTCATGTATGCTCAAGGTAGAAACCTTTTAAGATAGCAAATTTCAGAACTACAGCAAGTGAAGGAGGCTTCAAAGGCATCAAAGGGATGAGGAAAGGTTTTTGAATCTCTATATAGTCAGTCATCACCATCAGACATACCAGCAAGTCAATTCTTCATCAAACAATATTTATAAAGTGCCTATTATGTGGCACTGTGTCTGGTCCTAGGGATACAAAGATAAAATGAAATACATATACATATATGTCTATCCATCCACATATACATATATGTACACATACATACATGTATATATTCTTCAGAAGTCCCTTGATTTCTAGCACTTGAAGCCCTAGAAACTACTAAGAAAAATAAATATTAACCTCCGTGTGAGAGCAACCCGGGAAAGGAGTATTGATTTATGATTCTCATGCTGTTGTACCTTAGACTACTAATATTAGAGGTATAGGATGAAGTTCTAATTCAATACTTTTCTTGAAGTTACATAAGGAAAAAAGCAAAAGCCCACAAAGGAAGAAATTTTAGTCTCTCTTAGAGAAAGATGAACCAGATTCCAGGTGAGATAGGTATTTCTGCAACACAATAGTCAAACCAGACAAAATTAGATAGCAACCACATAAACATAGATACAGATAATAATAGCTCATGTTTACATAGCTCTCACTAGGTGCTAGACCATTACTCATTCATTTGATCCTTGCAACAATCCTGTGAGGTAGTTACTGTTATTATCCTTAATTTACAGACAAGGAAACTGAGGCAAACAGAGGCGAATCAATTTATACAAGGTCACACAGCTAGTCAAATGTCTGAGACTGGATTTGATATTAGACCTAGCATTCTATCCATTATACCATCTAGCTGCCTCCAAGATATATATCTATCTATCGAAGTGTATCTACCCATCTATCTGTCTATGTGTATGTATGTATATGCATGTGTATGTGTGGATATCTTGTGAGTGTATGTATATATATATATATACTATATATACATATACATTTATTTGTATGTATATATATATGTAGATTTAGATAATACATATAGATGGAGATTGTCACGTTTATTCTTCATTCTCAAAGAGAATGCTTTGACTTAGGCAGAACTGGATTTAAATGAGGCAGAGCCACTCAAAATCAATAAAAAAGTCAAGACTACTAATGATAGTCTGGGATGCAGTGGGTGACTGCGTATTTTGTTGTTATTCAGTTGTTTTTAGTCATCTCCGACTCTTTGTGACCCCATTTGGGGTTTTCTTGGCAGAGATATTGAAGTGGTTTCCCATTTCCTTCTCCAGCTGCCCTGTATCAATATCTTACAAGTTAATGAGGTCACCGGAGGGAGTGTAGCTTTTTGGAAGAGCTATTAGAGAAAGATCTGTGTCAGGAAAGCTCTGTATTCAGGTAATCAGACAATGATAGGTTATCCTTCATTCCTAATCTGAACTCTCTAGTTATACTTTGTCCCTAAACTTGTCGGGTGCAATGGAAATAGGCTAGTTCTTATATCTTTAGGACTTGATTTTTTTTCCTGAGGCAATTGGGGTTAAGTGACTTGCCCAGGGTCACACAGCTAGGAGGTGTTAAGTGTTTGAGGTCACATTTGAACTCAGGTCCTCTTGACTACAGGGCCGGTGCTCTATCCACTGTACCACCTGGCTGCCCCTAGGACTTGGTTTTCTTAACTACAAAATAGGCTATTGGTCTAAATGATCTCAAAGTTTCCTCCCATCTTTAAATCCATGGTCCTAATAATTGAGAAGTGGGTATGGGAAAAAGGAGGGGAAGATTATATTCCTAAAGTAGTATAAAACTCATGAAAATATCCTCAAGTGCTCAGTGAGTAGCAGGAGAAATGGCAACAAAAGCAGAAAATTTAGCATTTTGTTAAGCTTCCTTTTCTATCACAATCTTGATATTTCCTTAATTGATCTGATATAATAAAACGCTAGGGCATTTGAAGGAAGGAATCAGAATTTGATTTTGTGTGTGTGTGTGTGTGTGTGTGTGTGTGTGTGTGTGTGTGTGTGTGTGTGTGTGTCGGGGGGCTACTATTCATATAGAGGTGATTTCTCTGGAACTTAAATAATGCTCAGCAACTGTTAAGTCTTTTGTTTAGTCATTTTTTTCCCAATCAGCTTATAATTTGAAACCATTTAAAAGCTGAATTTATGGTAAGTGACTCTTCAATTCTAAGGCTTTTGAAGTCATATATTATAGTCCTGACATATATGGAGAGATTTATAGATCCAAAGCCAACACACCAGGACAGGTTATTTAAGACTTGTTATTGACCGTGTCACTGATGCTAGCAAGCATATGACCTGAGCGGTGTTTTGTTTTTTTTTTCCATTGAGAAAAATTAATAATTCACTGAAATGGAAATGGAATTTTCATGTGTCAACTCTCCATGGTGGAAAAGGCAGAAAAACACTTGAAAAATCAACAGTGCAGTTTTTTTTTCTGATTTTTGCTGAAATGTTCATAGCGACTGATTAAAATGACGAGGACTTGCTTATTTTCCCTACATAGAGTACCCATGGAGCTGGGCGACATTACAAATGACAAATTGCTTGGAAAATTACATTTTCCAAGTGATGTTTTGAATTCAGGGGAATGTATTTTTTCCTTGCTGCTTGGGATTGACTTCTCCTAATGGTAATGAGAGACAGACTTTTAAATCTAAGGAAAAATAGCTTCTCCAAGGGCTACAAAACCCAGCTATCATACTGATGGCTTTGATTGTGCTGGCATTTCTGAAGGTTTAAAAAATATTTTCCTGCCATTTCCTGTGGAAGTTGCTCTGAATCAAATTCTTTGTGTTGTCAGTACACTTGTTTCTGCCTGTGGGTTAACAAATGGAAACCCTGACCAATTTTGGTGAAACTGGTCTCACTGAAATAACTGATATATATAATGTCACCCCACTCCACTTGAAGGGATTAGATCAATCAGTTCAACCATAGACATTAGATTAAGTGTGAAAATCTTTGAAAGACATTTGGGGAGTTGGATGGGGGGTTTATTCCAATTGTCTGGGAAATTTCAATATGTCTTCTGGATCCTGCATAAAAGCATCAAGTTATCTGGAATGAAAGTTCGAGGCAGAAACTGGCACAATTGTATTTTTACAGAACGCCTTTGAGGAGCAACTTCTTAGGAAGGAAGAAGTCTTGTTTTGGGCCTTGGTCTTGGTCAGTCCTTCTCCCTCGACCCTTTTCCTCTTTTTGGTAGGAGGAGGACTTTGTGAAGACTAGAATATTTTGGACTTCCCATCTTCCCTTATCCATATCTTTAGATTTTATTGCTGTGGAAGCTATGGGATTGAGAGGGAAGGAAATAACAATTTATATTACCTACCAAGTGCAAGACACTATACTAAGCAGTTTACAAATATTATCTCATTTGATCAGAACAGAATGCACATAAACTCCCGCCTCTAAAAGGAGAATAGTAAAGAAATCACACCATACAAGAGAAACTTCTTGAGCATTCGTCGAATGGGGGAAAAGGGCTTCCAGTAACCAAGAACTGTGAGTTACCACTTTGTCATGTATTTTCAGTGACTTTGAACCCACTTTCCCCTGGATTCTACATGTATTTGTGAAAGTGTGAAACAAAAGGTTTATACCAATTGGTATTATTGCACTATCATAGTGCCTTCGTGGACACCTCTTTCTAAAAAGTACTTAAGGCTGGCTGACTTAGATGATCCTCAACAAATAATCTTGGAGAGAAGAGTACTGAGGAAGGCTCAAGCTAATGGAATTAGAGAATCCTACCCTCCTAGTTCCCTGAGAACTCTGAGAGGGGGATTCAGCTTTGCTCTCTTAACAGTGGGAGTTGGGATCTCGATGCTTGTATGGACTCACCATTAAGTCTTCTCGGGATATTGCTTTTGTATTGCTTGTGAACAAAATTCCATATTTCTTTCCTACCTGAATAGGACTTGCAGTGAGTAAAGGAGCTATATAAAAATACTAGCTAGGGGCAGCGAGGTGGTACAGTGGATAGAGAACCAGCCCTGAAGTCAGGAGGCCTGGAGTTCAAATCTAGCCTCAGACACTTAATGCTTCCTAGCTGTGTGACCCTGGATAAGTTACTTAAACCCAATTGCCTCAGCAAAAAACAAAACAAAACAAAAAAACCAAAACACCCACATCATTTTTTCACTTCTTGGGTGATACAGATTCATTCCTTCACTTCTTATGGTTAGCTGCTTCCTTCAAAAGTTGTTTCTCCTCCTCCAAAAAAAAAAAAAAGACCTAATAGTCTCATCCTCTTACTTTTTTTGCATAAATATTTTGTAAATAAGAGACAGCTAGATGGCACAGTGGATAGAAGTCAGGAGGACCTGGGTTCAAATCTGGCCTCAGACACTTAATACTTCTTAGCTGGGTGACCCTGGGCAAGTCACTTAATCCTAATTGCCTCAGCAAAATAATAATAATAATAATATTTTGTAAATATAAGTAAATAAAAAGTGTTCCTCTTTCATTATTCTAATAATTTGTATACTTTCTTCTGGTGGCTTATCATGGTGTGGAAGTGAACTTAATTCCTGAAAGCAATTCTAATGGAATACAAGCTTTTACAGGTCCTTTGAAATGAGGAGGATTTCAAGTGTGGACCTGGCAATGAAAAAAATATGCTTATAATTTGATGATCTCCTTAATTGTAGGTAGGCTACTCCAAGACTGACCACAGGCCCTAGTGGAGAATGGCACAGTGCCCCATCACTTGGGAACCCAGCCCAGCCGTCTGGGCATGTGATTGGGCTGAGTTGTCCTGGGAAAGGCCTCCTTTGCTTAGGTGGATTATAAGCTTCCCCTTTCTCAAAATTTTCAGCTCATTAAGCCCCTTTCATAACTCCCAGAGGATTATTTTAATTTTAGTAAATTAGATTGTAGCACACAAATGTAAGGGTTCCTCAAAATAGGAGGAAACAAGAGCAGTCGATGAATAATGTGAATCAGATATGGGACAGGTATGGCATTCCTACACACACAAGAAATGCTAAACATAAAAAAGCTCATAAACACACACTGACCCAACAGTATGCAATAACATAATTACTGGGTTCTTTTTTTTCTAGGGATGGGGTAACACTTAAACTTTATCAGAACGTTAAGCAGTCAGCGGTCTTGTTTTGGTATTGCATTCGTACTTCCCCTCAGCTCCACACCATGACTTATCACAGTCAATTGATCCTACATCTGCCACATCTGCAATTAGTCCTTCCAGAAAACAGGCTGTTCTAACAGATGCTGCAGACCTCTGGACCCTTAAAGTGGACAGGGTCACTTCAAACCCAGATTTATCCATACTGTGGTGTTTGTTTATATCCGTTCTCTACTTAGCTATCAAAGTGATCTTGTTGGAGACCAGGTCTGACTAAGTCATCCATCTATTCAATAAACTTCAATGCTCCCTATTAATTCCAAAATCAAATATTAAAGACTATTTGGCCTTTCATAATCCGGCCTCCTATTACCTTTCTATCTCTCTCTGAGATTATTAGTTCAAATCCCACCTCAGACACTTACTAGCTCTGTGATTGTAACCCCATTTCCTCAGTTTCCTCATCTGGAAAATGAGCTGGAGAAGGAAAGGGCAAATCATTCCAGTATCTTTGCCAAGAAAACCGAAATGGGGTGAAGAATTGAACTGGACTGAAATGACAGGAGCAAGTGGAAGAGGAGGAAGAAGTAAAGAAGGAAGAGGAGGAGAAAAAGAAAGAGGAAGTGGAGGAGGAGAAGAAGAAAAGCAAGTAGCATCCCCTTTTCTACCTACGCGCTTTCATTTATTCTACAATCCAGTGATACAGGGACTTGTTGACTTTTCACTGGCTAGCTAGAAACAATTATTTTCATGGACTAATGTTTGGAATTTTCTCCCTTTGTGCTTAGTTTCTCTAGCTTCCTTCACCTCTCAGTCAAAAATCCCACCTTCTTTGAAAAGATTTTTCTAGTCCTTAATGTTAGTGCTTTCCCTCTGAGATTATCTTCAAACTATCCTTGTATATCTTGTATGTATGTAAAATATATCTTGTATGTTGTGTTTGTGTGTGTGTGTAGTTTGTATATTGTCTCCTCCATGAGAATGGGAACTCCTTGAGATCAGAGACTGTCTTTGTCTTTCTTCCTATCACCAGTGTTTAATATAGTGCCTGGCACATCGTGGGCACTTCATAAATGCTTACTCTCTTGAGTTGACAAAAGGGTTGAAGACATCTCAGGGCTTTGGAGCAAGCCCATTTAATTGAGCATGCTTCATATACATAATACTGGGTTAAAGAGGGACCCCTCGATGGAATAACATGATACCTCCTGAAGACTTGCTATGAAGAATACTCCAGTCAAAAGTTAACTCCTTGTACCTTCTTTTTTTTAATTTATGGAATAAAACAATCATAATAAAAAATTACTATACATAAAATTGCAAATTTACTATGCACAACTTGTTACTTCTTTCAAATATGCAACAAAATTATCATGTAAATTTCCTTTTTTTCTTTTCTTCGTCACCCTAGAAATGGCTACCATTATACACAAATAGGTACACACACACATACACACACACATTTATTCTATATATATTTCTATTTATCTGTGAACGCAGATAGTGTCTTCCTTTATATGTCCTTTTTATGTAATTTGGGTTTTTATAATAAACAAAATTATTCACTCAAAGTTGTACTTAAAATCATAGCTGTTACCGTATACAGTGTTCTCTTGGTTCTGCTCATTTCACTCCATTATTTTGTGCAAGTCTTTTCATGTTTTACTAAAATCATCGAGCTCATCATTTCTTATAGTACAGTAGTACATACAATCATAGACCACAGCTTGTTCAGCCATCCCCCAGCTGATGGGCATCCCTGCAGTTTCCACTTCTTTGTTACCACAGAGTTGCTATAAACATTCTAGGACACATAGATTCCTTCTTTCTTGTTTTTCCTAATCCTCTTTGAAAATAGACCAAATGGTATTCATTGGACCTTTCAAAGGAAATAGAAACTTCTCTGGCTCAGAAGCCAATAAGAAGACTTTTCATCATGCATGACTGGAAGCTGACCTCAAAGCATCCATATGATCTACCAGAACCAGCAGATTTGAGATCTATTACATGTAGAATCTAAATCCTTATACCATTGGAGATAGAATTATAAAATCTTTGAGTGTTAGAAGTGAAAGAAACCCCAGAGTTCATTTAACTCAACTTTTCCCCATATTTTACAGAAGAGAAAGCTATCTCCGGAAGGTTTACTTTCCCCTAATACATGTTGATGATAATACAGAAAATCTAAATATCATTCATTATTTCTGGTTTGGGATAGCATCATAAGATTAGTTTTGAGTTAGATTTAATATCCCCATATTTTTTTTTATCAAACTAATGTTTAAAACCAGTTTACATGATTTGGAAACAGATTGGTGGTGATTTTGAAGTGATCAGGAAGCAAAGTGTAGATACAGGATGCCTAAGGATTTATCACCAATAATCCACAAGATAGATAAACCAATTATGAGTTTATTCTGCTTTCGGTAAAAATAAAACCCACCAACCACATTACATTTTTTATCCCAATTTCCATAGCTTCTTGGTACTAAGGGAAGTCCATGTGCTCTTCAAAGAGACAAGAAGCAAAGTGTAGTTGCAGAATGCCTAAAAATTAATCACCAATAATCTACAAAATAAGTAAACCAATTATGAATTTATTCTGCTGTCAGTAAAAATAAAAATCACCAATCACATAGTTATTGGTTATGTTTTCTATCCCAATTTCCATAGCTTCTTGGTACTAAGGGAAGTACATGCACTCTTCAAAGGGACAAGAAGCAAAGTATAGATACAGGATGCCTAAAGATTTATCACCAATAATCCACAAGGTAGACAATCCAGTCATGAGTTTATTCTGCTTTCAGTAAAAATAAAGCCCACCAATCACGTATAGTTTTCAAGTATATTTCCTATCCCAATTTCCATAGCTTCTTGGTACTAAGGGAAGTACATGCACTCTTTGAAGGAACAAGGATGCCAGTATTTAGTATATTTTAGGCCACTACCAAGAACAGGAAATGAAGGGACATGGGGAGGCCCTGAGGAGAATTAAACTCATTGTATCTCCTCCCAACTATTCAGTTTGCCTGGGCATTGTGAAATGCAGCTGGGAAAGAAATATATTTACCTTCTTTGAAACTGAGTTGAGTTGTCTGCCACCTTGCAGAAGGGATTCCTATTGTTACATAACATCCTTAATGACAGCAGCCTTCTGCAGGATTAAACTGTTATGGATCTGTCATTTTTAAGAACACTTTACATTCGCAACACGAAATACTAAATTTACCACATTATATAAACCAAATAAAAGATTAGTGCAATTAAATGAAAACCCCCACCAATTAATTTAATCTAGACTAAAAACTGCAAAACTGTTACTCGTACTTATCATAATCACAATGACATTAAGGCACTTTTTTTTGTTTTTGTTTCTTTGTAAATGGGATTTAAGTAACATATCCTACAATGATAAATCTAACTGCATGACTACCAGGTGCAAAAATTCTATTTGTGTGGCATGAACAGGGTTGCTAATCCCTCACTGGCTCTTTACTATTTGGCAGTTAAACATTTCCTGGTGTGCCCCATAATAACAGGCAGCTGTCCCGTCAGCTCCACTGAAAAATGAGATAATAAGGCAGGCAAAGGATGCCCTTTATGTCCCGAATTTACCATTTCCTGCAGTTTTCTTCTCTGCTTTCTCTGTGACGTTTTCACACTGGTTTCTTCTTTGAAAAAAAAGTTCATCCAAATTTTTCAGTGAATGTCACTTCCCTTAGTATATTTTCTGTGGAAAAAGAGGCAGTTTGCTTCATTGAACCAGGAAAGAATGCTCCCCCCAAAAGACTTTTGTATGAAATTTGTGAATGAAAGCTCACCATCAAATGCCCAAGATTAGCAAATCAGTATTGAGCTCTTAAATGGCAGGGGAAGCCAGCAATGGACTCCCCCAAAAGACAAACTGTCCCTTTTTCTTCTATGCCTTTCTGGTGAGTGGGAGGAAGAAGGAGTGACAGTGGCTTGTTAAGCCTGGGAACCCTGCCTATTTGCCTCAAATCGTGAGATCCGTTCTGTATACAGCCCCAGAAGAATCAGGGAGCAGGAAATTATAGAATGGAAGATGGAAAGGGTCTTGCAGGTCATCTAGTCTGACCCTGCAACATACAGCATGAATCTAGCCACTGCCTTGGAGGGGGACCTTCTCCTACTAGGGGGCTGAGGCTCTGAACTCATGCAGACTAGACTCATATCCTGGGGGAGCCTGACCCAAAGAAGGGAATCAGGATTTTTTTTCCCCATAGTCCCTGCCTTCTGCCTTCATCCTAGAGTCGAACTCCAGGACAGATCTCTAAAACAAAGTTTAGGAATGGCTCACATCTAGGGTGTCCTCAAAGGGAATTAACAAAGATCCCTCATAGAAAGATGCTCGATGTACAGAGTGTAATGGATATAGGAGGAATATTTATTTCCTCCATCGCAAAAGAAATGTTTAAAATGCAAAAGGCTTGTAAGTACACAAAAACAAACTTGAGATATGAAATAGTAGCCTATCACTTGTCATGTGTACTTGCTTGAGATACTGAACCTTAAAATATCAAAACGTGAAACACTGAGAGACAACTGTTAAACAGAAATTTCATATAGAGATCTTCACTTTTTGAGCAACGGATTCAAAATTCACACTTTTGGCAAGCCGTATAAAAACACGAGCCAACCACCCATTATTTTTCTCACTTCTCATTTCATTGGTAGAATATGTTCAGTACCTGTCGCCTTCCCTTTTTTGAGAGGTGATAAAACGTACTTTGTTTATATGGGAAGTACAAAACTTTGTTTATATGGGAATAAAAACAAAGCCCTCAGAAGCTCACATTTTAATAGGGGAGACAATATGCAAACAACTATATATATGTATGTATATAGTTGTTTGCATATTTTATATATATATATATAGACCATGTATGACATAAATATATACATTGTAAATGAGAGGTAATCATAATAGAAAGACACTAGTGATTTCAGGGGGGAAGAGCAGGGGAGAAGCTGAGCAAAGTCTCCAGATGTCCCAATGGATAAAATGTGGAACCTGGAGTCAAGGAGACTCCTCTTCGTGAGTTCAAATCCAATCTCAGACACTCACTAGCTGTATGATGCTAAGTTGTTTAAGCTCTGTTTGCTTCAGCTTTCTCAACTATAATGAAGATGATAATAGCCCCTACTCTGAAGGGTTGCTGTGATGATCAAATGAGATAGTATTTGTAGAGCACTTACTTAGTAAAATGCCTGGTCTACTGTTTTTGTTCAGTTGAATGCTGTGGATGAGTTCACTTCCCTTGGCAGGATACTTTCCAGGGATTGATCATGAGATTGACACACGCTTTGCCAGAGCTAGCTCAGTGTCTGGGAGGCTCCGAAGGAAAGTGTGGGAGAGGAGAGGTATTAGGCTGCCTGCCAAACTGAAGATCTACAGACCTGCACGCTTGTGAAACCCGGACAATATACCAGTGCCGTGCCAGCAAGCTGAACTGATTCCATCTGAATTGTCTTAGGAAGAACCTGAGGATCACCTGCGGGATAAGTTTCCAGACACGGGGGTCCTTTCTCCAGATGAACTGCCAAGCCTTCAAACTCCTGTAGAGAACACAACTCCATTGGGCTGACCATGTTCTTAGAAAGCCAAATGTATGTTTGCCTAAAAGACTATTTTACAAAGAGACAATACAAGGACACTGTCAAGGTCTCTCTGAAGAACTCTGGCATTGATTACATGACACAGGAGATACTGGCATGGGACCACCCAGCATGGTGTGCCCACATCAAATAAGGTGCTGTGCTCTGTGAGCAAAGCAGAATTGCAGTTACTCAAAAGAAAGACGAAATGTGCACATTTAAGGGCATCTCGGCTCCAAATGCTCACAGGGACTATTTGTGCCCACCCTGTGGCAGAGCGTACCACGCTCATATTGCTCTGATCAGCCACTGTCACAGGCAGTGTAACTTGATATAGTGATGTCAATTTGGTGCTCTTTGAAAATGAAGGTCAATAATCACCAATGTTGTTCAGTTATTTTAGTCCTGCTTTCTTGGCAGAGCTACTGGACTGGTTTGCCCTTCTTTTTTCTAACTCATTTTACAAATGAGGAAATTAAGGGAAACAAGGTTAAGTGACTTGCATAGGATCACATAGCTAGTAAGTGTCTAAAGCTGGCTTTGAACTTGGGTCTTCCTTTTTTTTTTCTTAAAAGCTTTTTCTTTTTCTTTTCTTTTCTTTTTTTTTTTTTTGCTGAGGCAATTGGGGATTAAGTGACTTGCCCAGGGTCACACAGCTAGGAAGTATTAAGTGTCTGAGGTTGGATTTGAACTCAGGACCTCCTGACTTCAGGGCTGGTGCTCTATCCACTGCGCCATCTAGCTGCTCCTAGCTTTTTATTTTCAAAACATATACATGGATAATCTTTCAACATTGACCCTTGCATAGCCTTGTGTTTCAGATTTTCCCCTCCTTCTCCCCACCCTCTCCCCTAGATGGCAGGCAATCCAGTATATGCTATACATATTAAAATATATGTTAAATCCAATATGTATAAACATTGATACAATTCTTTTGCTGCACGAGAAAAATCAGATAAAAAAGGAAAGAAAATGAGTAAGAAAACAAAATGCAAGGGAACAATAACAAAAAGAATGAGAATGTTATGTGGTGATCCACACTCAGTCCCCACAGACCTCTCTCTGGGTATAGATGGTTCTCTTCATCACAAGATTATTGGAATTCTGATGGACATGGTTCTCTTCAACAATGAGATGGTTCAAACCAGTTCTAGGTGTGCAGTGATGAAGAAAGCCATCTATATCCAGGGAGAGGCCTGTGGGATCTGAATGTGGACCACAACACAGCATTTCCATGCTCTTTATTGATGTTTGCTTGCATTATGTTTTCCTTCTCAGATTTTTTTTTCCTTGTAGATCAGATTTTTCTTATATAGCAAGATAACTGTATAAATATGTATACATAAATTGGATTTGTCATATATTTTAACATAATTAACATGTAGTGGACTTCCTGCCATCTAGGGGAGAGGTGGGGAGTAGGAGGAAAATTTGTAACAGAAAGCTTTGCAAGGATCAATGTTGAAGAATTACCCATACATATGTTTTGTGAATAAAAAACTTTAATAAAGGGGAAAAAAAACCAAGATCATTGGAATTGACCTCAATTATCTCATTTTTTGGAAAGAGTCACGTTCATCAGAATTGATTGTCGTTATAATATTGATGTTGCCAGGTACAATGATCTCCTGGTTCTGCTCATTTCACTTTGCATCATGAAGTTAGGTCTTCCTGTCCAGAGGTCCAGACCCCCTAACCACTGCACCATTGAACTGCTCAGCTTTCCATTTAATGGTGCTTAATAAATCCTTGTTTCTTCTCTCTCTTTTTGTTCCTACCTTCCTTTCTTCTTTCTTTCCTTCCTCTTACAGAAGGTGGGATTTGAGGTGAATCTTGAAGAAAGTCTGGAGATGAGGAGGGAGAACATTCTAGTTATGCAGTGGGGTGGGCACCCCAACAGAAAAGATCTGGGAGATGGGGATGTCACATGGAAAGAACTGGAAGAAAGCACATCCTTGGCTGATGACAAAATTAGGTCCACAAACCAAAGAAATTTGAAAGAACGTTATTTTGAAGTTCTGGGAATCTTCAAATAAGGAGACTTGGTCAAAGTATCTGTCCCATTTTGGTTTTCTCATTATATGTTAGCCTCTTGCAATGATCAATGAACTAAAAAAAGATTAACCTAGGGGGATGGAGGTGCTCAAACTTGTGTCAAGTGCCTTAGATTGCATTTCTTCACATTGAGAAAAGGAAAAATTTGCTTCCAGAAGAGACATGAGGAAGTGCCTCATAGAGCATGGTCTGCAACTGATTCCACTTGATTATGTGATTAAGAGAGGTGTAGCCAGATGTTGCAGTGCATAAAGCACTGGGCTTTAATCAGGAAGACTGGGGTTCCTGGGTTCAAATTGGGCTTAGATTTGTTACTCAGTTTTGTTTTGTTTGTTTGTTTGTTTGTTTGTTTTGTTTTGCTGAGGCAATTGAGGTTAAGTGACTTGCCCAGGGTTACACAGCTGCGATGTGTTAAGTGTCTGAGGTCACATTTGAACTCAGGACTTCCTGACTTCAGGGCTGGGGCTCTATGCACTGCACCACGTAGCTGCCCCGCACTTAATTCTTTTTAAGCTCAGTTTTCTCATCTGTAAAGTGAATTGGAGAAGGAAATGGCAAATCACTCCAGCATCTTTGCCAAGAAAATCCCAAATGGGATCGTGAAGATAAGACACAAGTGAGTAAGAACAAAGAGAGGATCCGTGGCTCTTTTGACCATTCTCTTTTTAGTCATTCAGCTGTGTTCTTGGAGGAAACTTGTTGACTACTTTGTTCATGGTGTCATAAGCAAAGAGTCTTTGGGACTTCCCCTCTAAAGCCATGTGAACTGTAAAATGTCCTCGATCATTGGCTTCTGTTCTTATTCTAGGTATTGGGAGGGCAGTCTTTGATCTTGTGAATTTTGAAAGATCAGAAGGGAGAGTCACAAGACCAGGAATTGGTGGATAAGATGGGGTCTGTAATCATCCCAGTATCATTATCCTAAGAATCAGAGAATCAAAGAGTGACCCTCAAGAGTGACTTTTGAGCCCTATTCCAGGGAAGTTAAGATGACGACTTATCCAGTTGTTATGCCCAATATGGATATGAATATTGTGGAATCAATGTTTTTGTAGGAATTAAGAGTCTGTTCCTGGTATAACTTTGAAGTAAATATCCCCTTTAAAGTATTAATTAATTGGGAAGCATATAGGTAGGGGGCTCTTGAGAGATTGTATTAGGATGGCAAACCCCAAGGTCATCTCTGGAATCTATAAAAGAAATTCCAATTTACCAGTGTGAATGGAACTTGGGGGAATCAACCCAAAGAGGATACCACACTTGATACATGGAAAATGTTCAATAAATAACTTTCTCGTTTATTTTTTAAAAAAGTTAATTAATATTAAGTGGTTAAATGGAATTGAGATGATAATCATTGTCATCTAATAATAGAAGGAACATAGTCAATGGAGACCTGAGTCACAGGTGTAGCCAATCTGGTTCTGGAAGGATGAGTCAGAATATATTTGTGATTTACATGTCCAAATGAGAATTACTAAAAGATATTCTTTACAACTAGCTATTAAACCTTGTGTTTAGTAAAAGAAGTGATAAATTCATTTACATGAGGTATAGATGATGAATACAGCATCATTTATATCCAACCCTATGGACAAGAAAAATTCAAAAAATAAATATTAAATATATATATATATATATATATATATATATATATATATATAAACAAACAAAATTAAATGATAAGTAATAGGGTGAGGTGGTTTTGGGATCAGTGACCTAGGTGGATATTTGATGGAAGGAGATGATATAATAATAGCTGATATTTGCATGGCATTTAAGTCTGGAAAGCATTTTATATATATCATTTCATTTGATCCTCATGGCCTCCCAATGAGACATTATTGCACAGTATTCTTCAGATGAGGAAACTGACTTAGGGCCATATCATCATAGTCTGCATCAGGATTGGAAACAAGTCCTTGATATCTCATGACTTCAATGTACTAACTGGGCTTAGTCTCTTGGCTTGTCTCTCTCCCTTTGCAAAGGCTTATCACTCTTTGTGAAGGTCTATAATTTAAACTCTAGAGGCAAGAGACACCTTCACCCTTCACCTTAGACTTGGAACAAAAAGATGTCAACAGCATAGGATTGGATGACATAATACTAATACCAAAATTTCAGGCAGGAGGCCAGTGTTTAGCCCTATGAACATGTAATTACTGTGACTGGACCTCCATTGCAGAAGATTTTTCCTAATCCCATCTTCTTTGGAACTAATCACATGGTAGACCAGGGTAAGTCTTAATATCACTGTGCATAACAAACACGCCCAGGTAGAAACCTGGAGCTCTGGCTTTGACTTTATTTGCTGAACTGTGCTCCTAAAGACCATGGGCTTGGGGAAGAAGGAGAACTGTCCCATTCCGAGCCCACAGTCAGTCACACATGCACACTGGAGGGAGCTTCCCTTTTTGCCTCTTAAAAAAATTAGGTAATGGATTGCAAAGCCTAAATAAAAATATTGCCAAAGTGATCTTTTAAATAAGTCATCTGAACCTCCCGTCATCTGCCTACTCTCAATAATTTACACCTGCCATTCTGGGAGCAGACAACTAACTATCCTTGAGAACTAGCTGGCAAAGGACTTCAAAGCTGCTGGATGAACCTCCCATTTTCAAAGGGGCAGCAGCTGTGCCCAGCGTCCACAAGCCAAAGTAGACTCCTCCAGAAGACACGTTAAATAGACAAATAGTGAATGGATGAGGCTCGAACAGCCCGGGACATCTCAAGTCGGAGCAGACCCCAGGCTGATGTAACTAGGGAAAGGCTTGCCAGCCCTTCAGAGTTGATTCAATCCTGATGTCTCTCTGTTAGAGACTTTTTTCCTTTCTGTTTTTTTTTCTTTTCCTTCTTTCTTTTCCACTGTGGGCAAGCGGCCCATTAGGCCGGCTGCACGAAGGAAGGAAAAACTTCCGGTCACTTGCATGTCATATGGCACGGGAGCAATTTGTGGTTCTAGCCTCTGTCAGAGGAATAGAGAGGTCTGAAGTTCAAACTCAACATCTCAGGGGGAAAGAAATGGATTCTCATTAAGAAGATATTTCTAGTGGTTCATCTCAGTTGCCCTCATCTGTAAGAACATAATTCTTAGCCATGCGTAAGAGTGTGTCACTGAGCATTGAGCAGGAAAACATTTGACCCCGGTCTTCAGTTGCAAATACTTCACACTGGACTCTACAATATAAACTTTTTCTGCTTCTGAGGCAGCATGCGGAGTCCCCAAAGGATTATGAAGGGTCTTGTTCTCTTGAGCACGTGCCTCCTCTTCTTAGGAGGGAGGAAATGCTAAGAATTCTTTTAGCTTTTTTTCATTTTGTACTTCATAATGTTGACTTTATAGTGTCAGAATTTGGGAAAAGGAGAATATTGCAATAGGAGGTTTTTTTTCCTTCCTTTTACTTAAATGGGACGCTTAGTTGCATAGTCAAGATGGAGAAGTAGCAGGAAAAAATATACTGAGTCCTCACAACTCCTCCAAACATATCTAGAAAATGTAACGGATCAAATTCTGATTAGGAAATCTGAGAAAAAGTCACAGTGAGTCATTGTCCCCCCAATTCAGGTGAGTATAAAGAAAAAGAGAAAACTGGGAAAGGGATCTGGTCAAGAGAGCACTCCTGCCCAAGGGAGAGATTGTTTACCAGAGAACCTGGACTTAAAGAGGTGCCAATTGGAAGATTTGTTGCTGACCGCCTAATTTTGGGTCAGAGATTCAGCAAAAACTGAGGAAGGGAGGAGGAGGGGCATCCTGGGGTAAGGTGTGGTCTCAGACACTAGAGAGAAGGAAGTGCCAGGTTTCTGTAATTACATGCCTATTTTCTGTCTTTCTCTATTTCCCTCTTTCTGTCTCTGTCTCTGTCTCTGTCTCTTCCTCTCTGTCTCTCTCTGTGTCTCTTTCTCTCTGTCTCAGCCAGATACTGAGTTCATAAATGGGATATGGGGAGTGAAGATGACCCAGCTTTATGAGTGGACTGTGATGCATTGATTATTCCTACTTTTGTTTTATATGAGTAACTAGAATGTTTTTATTATTGGTTGTATCTATATGTTTAAAATCTAATGAATCATGAGTGTATTTTAAATGATTTCATGTAAATGGAAGCTCATTGGTAGGGGCTCAAGAGTTAGAGGTGTTGTGTTTCTTCACAAAAGAGTTAAACTAGGAAGCTGAGAAAGTTTAAATGGGATTTACTGATATTGTTGTGGCGACCTTTCTCTGGAGAGCCAGACCTGCCAGTGTTAGGGCAGGCTGAGAATGGAGGTATACCATAGCTAGATGTTAACAATTAGACATGTAGGTTGTTATATTTACAAAACGCTTTAATACATTATTTCATCAGCCTTCCACCCCAACCCTGTGAAGTAAGTAATAGTATTATTTTTATTCCCTTTTTATGGTTGAAATGGAAGCTCGGAGAGGAAAATTTGATCAACTAATTAATGTTTCAATGAACAGTTCAATTCCATAAATAGTTATTAATCTTTTAGTATGCATTAGGAATACAAAGACAAAAAGTAAATAGTTCCTACCCTAAATAACCTTGTATTTTACTGGGCAGATATAGCATGTCCATAGGTAAGTATAACAGAGGGTAGAGACGAATGTATAAAGGATGAGGGGATGGACAGCAAGACTAGGTGCTGCAGGAGTATTCATTAGAGAGCAGCTCCTAGGGGGAAGAGGCCCCTGAGCTTAGCTCTGAAGGCAGAGAAAGATCCCAAAAGGCAGAGATAAAGGGGCACACTCTGGGCACGGGGAGCATGGAGGAGGGAGGTAGCATGGCAAATTGGGAAACAGCTAGATTACAGTTGGCAGGAATATAAAGGAGGAGAAGGAAGAAGAGAGCAGAGAGAGAAAAAGAGAAGAGAGATGGCTTTTCCAGATTCACCAGTTTAAAATTAAAATAAAGCCAGTTAGCCTAGGTTAATTCTATGTTGCTTAAGATGATATTGTAGATAGAACAACAGAGCTGAATTCAGAAAAATGGGCTTCAGATCTACCCCCAGGCAAGCCATTTAATTATGTCTATTTCAGTTTTCTTCTCTGTAAAATGGAGACAATAATAGTACTTCCCTACCAGGGAAAAATGAGGTGATATTGATAGAGTTTTGCAAACTTCGATATGCTATATAAATGTTAGTGATTATTATTAAGGCAATGTTTTTTTACTGATGTCTTTCTTTGTCTTAAATGAACACTTGTCTAAATTATGCTAAACATACCAGACTTCTGTTGCAGGAAAGCAAATATATGCTCTGGATATTATGGAAAAAGAGAGAGACAGAGACAGAGACAGACAGAGAGGGAGACAGAGAGAGACAGAGGAAGAGACAGAGACAGAGAAAGGCAGACAGAAAAGAAAAGAAAGAAAGGAAGGAAGGAAAGAAGGGAAGGAGGAAAGGAGGGAGGGAGGAAGGGAGGGAGGAAGGAAGGAAGAAAAGGAGAAAATAGAATTCATGATTTATGCTGTTAAAACAAATTTCTCCAAAAAGTGGATGTTAAAAAAAATCCCTGAGAACAGTGTATAGACTTGGAAAGCCAAGTGTTAACAATATCTATGTTTTATTATATTTATTATTTATTTTGCTAGATATTTTCCAATTATATTTTAATTTAGTTCAGGCCACATTCAGGGAGTGTTATAGGCCACATGTGGCCCACAGGCCATGTGCTTGACACCTCTGGTCTAGAAAGTGCGTCAAATTTGCAGTGAGTTAAAACCAGCAGAAGCCAGAAAAGGTCTGAATTTAGCAAGTTGCCCTTCAAAAGGTATAAATATAAAATCCTACATTTGGTTCAAAGACTCATCTTTATGAATTGGATAGGTATGACTACACAATGGTTCCTTAAGAAAAAAAATATTGGAAAGTAACACTGGTTCAAAAAATATTCATAAGCAGGGAGGTTATATCATAGATAGAGCATTGAGTCTGGAACAAGTCATTTAACTTCTCTTTTTTCCCAGTGTCCTCATTTGTAAAATGGGGATAATATTAGTACCTATCTCCCAAAGTTGTTTTGAGGATCAAATGAAATTATATTTGTAAAGCATTTAGCACAATGTTTGATACTTAGTAGGTGCTATGTAAATGTTAGCTATTATTATTATTATTATCAACATCATCATCATAATTTAGTGCCCTATGGGACATAGTTCCAAATTGTTTTTATAGCTCCATCAAAAGGTATTAATGTATTCATTTTCCCACAACACTTCCAACATTTGTCAGTTTCCTTTTGTGCCATCTTTGCTAATCGAGTGTGAAGTAGAGCTTTAAAGTTGTTTTAATTTGATTTTAGCTTATTATTACTGTAATTAGCTTTGGAGTATTTTTTCCTATTGTTGGCAAGTTGAGAACTACCTAATCGTATCCTTAACAATTTAATATCAGTTGTGGAATGGATCTTATTCTGATAAATTTATTCCAATTCTTTATGTATAATGGAAATGAGATTTTTGTCAGAGAAACTTCCTGCAAAGCTTTTCCCGCCTAGTTAACTGTTTCCCTTATAATTCTAGCTAATTTGCTTTTGTTGATACAAAATCTTTCCAATTTTATAAATTAAAAATAGAGATATATGGAAGATTTAAATAGACTTCAAGTTCAACATTGGTCATCTTTTAATATAATAATGTAATAAAATAAATGCTGATAGTGGGCTACATTAAGAAATGATTAGTACCCAAAAAGAAAGACTTAACAATACCATTGCACTCTGTTTACTCCAGTCAAACCATACCTAAAATATTGGGTTCTGTTCTGAGTACAATGTTATAAGACAGACAAGCTGAAGCATAATCAGGTTATGCCATTTGAGGATAGATTGAAAGAACTGGAGACATTTAATATGAAGAAAAGGTGACTTAGTGGGGAGGGGGTTGGGAAATGATCGATGTCTTTAAATATCTGAAAATCTGCAACTATCAAAATATAGGATGAGACTTCTACTTATTCTCAGGGAGTCAAACTCGAATAAAGAAAGTTAAAACAGGAGATCTAGGATTGATATATGAAAGTAATTAGATCCATCTGGATATGGAATATACTACTGGTTTTTCTTCATTGTGTTCTGTTCTGTTGTTCATCCTTCAGTTTCAAAGAGGATCAATGACATCATGATGTGATGGATTATATCTTGTGCTTCCCCTCCCCCCTTCCTCCCTTTCTCCCTCTCTCTTTCTCTCTTCCTTCTTTCCTTCCATTTCCTTGCTTCCTTCCCTCCCTCCTTCTTTCTTCTTTCTTCTTCTTGTTCTTCTTGTTCTTGTTCTTGTTCTTCTTCCTTTTCTTCTTCCATCTTCCTTCTTCCTGCATCTCTCTGTGTCTGTCTGTCTCTGTCTTTCTGTTTGTGTCTGTACTGCCTGTCTGTCTGTCTCTTTCTTTTTTGACCTCTTTGAGGTACAAAGTAGTTTTATAACTGGGTCAAGGATTTGCAGTTTTATAGCCCTCTGAGCAGAGTTTCAAAATACTCTCCACAATAGTTGGATCCATCCACAACCCCACCCCATTCATTATTGTTCTTCCCTCCAACATTTGTCATTTTTCCTTTTCTGTCATATTAACCAAATCTGATAAGTGTGAAATGGAACCTCTGGATTTTTGATTTGCATTTCTCTAATCAATAATGACTTAGAGCATTTTTATCCTTCACTATTCTTGAGGACAAAATTTCATAAATAAATGAGAAATTCACATTATACTGGAATTGCTCCCAAATATATCAGTCATGTTAGAACAAATTTGCATTTTAGAATAAGCATTATAGCATAGCCATTTTATTTTTTCTTTAATAAGGGGGAAGGTGGGAGGAAGAAAAATAATAAATGCCTGTTAATAAAATAATTAAATTAAATAAATTACATAAAGAATAAAGGCTATTCTTAACATTTGACATTCTTCCCAATCATTGCACTTTCTACCTTATAGGACATGGATGGAGAGGAGTCATTTTGCCAAACTTTTCTTGTTGTGGAAGACTCAAGGGGCCTCTTAGTCACTAGGGATAGCACCCCACTACATAGTTGCTCACTTATCAATAGAGATATACATTTTACCTCTATTTAATCCTGTATATAAAATACTTAATGAGAAAAGATAGTTCATGGTTATTTTTGACTTAGTTCCAGTAAAATTTTCTGAGCTGTTTCTAAACACAAAAATTGTCTGATGAAAAAAATTTAAGATTTGTCATGGAAACTTCTAATCTCTGATGATTCAGAATGACATTAACTAGGTGACTGGTATGCTGAAAACTTACTATAGTAAAAAAAAACACTTTAATTAGAAAACATTGTTGAATTGTTATTAAATACTATCTAGTCCCTAATGGTGATTTTATTTTCATTTAATAACAAGTTATTGTGGCGTACAATAAAAACAAGACTAGCATGCAAAGTCAGCTGACCCCTGTGTTCTTTGACAGTGTGCCATTTCTTCTGATGTGGCATTTCAGTACAATCCATCTTCATAAAGGGCTCTTTGGAAGGCATTATCAAACAGCGGGAAGGAATGGTTGATGACAGCTTCTTTAGTCACTAGGAGCTAATTCCAGCCAATTTCTCTTGGGAATTATTAGCACATTCCTAAACATCCTTTGGTTAATGACATCTCTGCACCCTATCTCACTCCATCCTCAGCCCTGAAAAGAAAGAGAGAAAATCAGTTATGCCATAAGATGGCATTATTCAAATCTGGCACAAGGACACTTAGGGTCATCCTCAAGTCACTCTTCTCCAGACATTACTCAGGATGCTTCAGAAAATAAGGAGTATCCTCCTGACACTCTAGGTGTCCAAATCTGACTTTCCTGTTCCAAAGCAGAATATGGTCTAATTTAAAATTATGAATTGGTCAAGTTGGGTTTTTTCCCATTTAAGTTATTCCCTGAATTGATTTCCTGACACTAACTTTTAGATGATCATTTGGCCCCTGGAGAATCTTTAGAATCCTTTGGTAAAAGTATGGTACTTTGGGCTATGACCATGAGTCAATGGAATAATGGTGATCATGAGAATTAAGATTTACAAGATTCTCCCCAAATCAGCAGGCATTGACTAAACATCACTCACAGATATTCTAGTGTTTTGTGAGGTCTTTGATCTAGAGCAAGGAGTAGCTTCAAGACAACATTTAGTCCAACCTTCCATCTTACAGCTAAAGAAACTGAGACCAAGAGAGTTCAATGGCTTAGCCAGAGTCACAAAGATACTACTAAATGGCACAGCTGAGCTCTGAACCATTTTTCCCACTGTGACACTATTTCATAAAACTTTAGGGGGAGCTAGATGGCACAATACTTGGGACATAACAAGGGTTTAATTCTTAGTCACTGACATGCATGAGGCTGAAGAGTGTATTCCAAAGCTTCCATTCCCCCATCAGGGTGGAATTTTTAGGCTCAGGCTGGACTTTTTAGAGGAGTTTTAATAGTAGAAAGGACTTTTTTTTTATTAAAATTTTTTATTTGCAAAACATATGTATGGGTAATTCTTCAACATTAACCCTTACAAAGCTTTCTGTTACAAATTTCCCTCCCCCCCACTCCCCACCCCTCCCGTAGATGGCAGGATATCCACTACATGTTAATTATGTTAGAATACTTGACAAATCGAATATATGTATACATATTTCCACACTTATCATTGTTGTGCAAGAAAAATCATATCTACAAGAAAAAAAAAACAGAGAAAGGAAACACAATGCAAGCAAACATCAATAGAGATCATGGAAATGATGTTGTGTTCCACATTTCATATCCCTCTCTCTGGGTGTATATGGCTTTCTTCACTGAACAATTAGAAGTGGTTTGAAACATTTCATTGTTGAAGAGGGCCATGTCCATCAGAATTGATCGTCGTATAGTACTGTTGTTGCCGTGTATAATGATCTCCTGGTTCTGCTCATTTCACTCAGCATCAGTTCATGCAAGTCTCTCCAGGCCTCTCTGTAATCGTCCTGCTGGTCGTTTCTTACAGAGCAATAATATTCCATAACATTCCTATACCATAATTTATTCAGCCACTCTCCAATTGATGGGCATCCATTCAGTTTCCAGTTTCTAGCCACTACAAAAAGGGCTGCTACAAACATTCTTGCACATGTGGGGCCCTTTCCTTCCTTTAAGATCTCTTTGGGATATAGGCCCAATAGAAACACTGCTGGGTCAAAGGGTAAGCACAGTTTGATAACTTTTTGAGCATAGCTCCAAATTGCTCTCCAAAATGGTTGGAACTGTTCACAGTTCCAGCAACAATGCATCAGTGTCCCAGCCTTCCCACATCGCCTCTAACATTCCTCATTATCTTAATCTGTCATTTTAGACAATCTGACAGGTGTGTAGTGGTACCTCAGGGTTGTCTTAATTTGCATTTCTCTGATAAATAGTGATCTGGAGCACATTTTCATATGACTAGAAATAGTTTTAATTTCATCCTCTGAAAATTGTCTGTTCATATCCTTTGACCATTTATCTATTGGAGAATGGCTTGAATTCTTATAAATATGAGATAATTCTCTATATATTTTAGAGATGAGACCTTTATCAGAACCCTTAAATGTAAAGATGATTTCCCAATTTATTGCTTCCCTCCTAATCTTGACTGCATTGGTTTTGTTTGTACAAAAACTTTTTAATTGAATATAGTCAAAGTTATCTATCTGGTGTTCAGTTAAGAGTTCCAGTTCTTCTTTGGACATAAATTTATTCCATCTCCATAGGTCTGAGAGGTAAACTATACTACGTTCCTCTAATTTACTTATAATATCACTCTTTATATCCAGATCATGAACCCATTTAGATCTTATCTTGGTATGTAGTGTTAGGTGTGGGTCAAGCCCTAATTTCTTCCACACTAGTTTCCACTTTTCCCAGTAGTTTTTGTTAAATAATGAGTACTTATCCCAGAAGCTGGGGTCTTTGGGTTTATCAAACACTAAATTGCTATAGTTATTGCCTAGTTTTTCCTGTGATTCTATCCTATGCCAGTAGAAAAGACTTAAAAAGAAAAAGAAGTAAAAGGATGAAGACTGGGTACTCATTAGTCAAATTGATTGAGCATGCATTTTACAAGCCTTGTTTCCCATTCACACACAACAAATATCTTGGGTTTTACATTAATATTACAAGTAATACCTTTCTGAGATAACAGCTCAAATTAATATAGTACAAGTCTTTTTCCTTGTAATTCCACTGTGAAATAGTTATAAATATTCTCATGCCTCATTTTATGAGTGATAAAACAGCCTTGGAGGAGGTAAGTGAGCTGTCCAAGGTCGTATAACTAGGAAGTATTGCAACTTGCATTTCAACTCAGTTTTTTTTGATAATAAATCCAGTATTTCTTCCCATACTTTGCAATTATCCTGTTAAATTTCTTCTTCTTTCCAATTCCTGCCTCCGAATTTAAACTTTGTATCTCTGGAGTTCCTGTTTTAGAAGGAGATGGGTAGTGTGTTTGGAAGGAAACTGAACACTTGAGGATGATGATTAGTTGTTGGTGTGGATGGGATGCAGGGGTTTCTCATTTTTTAGCAATGGATAAATATGTTGCCACTCTATATGAATGAGTAGCTCCATGCATGTGCTAAGGCAAAAAGTATATTTACAATTTTTAAGAATGAATTGTGTAAGATTTACAAAAATGAATATCAAAAATATCTTTATGTGTACTTGGAAAAACAAAATATTTAAAAAGACCAAATTTAAAATTTTCTTTTAAAAAGAATGAATTATGTGTGTATATACATAAGTATACACACACACATATATATAGTTATACATATATATACATATATATATAATTATATATGAATGCAAACTTAGACATATACACATAATTATATATGAATGCAAACTTAGACAAGTTCTCTCAAGTTTGGAGAACCTCTCTTTCCTTTCTGATTTGTCAAGGATGTCTGTTCAACTTTTAAGGCCTACTCATTTTATGAAATGATCTCTGATGATGATTACCTGTGTGAACATGGGAAATAATAATGGTGATATTTGGAAAGCAAGCACTTTACTTATATTATCTCTTTTGGTCCTCACAACAACCTTGGAAGGTAGATGCTATCCTTATTTTGCAGGAAACTGAGGTAACAATTTAAAAAATTTATTCATTAATCAAAAAAATTCTTTATTTGGCAGCTAGGAAGAGGCCAGAAGAGTTAGGGATCTCTGATCCTTCCTAGGTTGCATATATATAGGATATGTGCAAAAATGTGTGTAGCACCTCTTTTTGTGATGGCGAAGAATTGGAAATGGATTGGATGCCCTTCAATTGGGGAATGGCTGAATATGAATGTAATGGAATATTAGTTTTGTATAAGAAATGATGAGCAGGCTGATAACTATCAACTCTGATCAATTTAGCTCTTCTCAGCAATAATCCCAGTAGATTTGGGATGGTCTCTCTGTGCATCTAGAAAGAGAACTATGGACACTGAATGTAGATCAAGATATATTATTTTCACCTTTTTTTTTGTTTGCTTTTTTTCTTTCTCATGTTTTTCCTTTTTGCTCTGATTTTTCTTTCACAGTGTGACTAATGTGGAAATATGTTTAAAATGATTATACATGTATAACTGAAATCAGATTGCTTGCTGTCTTGGAGAGAGCACAGGTCAGGTAGGGAGGGAGGGAGGGAGAAAATTTTGGAATTCAAAATCTTATAAAAATGAATATTGAAAATTATCTTTACATGAAATTGGAAAAATAAAATACTGTTGAGCAATATGTACAGTCATGGCCTTCTGAAGACAATTATTCTTTCTTAGTAGAAAAAATACTTTGTGAGTTATGAGAATTGGAGTCATCTTGGCTCCATTGCTTTTTTAACTTTGTGACCTTGGGTTACTCCATTAATCAACAAGCATTTATCCAACATTGAGTGCCTGTGTGCCTCAGTTTCCTAATCTTTAAAATAGGATCAGAGATTGGAGGGTAGATCTCTAATCTAAGGTTCTTTCCTCTAAAATAGTGAATCTTATGATTCTAACCCAAAATAGTGACTTCAAAGGTGAGAAAGGATTGTATTATCATATACCAGTAGAAATATTTGGAAGACAGTTAGGGACTTGTAGTGTCACTCAAATCCACATAGATGGTTGCTGGCTTTAACAGTGGGTAGCGCCTGTGATGATTTCTAGGTAAGAATTGGATCAAGGCTTGTGGAAGGCAACTATTATTGTCACTGGGCTATCTATATGGTGGGCGGCTATCAGACCTGTTCCCAATTCCAGCAAGCTCAGTTTGAAGCTTTGTTTGGATTTATGTTAGAAGCGTTATTCTGGATCAAGAGTTAAATTCAGGGTACCAATACTTTTGCTTACCAATACAATCTTTTTTATAATTAAAGGGAAATTACAATGAAGTCCAGCTGCCATAGAGATGGCTCTGATAAGTTGTATTATCTCTCACAACTTTTCAGTGGGCACAAAACCTGCATCCTTATCTTTTTGTTTGGATTAGTTGGCATCCTTCTCCCAAGGATCTCAGTTTGTCTTGAACACTTCCACAGCTGAAAGATTGACTACTAGCAAATTACTGATATCCAAATTCTCCTAGACAGGAAATATTCCTTAGTGGATGGAAGTTGACTTATTTTTTTCTTGCATTCAGTCCTAAATGTTCTTAACCCTGAAATGTTCCTAAACCCAAAAGGATGCCAAAGAGCATCCACAACTTAAAAGTTATTTTTTCCAAGAGCTAGAAAGCTTTCCCCACTTTGCCTCATTCTTTGCCAAATTTAAATTTTCATCTTTATTCCAGCTGCCTCTTCTGATTGCCATTGTGTGTTCAAGGTATATAGGAGGAGGAATTAAAGGTCATAGAATGACAAAATCACCCAATTTAAATTCCTCATTTTGACCATTTCACATGGTCTTCTGGTTTTTCATTCTTTGATTTTTTTTGTTTGATTGACCCTTTTTTTACATTTTTATTTTATTTTATTTTTCAGTTTCAATTTTTTTATTAAAGCTTTTTATTTATAAAATAAATGCATGGGCAATTTTTTTCAACATTGACCCTTGCAAAATCTTGTATTCCAAATTTTCTCCTCCTTCCCACAACTCCCTCCCCTAGATGGCAGGTAATCCATTACATGTTAAATGTGTTAAAATATATTTAAATACAATATATGTATACATATTTATACAATTGTCTTGTCGAACAAGAAAAATTGGATCAAAAGGAAAAAACTGAGAAAGAAAACAAAATGCAAGCAAAGAACAACAGAAAAAGTGAAAATGCCATGTTGTGGTCCACAGTCCCCTCTCAGGGTGTAGATGGCTCTCTTCATCACAAGATTATTGGAACTGGACTGGATCATCTCATTGTTGAAAAGAGCCATGTCCGGATTGATTGCCACTTGATGTTTCAGAGTCATCATCTTCCATTTGCCCAATTATAATTTATTTTTTTTAGCAAATTTTAAGGAAATTTAAGGAAAACTGGAGTGACTTATTCAAGTAACTAGATGGGACCAGAACCTTAACTCCTATGCCAATATCTTTTCTTGTGTTTGAGAAACTTAGAATCAACAGAGCTGATGTAGTATTTTCTAGTTACAAAGTGCTATTGCTCACTTTGCTTCATTGTAATCCTGCTGAATCTGTTAGAAAGATAAAAGGAAGATACTGGGTTTTTTTTTTTGTTTGTTTGTTTGTTTTGTTTTGTTTTGTTTTTTGTTTTTTTTTTTAGGTTTGTATGGGATGGGAGGAGCAGCTAAATGGCACCTTAATGCACAGAGCATGGGGCTAGAATCAGGCCCTTTCATCTCCCTGTGTTCAAATCCATCCTCAGATACTTCCTAGCTGTGTGACTCTGGGCAAGTCACTTAATCCTGTTTGCCTCAGTTTGCTTATCTATAAGATAAACTGGAAAAGATATAGCAAACCACTCCAGTATCTTTGCTAAGAAATCCCTAAATGAGGTCATGAAGAGTTGGACTTTTGGTATTCAAAACTATCTAAAGGAAGGGTTCTGGATATGGATGAAGAGGTAGTGAGGCCATCGAGAACTAGAACAATTTCTGAGGTCATAAATGAATGGAGGTGGGATAGTAGGATAGATTACTAAAGAAGGTTTTACATCTCCTCAACATATTCATAGGGTCCTAGATACAGATTTGTAAGATCTACCTTCTCCATTGGTCTAGACCAACTCCATTTTATTGATCTGAGGGTCTGTGAGGATGACTTTAAATCTAGGATCTCTAACCACAAATCCAACATTCCTTCCAGAACACCAGGATGCTCAGTTTGATTCACTTCAAGGAACATTTGTTAAAGATCTACTTTCTACAAGGCATTAATGAGCTTATATTTACTAAGGAGGGCAATATATATTGCATATTAGCACTCTTTTTGGGCAGATCTTTTTCTCCCCTACTCACAATTGCACATTTGCACACTTGATTTTGACTTCTAGATTTAAGGTATCTGTGGACCTTCACTTTTGAAATGAAACCTCACCAACACCCATCAAAATGTTTACCTTTTCATTTTTCAGCCACTGGACAAAATGAGCTTACACATAAGAGACATGGGGAATGACTCCTTCCTCTGAAGCTGCAAGGCTACAAATGTTTTTTCTTTGGTTGATCTTGGTCTTCTAGTCTGTTCCTGATAGTGTTCCACTGCTCATCTGGTCATCATCACTTGCTACTCTGATGGACATTTCTGGATACTGCTCTGATGGATGCTGTTTCATTCATTGACTTTTGTCATCACTGCCTTTAGTTTCTGGCTTTATTGGCATCTTTCAGTGCCTTTTCCCCTCCAAATAGGATATTGCTCCAGAACCATTGGATTGATTCCACCTACTCACCTAAGAGCAGTTTTCATCAAAAGGTCTGCTTTAAAATAGGATTTTTTTGTGTCATAGATTTCTTTTCTTTTCTTTTTTTTTTTTTGGGGGGGGTCTGGTGAAGCTTATGGATCTCCTTTTAGAATAATGTTTTTAAATACATAAAATAAAATACATAGGATTACAAATTACTTATATCAAAATATAATTATTAGAATATTAAAAAAAAAACCCACAAATTCCAGCAGGATGATTTCAGAGAGGCCTGGAGAGACTTGCATGAACTGATGCTGAGTGAAAATGAGCAGATCATTGTACACGGCAACAACAATACTCTATGATGATCAATTCTGATGGACATGGCTCTCTTCAACAATGAAATGTTTCCAACCAGTTCCAATTGTTCAGTGAAGAAAGCCATATACACCCAGAGAGAGGGATGTGAAATGTGGACCACAACATATCATTTCCATGATCTCTATTGATGTTTGCTTGCATTGGGTTTCCTTTTTCAGATGTTTTTTGTTCAAGTAGATATGATTCTTCTTGCACAGCAAGATAAGTATGGAAATATGTATACATATATTTGACTTGTCAAGTATTTTAATATAATTAACCTGTAGTGGACTTCCTGCCATCTAGGGGAGGGGAGGGGACTGGGGGGAAAATTTGTAACGGAAAGATCAATGTTGAGGAACTACCCATTCATATGTTATACAAATAAAAAGCTTTAATAAAAAAAAAAAACCCACAAATTCACAGAACTCATATTAAACATTCCTGCTCTAAAAGATCCAAACTGGAAATCTCAAATTGGGGATCTTTTCTTATCTTGGAGTCACCCATGAGACAACTCTACAAGTTGGTGCTGCCCCAGAAATCTCCCTTCTCTTCCAGAATTAAGGCATTGTGTTGGCTAAGGAATTTGGAATCTCTCCACTTTTGCACAAAAGGTGAGAATTTAGGAATCGATGTGCTTGAATTCCCCTTTCTGGTTACATGCAAGCACAAGCCTCCACAGCTGTGGGCTTTTGCTGCAAATTGCCAGTACCAGCATCTTTCCTCTCTAGGTGGATCTTGTCTTGATTAACTATAGTTGGACTGCTCAAATGTTTTGTTCCTCTGCTTTTAATTTTTCTGATACATGCTCTTCCCTCCTGTCCATGAGTGACATGGGAAAAGATTAGTGGGGCAGGTCCATTTCTTTGCCACTTTTCAATCCAATTTTCTAACCATTTTATGTTCAAGTGGGCACTCAGCATCTAAAAGGGAAACACCCTTTACAATAAGGTAGTCCCCTCAGGATCTGAAGGGGATACACTTTTACAGCTGGCAAATTTGACCACCCAAGTCATCTTTTTGCATCTCATTTGATCTATTCCTGCTTCCATACACCCTATAATTTCATCAATGGAACTGGGGTGGAGGGATTATATATTTAAATTTTTTCTTTTAAACTCCATTGCAAGTAAACACACAAAAAAATCCAGGTAGGCGAGAACACCAAAACAAGCAAGCAAACAAACAAACAAAGTCAAATAAATAAAAAGAATAGTAATAGTTTCTGTAAGAAGTTAGCATTTAAGCTTTTAGCCTTGAAGGAAGTAAGGATTCTAAGAGTGAAGTGAGGAAGGAAACTCATTTTACAAATGGGAGGCAGTCTAGGCAAAATCATGGAGGTGGGAAATGAAATGATGAGATTGAGAAACAGCAAGCAAATGGGTCCGCTTGCTTGAAATCTAGACTGTGAGAAGAACAATATCAATATTTTCATGAAAAATCAATCAATAAGCATTTATTAAACACCGACTACATGCCAAGCACTGTGCAAAGCACAGTTTCTGTATAGTCTAGGACATAGGGAATAAATTAGATGAACACTCAAGGCTTTTCCAATGACTGCCTTTGTCTTTGATTCTCATTATAAAACATGTATGAAATTTACTGCTACATAATGTGGCAATAAGGGCATATTTACCTAAAAATTATGATAATTTAAATGTTTTCCAAAGCTGAGGCTATGCAAGAAAAATTGTTATTATTTAGCACAATGTACTAGAAGTATTAGAAATTTTTGTAGAAGATGAGTTATTCATCTACTGGTAATCAGTACCTTTACCTCAACCAAACATAGAAATATCATATTTGCATTTAATTGGAGGAATCATCTCACATCTGTACAATAGCTCATCAGAGGAAAAAAAAAAGCCACTTGACCAGTAGAAATGTTTTATTTATTATTATTAAAATAATTTTTCATTCAGTGAAAAAATATAATATATTATACATAGCTGGATATATTAAATAGAAAAATTTAGGATTTTTGTGTTATCTACCCAATCTTTTGTCTCTCTACTGTTTCCCTTCCCTATCTTCCTTCTAATTTGCCTTTCCCTCTTAACCCAATCTCTGGACTTCTTCCTTTAAGTCTTGTTCTTTTAAGCACAATTTACTCTTATGTTTAAATATTTCATGTAAAACACAAAGCACAGAAATGAAAGTGTCTTAGGAAAGTGTTTGCATTTTCTATGTTCCTAGCTTCTTTGGTAGGGTTCATTTCCTTCCCCTCCCCACTCTACTTGCTTCACTTATCCAATTATAAAATTTGTTTTTCTGGTTTCATTTCTCCCAGAAATCCCCTCAAATCCTTAGATTCCTAAAGGGAAGCTAAATACCAAGTTGCAAAAGTTCCATCTTTCCTTGCTGATAGCTTTGTAAACATCCCCTTTACTCTCTCTACTTAACCCCTTACACAACCACAACAAACGCTTAATCACATTAATTAAGCCAATTAATCATGAGACAATTAAATTCTTTGAATATTCAAATCTTCCAGTCCTGTGCTCACTCTTGACATCAGTGCAAATGAGTGGAACAGCAGGTATGACTGATTCAACTCACTAAGCCAGTTGAACTGCCCAAGCCCTTGACCTGGGACAAATAGCAATTACTGGGTAAACACTGTTAGCATTCAAATAGCTATAATTAGGCCTTCCAGTGAGACTGTGTCTTCTGAGCTGGAAAGGAAGCCCATACCTTTGGGGTACCATTGTTTCAGTCTGCCTGCTGGGTCAGAAGGGTTAGGACTGTATTTTAACTCACACCAGCAGGCTCATTATATAATCACAAGGATTATAAACTCAGTTATTTTCCAGAGGAGGGGAAAAATACTCCTTAAGAAAACCATAGGAAAGACATTAGGGAGGTGATTCCCATTTTCTCAGATTTTCATAGCACAGAATCCAAATGGCACATAGACTCTTTGAGGGTAGCTCCCGTTAATTCTATTTTGCCTTTGTCTCTGGGACAAAGTACTGGACCCTATACTTTTGGGGGAGGCAGGGAGGAATTTGAATCCTGATTTCATCAGGGGCAACTTCCAGTGTGGAAACTCCCTTCAGGAATAAAGTTGATAGAGTAAATATATTTTATAGTGTTAGTCAATCAAGCACCTACTATGCAACAGGCACTCTACTATAACAGTCCTTGCCCTCAAGGAGCTTACATTCTACTAATGAGGAAGAGAACCTGCAAACTATATACACACAAGATATTTTCAGGATATTCTGATGGACATGGATTTCGTCAATAACGAAATGCTTCAAACCAGTTCCATTTGGTCAGTGAAGAAGGCCATATACACCCAGAGAAAGGGATATGAAATGTGGACCACAACATAACATTTTCATGATCTCTATTGATGTTTACTTTCATTATGTTTCCCTTCTCAGATTTTTTTCTTGTAGATACGATTTTTCTAGCACAACAATGATAAGTGTGGAAATATGTACATATATATTCGATTTGTCAAGTATTTTAACATAATTAACATATAGTGGACTTCCTGCCATCTAGGGGAGGGGTGGGGAGTAGGGAGGAAAAATTTGTAACAGAAAAGCTTTGTAAGGGTTAATGTTGAAGAATTACCCATACATATGTTTTGCAATTAAAAAGCTTCAATAAAATGCATTTAAAACAAAACAAAACAAAACAAAAAAGATATTTTCAGGATAAGTAGGGAATAATTAACAGAGAAGGCATTGAATTGTCAGAGGCAGTAAGAAGCTAAGTGATTCATAGCTAGTACCAGACTCTAAGACCAGCCTTCTATTCAGCTTTACTTCCTTACATATAGGAAGCACTTAATAAAAACTGAAGCTCTAAGGCTGTCACTTTAGGAGTAACTGTCTATTTGACCCATAGATGTTAATAGGCTCTGAAGAGCATCCAGGACCTGCCTTTACAAAAAGGTGGTGAAAAAGTCAATAATTAGAGAGAAACTCAGAATTACAGAAATTGCAGAAGTGGCACTTATTTAAAAAAAAAAAAGTTCTCACCCACAGCTTATTCAGTAATGGTGGATTACAATTTCTTAATGTTGAAATTTTTAGACCTACTATTGTGTCACATTCATATCCATCCACCCACCCTGATAGATAAATTAGAATGATGTTGTATTTTATCCAGATATACTGAAAATAGGCTCTTATTCAGAAACATATCTGCTTTCTTTTTTTTTTTTTCATTACCTCTGTGATCTACCTTGCTAAGTTTCTTCAACTATAAAATGTGGGGATTGGATCTCAAAGATTCTTTCCTTATTTAAATATATTATCATTAAGTCATATTTAGGCAAACATTAATGTAAAATATTCAAATCCTGAACTAATGAGGCAAAGATATAAGAGAAGAAAGATTGACTCCCTCTCTACAGCTTGGTGTAATTCTCCTAGTAGTACCTCAGCCTTAAGGAGCCGCAAATTGTTGTTTTTCTCTGGCCAAAGGAACTGTCTTATAGTTAGTTTGAAGGCAAAATTATGGAGTAGCTTAGTCATATACTCTGGCAGTGTCAACAAACATAAGGCTAGAACCCAGTTCCCTCTACTTGAGCCCTAGAGAGAGGGACAATTCTGTTCACCCCTTCCTCTGGGTCCTCTCCACAGACTGGTGCTTCTTTGGGTAGATCAATTGGATAGTACTTCCCCAAGTGTCTTCTGTTCATCAAAAGGCATTATTTTGGGGCAGCTAAGTGGTGCAGTGGATAGAGCATCAGCCCTGAAATCAGGAGGATCTGAGTTCAAATATGACTTCAGACACTTAACACTTCCTAGCTGTGTGACCCTGGATAAGTCACTTAAACCCCCCCAAAGGCATTTTTTGCAGCTGGCATGAGAGATCACCCTGGGCACTTGGGTGTTGGGCACCCTGTCTCTGAGCTAAGATAGAGCCCAGTAACTTGTTTGCAAGAGGAAGAGCAACAATCCATTGGATTCCAGACTTCCAGTCTCCTTCAAAGAGTAGATTTTTTCCTCCCCTCTTTAGTATCATAGGAAGAAGTTGCTCACTCACCTGTCTCTTCTGAGTAATTGTTTCTTAAATCTCTGTCAGTGAAATATCTCAGCATGTCATTACAGAGTCAGAATGATGCTCAAGCTTTGGTAGAACCACAGGGGAGGAGGATTACATGTTAAGACATCATTGTTTTGCTTCATTTGTAGTTCAGGTGACATAATTGGGCAGGTATAAGTTAATGCTTGTACAGTTAAGCTGATAGGACAGTCATGAGCTTCTTTCACTGCTGCCAATGAGATGATTTACTCTGAAATGTAATTTGAGACACTGAAATATTAGCACTATTATTTCAGAGATAACAAACAATAATACAAAAGAATGAGCTCTGGATTTGAGGTGAGAGGACCTGGGTTCAAACGAGAGCTCTCTGATCATTAAATAAAATAATGAATGTAATGCATTTTGCAAATTTTAGTGTATTGTGTAAATATTAGTGATGCTGATGGTGATAATGGTGAAGATTACCTAGATTGTCTTAATCAAGTCTTTCTGGACCTCAATTCTTTGTATAATTAGGAAACTGGTCTACATAGCCTCTAATATCCCTTCCAAATTTAACTTGTGTTCTTAGGTTTTACTAATTAAATAAAAAGTGGGAAAAATGGGATTAGATGAGCTTGTGTGATTGTATGTCACTGGATGAGCTGAAGACCATAGGATTTCAGAAGTTAAGTGGGCTCTTTGAAAGCTGTCTCATTTTTTAGCTGAGGAAACCAAAGCACAATTCAATTTAATCCAAACCATCAATCGTTTAAGCCCTACTATGTGTGAGGAATTGTCCAAAAGGCAGACAAAAAATTAAAATGAAAGGAAAACAAAAGACAGTCTCTTCTCTCAACGAGATTACATTATTCTGGAGGGAGCAAGTCTTTCTGGACCTCAGTTCTTTGTATAATTAGGAAGCTGTGAATTACATAGCCTCTAATATCCCTTCCAAATTTAACTCTGTGTTCTTAGGTTCTACTAATTAAGTAAAAAGTGAGAAAATGGGATTGGATGAGCTTGTGTGATTGTATGTCTCTGGATGAATTGAAGATCACAGGATCTCAGAAGTTAAGTGGGATCTTTGAAATTGCCTATCACAGCTGTCTCGTTTTTCAGATGAGGAAAGCAAAACACAATTGAATTTAATCCAAACCATCAATCACTTAAACCCTACTATGTGTGAGGAACTGTCCAAAAGGCAGACAAAGATTAAAATTAAAGGCAAATAAAAAAGACAGTCTCTTCTCTCCAGAAGATTACATTATTCTGGAGGGACATTGCATAAGAGAAGTTCAATGAGCTGCCAAAGATTGGAAATGTCATAACTCCAGTCCTTTGATTCAAAGTCTTGTGCTCTTTGACTAAGCCATACCATCTCTCCTGGTAAACAAGAGAACTGGCAAGGATTGTCAATGAAACCAAAGTGGATACCAAGTTAGCACGTGAGAGAAACTTCCTTAAATTGTCACCAAATGTTGTTAAACCAGTCCTGCCTGTTGAAGGCTTGGGGCTAATTTAATTTCTTCATTATCTGGACAGGTTCCAGGGTCATTCCATTTCCCTTTTATAAGTCAAATCTAAAAGTCAGGAGTCATACCTGATTTGACCCTCTTTTTGCTACCCCTAAAAATCCAAAATAAAACATTCCCCCCCCCCCCAATCTGGCATGATTCAAATCTGGCACGTCCCCCGGTATACCAGGAAACATAAATCTATTTTATAAAGTCATATATGTTAAAATGAAAAAATAAACACCCAACATGACATTGAAAATTTAGAACTAATGAATTATTAAACTGCTTCCTTGTCATTAGGACCTTTGGGCTTTGGTCCTGATTCTGCCACTAAATAACTGTTTCGCCTTGGATAAATCACTTCAAGCCACTGATCAAGACTTTCCTGATGGGTAAAATGAATGAATTAGTCAAGATAGCTTCCAAATTCCCACTGCTCTATACACTATGACATCCTCTGGCTGCCCTCATATATGCCAGTGATTACTGGCCTGATACCCCATTCCTTTATAATTTAGGGTCTTTTAAAATTAATGTCTTTTAAAGAAATTTGCCATACCCCCAGCCATTATCCTTGATAAATTCTATCATCCACAGTAATGACTCTTCTGATAATTCTTTAACCTTAATTCCACTGACAGCCATTTTTACTCTAACTTCAGCTACACCTTAGATCTCAACCATCACTTGAAAGTGCAATGACCTCTAAGGTCTTGAACTCTGAAATTTCCCTCTCTGACCATTCTTCTGTCCTTCCACCTTTCCATATTTTCATGCCAATTGAACCTGATCTCGGTCCTCGGGGTCTCTGTAGGTCAGGATCTGTATGACCCTCTCAGTCCCTTAACTTGTCTTTCTTTTCCTAGTTAATCACCATTGTTCTGGCTTCACTTACTTCCCCTAGCAGTCTTGACCCTATGGATTAACCATTTCAACAAAGCAATTGTCAGCATCCTAGAATCCCTGCCCTCTAGAACTTTCACCTTTTCCTTTCATGATAAACCTCAACCTTTAGTGATCTTCTTTCCCCTACCCCTATTTACTTTCTCCAGTTTTTGCTCCAGGCAACAAGTTGATTTGCTGTAAATGCTGGCTCTTCGGCTATCAGTTGAGTTCTTACCATTCCACGACAACCCTCTTATTCATTGTGTATTGTTATGTTTTCCAACATGGCTGACCCAAACCTTTCTTAAATCCTTTAAAGGAGTTTATATCCCATTTGGGGAAATGCCAAGAACACAGATAAGTAGTTTTTTTTTTTTTTAATATGATTTCAGAGTAGTTTCTGAAGGGAGAACATCAGCAACTGGGGAGGAGGTTGAGGGAAAAGAAATTAAGATAGATCATTTTGCATTGGATGGCAAAGAAACCTAGGGATTCTGTGAGATAGAGGGAAAGAGAAGGTGATTCCAGGAATTTCAGACAACCTAGATAAAAACATGGCAAGAGATGATGGAATACCATAGACAAGGAACAAGTCACTGTGTTTGGCTTGAATGTAGAGTGCTTGGATGAAGGATAGTGATGGATAATAAACCTGAAACACAGATGGGACCAAGATTTTGAGGTGCTTGAAAATGCCTTCAGACTTTTGATTTTGTCTTGGCAGTAACTGGGGTAAATGAAGCCTCCTGAACAAGGAGTTATGTGGCTGGAACTGTGCTTTAATAATATCAATTTTTATTTATTTATTTAAAGCTTTTTATTTGCAAAACATGCATGGATAATTTTTCAACATTGACTCTTGCAAAGCTTTCGGTTACAAATTCCCCCCCCCCCACATGGCAGGAAGTCCAATACATGTTAACCATGTCAAAATACTTGACAAATCGAATGTGTATACATAAATAATATCAATTTGCCAACTGAGTAAATGATGAGACAGAAAGAGAAATGAGATTTCCCATGAGAGGTGATGATAGATTGAACTAAAAGAGTGGCTAAGTGCATGGAGAGTGGGGGACAGATGCTAGAGATATCATGAAGATGGGGTCAAGACGACTCAGCAATAGATTGAGTCTGCCATTTCTTTATTGGTACCCATCCCTTTGAACTTGCTTTCTGTTTCAGAAGAAAAGGTGGCCCTTTTTACTCCAGAAAGTGATCAAGTAATCTGGAGTCAAAGCAACACCCCCTGGAACTAGAGAATGAGTCAAGATTACCAACTTTAGTTACTTATGTGTCTGACAGAAAGAGGTTGAGAAGAGCATCTTTAGTTGATCTGGTGATGGAGGAGGGGACCTAGCACCATCTGGAGCTATGAAATCCCTCCTAGTGGTGTTCTTGGGGACATTCCCAAAGTCACAGATTGTACTGTCTTTACAGAAAAGAACTTTTTGAGCTATATTCCATAGCTGCATATTCATGTGGGTTCCTTGTTGATGAAATAACATTCACAGGAGGGCAAAGTGATGTGAAAGAATTATTGTAAAGCATGGAAGTTTCCCTCCTGCCATGCTCTGAGAAAAGGAGAATGTGCAAGGGAAGGAACACGAGGGAAAACATTTATATTGCCAAAGAAATATAAAACAGAGATGTCAAATGCAAATAGAAATGGGTTAACTAAAATACACATAAAGATCCCTGTGGACTGCACATTGATTCAGAAAACCACATAATTTATATTTTAATTACATTTTTATTTATTTTGTTAAATGTTTGTTAATTATATTTTAATCTGGTTCAGGCCCACTCAAGAATGTTGTGTACGAAATGCTGGCTGCATGTTTGACACCTCTGGTTTAGAATATTAATTGTGAAGAGGGAACAGAGAGCCCAACAACACTAGTTCCAGTTAGTGAGGCAATCTTCTATTCAAATAACTTTTTCATTTTCTTAATGAAATATCATGAACTTCTAAAACACCTTCCTTATCAGAGTGAAAAACCTGAAAACCTGAATGGTTACTGGATTTAAAAGTAGAAGGGTTCTTTGATGTCATCCAGTCACAGAATTTGTTTTAGAAGAGATTACAAGAGGCTGTCTCATTCAATTTCAACTCATACGTCTAACATGGTCTGGCAGAGTACAGGTTCAAATTGTGCCTCTGGTACCATGGGCAAGGCACTCGATCTCTCTGGGCTTCCCTATTGTCACTTGTAAAACCAGAGGGTTGGACTAGTGATTTCTGAACACCCTTTCAAGGAGAATTTGTGACCCTAAGAATCCTTTCTAAAATATCCCCAATAAGGAGCTCTCTAGGGATGGATGGAGGAAGAAATCCTACTTTGCTTAAAGACTTCCAGTGATGAGGAGCTCCCATCTTCTGAGATAGATCCATTTCTAGATAACTATGTTTGAAGGTTTTCTTTAAACTCAGTCAGTCTTCCTCTCTGAAACTCCAACTTTTCACTTCTAGTTCTGTCCTTTGGAATCAAGCAGAAAAAAGTCAAATCCCTCTTCCATATGATGGTTCCTCCAATATTTGATCACACCTATCAGATTAAATATCTACAATTCCTTTAACCAATCCTCTAATGACATAATCTCAAGTCCCTTTACCATATTGACACACTCAATGGCCAATGTTTAAAGTCCTTACTAAAATGTCCTACCTAGAACTAAATATAATACTCCATATGTACCCTGACTGGAAGAGCATAGGAGCAATTATCACCTCCCTATACCCCTTTTAATGCAAACCAAGATCAAATTAACTTTTTTTTTGGACTGCCATATCACATTATGGACTCATATTAATCTCATATTTCATTAAACCCATAAGATCTTTTTTTCAGATGTACTTGTCTAGTCAAATTCTCCATATTGAATTTGTGAAGTCAATTTTTTAAACTTTTAAGTATAATACTTTACATTTATTCCAATTAAATGTATTTATTCTTATTAAATATGGCTCCTTGTTCCTGTCAAGATCATTTTTGATGCTGCTCCTCTTATCCAACCTGATAACCACTGCCAACTTTGTACCAGCTTTGTGCCATTGGTGGATTTGGTAAGCATTCCATAAAAAAAATTAAAAAACAAATCAAAACACAATTCCAAGCACAGATTCTTTAGGGCACTGTGAAGGTCTTCTTCCAAGTTGACATTTAACTGTCAGTGACTTTTTTTTTTGTCCCTTTCTAAGCATTAAATTAGGTTTAACTCCATCTAATTTCATGAAGATCTAGTTCATATCTTTCCCTCTTATTCACAAGAGAGTTTGTGAAATAGTATGTTAAAATCTAGTCACAAAAAGAAATAAAACTGGTTCAACATGATCTGTCCATGATGAAGTCATACTGACTTTGTGATCTACACCATCTCTTCCAGCTACTATTCCTGTGAAATTCCATCAATGTAGTCTATTTTTCTAACTTTTTTTTTTTTTTTTTTGACTTTTTTTTTGCTTTTTGCTGAGGCAATTGAGGTTAAGTGACTTGCCCAGGGTCACACAGCTAGGGAATGTTAAGTGAGATCAAATTTGAACTCAGGTCCTTCCGACTTCAGGGCTGGTGCTCTATCCACTGCGCCACCTAGCTGCCCCTATTTTTCTAACATGTTGAGACTTTCTTAGATATAATCCTTTTAGTTGATGTGCTAGCATCATTTTTGTGTCACTTAAAATATTGCCATCTAAGTCATCAACAAAAATGATGAACAACATAAGGCCAAGTTCATATTTCTGAGATAATTTTCTTATTTTAGAGATAAGAAAATGAAGTCCATGTAAATCTAATGTTTACAAATAATATCTAGTTTAAAATTATGGTTTATTGTTATAGACTTAAAAATCAACAAAGAAGTCCCTTTCAATCTACCAAAAAATCATCTATGAGACTGTGAATTATTATTAATTCAATTTGTTTTAAAATGTGTATTAAACTGAACAGAATAGGACTAAAACTGACCTATCAGTTATCCCCTTTGAACTTTCTTCACATCTTTTCTGCATATTTTTGGTTTCCTTGATGTTCTTTCCTTTTCCTTTCTTTTCTCCTCTTTTCATATTACTAATACAATCTATACATTCTCTTTTCTCTTATTCCCCACTTCTAACAACAACAAAAATTAAATCCCTCTCTTACAGCAACTTAAGAATAGTCAAGCAGACTAGATCCATACACTGGACGCTGTAGAAAATGTTTGCCTTATTTTGTACATCTAGATGAGGGATTTAAAGCTTTTTACCAAGGGGTGGAAGCTACTTCCTCATTGATCTTCTAAAGTCATCATTGGTTATTTCATTGATTAGAGCTCTTAAATCTTTTGAAATTATTTTCTTTTAATTATGTCCCATTTGTCCTGTTTTAAAGGTACTAAAAGAGTTCAGTGTAGACTAATTTTGTAAAGGAAATGATTATTCCTCCATTGCCTTAAGTTTATCCGTTGGGGGGAAGATGGGAATCTAAATGATCACATGCTGGATTTCCTTAAAGCAAAGTACATCCTTACTAAGCATATGGATAAAACCCAACAATTCAATCCTATCCAATTGGCTTTAACAAAAGGCTAATAGACTTCATTAGGTAGTATCCTGGGGGCAAGCTTGTAGAGTAGCATAGATGGAGAAGGGACATTAATGATCTAGCCCAACTCTTTCTTTTCCCAGCAGAGGAAACTGAAGCTCAAAGAGATTAAGTTATTTGCATGAAGTTAAATGGCTAGTAAACGATGGGTTAGGACGAGAGGTCATGCTTCCATGCTCAGGGGGGCTGAGTTCTTCCAGGTGTGCCAGCTATTAAGAATAGGCTAGCCCTCGGATGACTTGGGGGTCATCAGGCTTGAAAGGAGGAGACTGGACTCTGAGGATCCTTTCTCTGGTCAATCCTATGCTTGTGGAAGGGTTACTGGACGGAATCTAAGTCAGCCATCCAAGTCCATTATTTCAATAATTCTATCAGTTTGAATAACCCTCCTTCTCCCCCCTCCTCCCCTCTTCTCCCCCCCGCCATGAGAGGATTTAGGCAAAAGGATGGGAGGGAGGGAAGGAGGGAGGGAGGGAGAGAGAGAGATGGGGACAGAAAGAAAGAGACAACCAGAGACAGAGATAGAAAGAGGTACAGAGACATAGAGACACAGAGACAGAAAGAGACAGAAAGACAGAGATTGAGAGAGAGGGAAAGAGAGACAGTTACAGACAGACAAACATATAGAGAAACTGAGAGACAGATATATATGGAGACAGACAGACATATAGAGGCAGACAAAAAGATAGAGACAGAGACAGAAAGAGACACAGAGACATAGAAAGAGACAGAGACAGAGATATAGACATATATAGAGATGGGGAAGAGAGAGACAGAGACAAAGAGACAGAGAGAAAGAGAAGCAGAGAGGGGGAAAGGGAAACAAAGGCACAGGAGACAGACACACAGACAGACACACAGAAAGAGACAGACATAGGCACTCACAGAGAGACAGAGGGAGTGAGAGAGAAAGGGAAAGAGAGACAGAAACAGAAAGTCACAGAGAGACAAGGAGAGAAAAGGAGAAAGGGAAAGAGAGAGGGAGAGGTAAGAAAGCCAGAGACATAAAGACACACAGAGATAGAGAGAAAGGAGGAAAGAGGGAAAGAAAGAGAGGAGAGAGATACACACACAGAGAGAAACAGAGAGTCAGAGAGAGAGAGAGAGACAGAGTCAGAGAGAAACAGAGAAAGAGAGAAAGACACAGAGATAGACACAGAGACAGAGATAGAAAGAGACACTGAGACAGAGGGAGAGAAACAGACAGAGACACACACACACCCAGAGAACAGAGACAGAGACAGACAGACAGACAGACAGAGAGACAGAGAGAGAGAGAGAGAAACAGAGAAAGAGAGAGAAACACAGAGAAAGAGAGAGAAACACAGAGATAGACACAGAGACAGAGATAGAAAGAGACACTGAGACAGAGAGAGAAACACACACACAGAGACAGAGAGGGACAAAGAGAGACAGAGAGAGACAGAGAGAGCGAGAGCCTTTTGTCTGTGGCTTTCCTCTAAAGAAATGTGGCATTTGAAAATTCATTGCCATTTTGTGGTAACCGGGGAGCTCGCTCTCTAATCTGCTCCAGAACCCAGAAGTTCCATTTCCTGTGTTATGAAATGCAAGGGACTTCGGAAGTTCGTTCTCCCCTCCCCTGAAATAAAGGGCAAAACGTCGCTCGCGGCCCTAAAAGAGGCAGCAAACAGTGCCCTCTTTTGGCCACTGCGGGTCCCTGCGGCTTCTCCCTGGAAAGCAGGATCTGAGCTGAGAGAAAGGGAGTAAAAAACTGTGGTTGCCTAAACCTCAGCCCGGGCTGGATTTCCACTGGGCTTCTCTGCTTGACTCTGCTGGATCCTTACTTTAAACATCCATGAAACGCCTTTATTTTGATGAACGTAAACACTTTAGGTCAGAAAAGACTAACTTGCCTCTAAAAAACTACTGAAATATTGATTGTTTGGTACGATCCATTAGAATGGATGAAAAGCAGAGCTTGCCCCGGATTGCTTGAGAGCAGCGCCCTCTTCTCAGTCCCTTCTCAGCTTAAATTTCTAGGGAGAAAATGGAATATGGAGAGCTGCGTGCATTGGAGATTTCCAGTCCACAGTGGGTCCCCCCAAATTTCCTCCCAGTGACTTGATATAAAATCTTCCCACAGTGTTGATAAATAATAACAGCTATAGTATCCCCTTCCCCCATCTCATTTGAGTTCTTTTTTACTATGATTATCATTCCCACTTAACATATAATGAAACAGCCTCAGAGATAGTAAGTCACTTTTCCAGGGTCTAGTGTCAGATTTGGATTTGGAGCGGGGCTTTTCTGACCCGCTGTCCCTAACTCCATTTACCACCCCCTACTGCTTCTAAGCATGTTCTTCATGTAACATATGAAAAGGAAGGGGATCTAAAAGTAATACTCAGTTTAGTTTTCATGATGTTACTCAGGGCTGTATTGTTAGAGAGAACTTACAACTCAGTGACTTCTTTGTGTATTTGGGTAAAGTATATTACTGAACAGTTGTATCTAATGAGGAATATTGTTAGTTACAAAAAGGACATTTTCCTGGCCCTATGCTAGAAATATTCCTTGTATTGGTTTAATAATCTCATGAAATATTTATAGGTTTATTATGTTTTGATAATTAGATCACTTAAAAATCAACAAGACAGTCTTCTCATTGGCTTGTGACTAAAATATTATTCTAAATTATTTCTTTCCTGTAGAATCCTCTAAAAGATTGTTTTTTCTTTTTTTGCTTATTTGAATTAGAGAAGTTTTATTTCAAACTAGAGGACATTTACTTGTTTGTTGAAAGCATATAGGCTTATTTGGACTCTAGCAGTTATGAGTTATCAAGGGAGAAAAACCAACAACCTTATTTTGTTGGACTATGATCACGTAATCTTCCTAAGGAAAGTCAAAATTGGATGTTGATCTCGGTGGCCTGAAGTCACTCATTTATTACAACAGAATTGAAGTCAAAGAAGGATGCAGTGAGACATCTTTCTAACTCTGGGGAGAGGGAGAAGTGTTTTGGGGTGTGTGTGTGTGTGTGTGTTTCATAATAAAGATTAGAGGATGGGGAAATAAATAGCATCAAAAGTAAAATTCAGGGGACTTTTAGCTCTTTTAGGATACAACTCCTAGATCAATATCTGAAAGATTTAAGAATTATTTTGCCCACCAGGTAATCAATAAATATGAACCCAGCGCTTACTGAGAATCAACGAACTATTGTAAGTAATGCAAAAGTAGGACTGAGTCTCAGTCTTCAAGAAGTTTATATTCTGGTTGGAGAGAAAAGACTTAAGGGCAAGAATGAAAGCCTAAGTCTAAGCCACAGAAATAGACCCAATTATATTTTAAGTGCTATGAAGTTCAGATAATGGATCAGTCCACACTGAAGTTCTTTCCTGGAAAAAATGTTTTCTTTTTCCACTACTATTTTAAAAGTTTCTCTAAAGTCTTTCTCTATATTCTTCTCATCAATGCAGGAGAAATTACACTGGCGAGGGGATTTGAAGGTTATTCTTCAATAATAAATGCTTAACAAATATTAGATACTTAAGTTCATAGGATCACAACTTTTATAGTCAGAAGGATTAGAGGCTGTCTTGTTCTACTCCCATTTCACAGGTGAGTAAGGTGAAAAGAGGTTGGGAAAGGGACCTTCTTAACTTGTCAGAGTCAAGTTTTAGACCCAAACCTTTTAATTCTAAACCCAAGATTCTTTCTGTCACCCCAGGGATAAGAATAAGATAAATATTCACTAAAAAAGGAAGTCAGAAAACAAATCCACTGAGATATTTTCCTTCTGTTAAGTATTTGTGATGAAATATTTGTTTTGACTTGTGCCCGTGTAACTTCAAACAGCCTATTAAAAAGTGAAAAATTCAGTCACCAAATGACTAGTAAGTTTGGTCTGTCCAATTTAGTAAAATTTTATATTTATCTAATGAAACTAATTAATTAAGAATTTATTTAATAAAATATCTGTATGATTGATATTCAATTTTTCAATTTTTGAGGGGAGGGAAGATATTTGACATTTTATAGACCCAGCCCGAAGCCAGTTCCTTCTTACATGTCCATGCCATCCCACTGTATTTATAATGACAATTCACATTTATACAGTGTTCCAAAAGTCTTAATGAAGTGTTAAGCTATTAAATCATCAGCATAAGAGACTGCATTGAGACTTTTGGGATATCCTGTATTAACACTTGAAGATTTTCCTCACAATAATCCTATGAAAAAAGGGAGCACAATGATCATTTTCTCCACTTTAACAGATGAGGACATGTGTTTAAAAAGGTTAGGCAACATTTCCATGGTCATAGAGTTAAAGAGTGAGTATAAGAACTGTTCTGATTCTCGGGCTTGTGTTCTTTTTCCTAATGAGGGCTAATAAACACAACCTATTTTTATTCTTGTGATAATTTATAGGGAACTTTCAATTTGCAAAGATAACTTGAAGTTTTACAATAATTCCATGATGTGGGTGCTATTGACATCATTATTCCCATTTTACAGATGGGGAAGATGAGGCTCAAAGAGAATTGCCTGTGATCATCCAGGTGGCATTTGAAAGCAGATATTCCTGATTTTGAGTCCAGCACCCTATGTTCTGTGAGATAGGTAATATAGATATTCCACTTCCCATTTAAAAAAATATAAAATATTTCTGGATACTAATACCAATTTGGACTGCCATTATAGTAGCATTGCCAAAGCTATTAAATACAGTGATGTTTATTTGGCATTTGAGAATTTTCAATGAAGGAGTTTAATTTGGATAGAAAGTAGAGCTGCTGGATGGCTTTCTTGCTTTAAAAATAATAATTCATTGGAAGCAACAAATTTACAAATCATGAGAAATCCTGCTGTCCTTTTGATTGGAAAGAAAACCCGAGACAGTGAAAGGTGTTAAAATTGTTAGACTTTAAAGTTACTTCAAGCACTGGAAAAATGTGTTTTATTTAAATTGCTTTAATTAGAGTGTGTACAAAATGCCTCATTACACTTTGCATTTAACAAGAGAACATTTTTTTTTTTTTTTTGGATGTCTGGTGACATTTTAATTTAAGGTCTATAGAGCGCTCTCTCTGTAGGTTATTATTTCATCTGAACCTCACATAGGACCTTTCAGGTCATTATGCATATATTTTAAATTCTATTTTCCCTACCTCTTCCTTTTTTTTTTTTTTAACTGATGAGGAAACTGAGGCTCAATGAGGTAAGTGACTTTCTCATGATCACATAGCTAGTGAGACTTAGCAGGGGTATTTGAACCCAGATCTTGACTTCCTGTTCTAGGCTGTAGCCAGTCAGCCAGACTGTTCTCATATACAACAGCTCATTTATTGTAATTGGAGATCGACTTCAGGCTATGAAATATCCAAGGGAAAACAGCCAGTTCACAGTGTTCAGCTACAAGGAAAGCTGGGAACAAAACCCAAACTACTCCCTAGTTGGAGCAGTTAAATTGAGCCTGACCCAGTATCTGGAGAGATGTTTAAGTGAAACAAAAGCATTTTGATGGAAGACTTATCTCTTTCCCTTTCATCCTCACACCTCTCCCCTGACCACTGTTTGAACACATTTCAATCATCAGCATTCCCAGCAGGGCATGGCTGCCACATGGCTGCTAATAGCATCCCAAATGCAGCATCCCAGGGGTTCATCCAGGAAACGCAATCGCAGACTTGGCCAGTTACCATATTCCTCCTGAAAGGGACTCCTTCCACATTCAAGCCAGTAGGGCTGGGCCCCAAGCCCACTCGTGTTGAATCTGCAATAGTTTTACCACTCATGGGGTCCTGCTGATAGATGGAGGAAGAGGAACAAAACCAAGGCAAGCCCCTATAAAATGTAATGACTGTTTGGTTGGCCTTGCCATGAGAATATTGAATCTGCCAAAGGCATCTGCGGATTTGTGGTCCCCATCAGAATCCCTCCTGGCTCCGAGCTCTCCGTGTTCAGAACGGTTTTCCATGTTCCAGCTCACGGCACTCCAGTATTGGATAAATAAATGGAAAGCACAAAGCAGCCAGTGTCCCTGGAAAACAGCAGGTTCCCTTTTTCTCCGAGCAAGGCAAAGCAGTGCAATGATCACCGAGACCCTCTCACAGCCATTAGCAGTGGGCTCTCCATCTGACAAAACAGATTTGCTAGCTTGACTTTGAACTTAAAAGTCAACAGAGAGGGGGGAAAGTGTGGGAAAGACAAGCACCTAAAGGAAAGGCTTGCAAATTCGTCCCATGTGTCCCCATTTTCCCTCCCCTTCCTTGCTTTCTTCCCTATATTCCAGGTTCCCTCTAGTCAACTTTTTAGGGTTCCATGTAGAATGACTCTTTAGCAAAAGCCCCTCATCTCTAGGACGCAGGGTAATGTTGCTTCAGCTACTTTTTTTCTCTTCAGCTAGACTAAAAGAATTGGAAAGTAGAGGCCTGAAAATTGGCATTGGGAATCGCAAATTCAACTCAGCAAGTATTAATCACCTACTAGTTGCAAGACACCGTGCATTTGAAGCACCAGTAGGATAATGACAAAAATCAGTCATCATCAAAGAGTTTCGTTCTTAGGTGGGAAATGCACGTATTTGTTGTTGTTCCGTCATTTCCTTCATGTATGACTTTTGGTTTGGGAATTCACTTGATAAAGATACTGGAGTGGTTTGCCATTTCCCTTTCCAATTCACTTGACAGATGAGGAAACTGAGGTAAATATGTTTAAGTGACTTGTCCAGGATCACACAGCTAGAAAATATCTGAAGCTGGATTTGAACTCAGGTTTCCAGTGTTCTATCCACTGAACCACCTAGCTACATGCGAATAGATAAGTAAATTAGGAAGTAATATAGATTTCAAGAGAGAGGGAAGGGAAGGTGTTGAGGGGAATGGAGAGAAGTATCATCCCCTGAGCAGGGGATTCTACAAACTAGAGGGAAGACAGCATTCATTCCAGACATGGGGGACCTCTCGTGCAAAGGTGGGATATCACATGTTAGACTGGAACAGTATGAATGAAGGAGAATTATATAAAGTCTGGCAGGGAGGGGAGAGCCAGTCTACAAAAGACTTTAAATGCCAGGCTGAGGCAATGGGGAGCCACTTTGGATTGTTCAGTGGGGGGTTTAAGAACATCTGTGAATGAATCCACCGGGAGGTGGATTCGGAGGCTATAAGGAGATAAGCTGGCTATGTGAACTTAAAGGTTGTGGATGATCTTTTTCTGGCCAAACCTTCTCTTGATTACCTCTGCACAACAAATATAAGCTGTTTACTTTCCACTTTGTTAACTAGGACAAATTCTTTCCAAGGCTATTAGAAAGTTTATTCATATTTTTGGTCTCGTACTAAAATAAATAATAACAGCATCTTTACAAAGATTATCTTATTTTATCTCACAACAACCTGGGAGGTAGATATTATTATTATTTCTATTTACAGATGAGAAAACTGAAGTTGAGAGTGGCTGAGTGATTTTCACCTAATGCAGCAAGGCTCATATCTAAAGTTAATTTGAACTAAAATCTTCTTAAATACTGATCTTAGATCTGCAGATCCACTATTTCTACTTCTACTGCTACTACCATTACCATGACTACCAGGAATTACTCTTTAACTCTCCAAGAGATAAAAGAAAAAAAATAGAACTAATGAGGTTAAAAAAGGGGGGGGGGCTGGCGGTAAAGGAACTCATAAGTTCATTCTGAATTTCTTTCTTTGCTTTTAATTGTCCTATTTCTCATTCCTTTTCATAAGATTTTCATTGTTCTTCAGTCATAATCTATGCTTCAGGACTCCTTGTAGGGTTTTCTTGTCAAAGATACTGGAATAGTTTGCCATTTTCTTGTCCATCTCATTTTGAAGATGAAGAAAATGAGGCAAGTATGGTTAAGTGACTTTTTTTTTTTATAGGATGATACAGCTATTAAGTGTCTGAAGCCAGAATTGAACTCAACTCTCCCTGATTTCAAGCCTGATATTCTATCTACTATAGCACCACCTAGTGAATCTCTAGGTCATGATATAGAATTGTCTAAAATATATTCACTAGTTTAGTTTAGCTATGACGGATTTCCTAGAATTAATCAGCCTTTGCTAGATTATAAAGGATTATATTAGGGATTATAAACTATTTAATTTTCGTTTTTATCAGATATTATAAAGTTTTTAATTTTAATTTAATTTTAATTAAATCTTATTTTAAAAATTATCAAGTATTTCTTCCCCCTCAAAAGAAAGAAAAGAAAGGGCAGCTAAGTAGTGCAGTGAATAGAGCAGCACCAGCCCTGAAGTCAGGAGGACCTGAGTTTAATCTGGTTTCAGACACTTAACACTTCCTAGCTGTGTGATCCTGAGCAAGTCATTTAACCCCAATTGTCTCATCAAAAAAAACAAAAACAAAATAAGACTCTTATAATAATTAAACATAGTCAAATAAAATAAATTCCCATATTGACCACATCAAAAAATATATCTCTTGTTCTGCTCCTTAGGCTATCCCTTCTCTGTATGGAGGTACTTCGTCATCACTCCTTGGCAATCATGATTGATCATTGTGTTGACAACTGGTTTCTTTTTTTAAATGTGTTAATGATTTAAAAAATAATAATAATCATTCTTGAATTTACTTGTTTCCTGGAAATGAAAAATCCCTTGTAATAGGGAAAAACAGATTTAAACCCCCCCCCAATTTATATGCTGAATGCATCTGACAATGTATGAGATTTTTTGAACTTATATAAATCAATTAGCCAAGTGATCGATGATCAAGCATTTATTAAGCATCTCCTATGTTAGGCTCTAAATATACAAAGCCAAAAATAAAATGTTCTTACCTTCTAAGCATTTATACTCTCTGTTAGTGGATATAAAATATATTCAAAATAAAGACAAAATCATATGTGGGACTGAGTGGAGGAACTAGAAGCTGGGGAGATCAAGAAAGGCTTCATTTAGAAGGTCTTCTGTTTCTGTAAAAAGGATGGTAGCATCATGAATTCAGAGATGACCTTAATGGCCATCTACTCTGGGTTTTTTTTTACCTGCAGCTTGTGCATTTAAAAAAATGTTCTGGTGATGATATTTAATATAATTAATTTTCTTTGTAATGTCATGTATTTTATTTTATGCATGTGAAAACATTATTCTGAGAAGGGATTCAGTGGGCTTCATCAGCTTGCCAAAGGGTCCATGACACATAAAAAAGTTAAGAACCTCTTGATGCAGTCCAATCCTTTCTTTTTGAAGATGAAGAAACTGACTCCCAAAGTCACATACTCAGCAAGCAGCATCTCTGGTGGTCAAATCTAGATCTTCTGTTTCCAAATAACAGTGCTCTTTATGTTTCATGATCTATTATTTAGAAATAGTATGGGTTATTAAGATAACTTAGAGCTTGGTTTGCTTTTCGTGTTCTCTTAATTTTCATTTCTGTACTTACTGGACATAATCTCCTTGGTTCTATTTATTTCACTTTACATCTTTTGAATTTCTTACATTCAGCCTTTCTTATGGCACAAGAATATTTCATATTCTTGTATTATATATACACATAATACACATATATGCATGTATACATATATGTGTTGTGTGTGTGCATATATAAAATCACAGTTTACTTAGCCATTCCATAGGTGATAGGTGATACACTTATTTGTAGTTCTTGGCTACTGCAAACATTCGTACCTATTTTTTCCCTGGCATCCTAAAGCCAGCTAGGGTTATATCATCATACTTTGTTAAAAGGCTCTGCCATGGTGCCCATGGTCATCTTTCTCATTCATTAATCAACACTCTTGCCACCAGCTGCTGACATCTGAAACTGAAAGCTGGGATGTTATGGCACAATAAAATGTACAAGCCAATAAACTTACTTGATGATTTATCATGGTTTTACGTCTTCTGCTGGTTTTTCCCCTGTATTTATCACCAGATCTTTAGCAGACCTGAATCCGCTGAGCTCTCACACTGAAATGCCTCATTAATACTGGGAACTTTGTTCATTTAATATAAAATAAAGGCAGGACAGAATGTTTAGTAGGAGAGACTTGGATGTGAGAAACAAGAAGGAGAGATAAATGAAAATTGTCAAAAAGTGGCTAGAAGGATCCCAGTGATTTGTTGGAGTTCCTGACATGGAAGAAGCAGTGACTTGTAGGGCCATTCTCTTTGTTTAAATGTGGAAAATAAAACATCTCGTTGTGTCTCCAAACCTTCAAAGAAGACTGAACTCAATATGGACATTGGCTGGCTTTTTATTATTTTTATTATTTCTATTGTTAGAGGATCTACGTTCCATGATCAAAGATGTTTTGGACAAATCTGTTGTAGACTTTCATGACTAGATTGAAATATGGTCAATCTTCAATTTTCTTAGATGTAATATTCCTAGAAAATGATGCAAAAGTCAAAAATACCAATTTGATGTACTGAAGTAAGGAAATAGAGGATTAAGGCAGGATATTCCCTCTGCTAGACTAGCTGGAGTGGGTGGGGTGGCCACCATCTCATTTACCCAAAATTATGCTGATTTTCCATTTCCTCAATCCCTTCCTAGGAATAGAGAGGTTACTTTAGCACTTTCTGGGGCAGATTCATGAACACTTTTACAAATACTTATTTCATTTTTGTAGTTATAAACTTGTACACATCGTACCTCTCCCTCCACCATATAACCATGAATTGCCAATGCGTGATTGCCAATGCAAAAATAAAAATGAGATTATTAATAAAATCCCTAGACTGTTGGAAGTCAGGAAAGTTCAATTTGAATGTTAAAGATTGACAGTATTTGGCTTCAAAGTGACCCTGTTGGAACTTGTCCTGGGCTTTCAGGTTCAATCTCTGGTATCCTTTTGCCTTATCATTATCATAATTGCAAAGACCTGTCCTCCCATGCATGAGGCCATACTCTAGGAGCTGCATAAGATCAGAGAATTGGGCAATTTCCAATGTTATCTCTTCTGGGTGCCTTATTTTCTTCTGTATTAGAAGCAAAGCAAAAGAGGGTGGGGCTATGGAAGCTGGGACACAAGAAACCGGTCATGGCTGATTTTAAGAACTTTTCCCTCCTGAGGGATTATTTTGGAATTTATGTTGGTCTGCATTGTATCTTACTCAGCCTAAGTAGTTCTTTCCTGAAGTATTCTACTTTATGGGGATGATATTCCTTGGGGAGTTATTTTTTTAATAATAATCTTTTGTTTTCAAAATATATGCAAAGATAGTTTTTAGCATTCACCCTTGTATAACTTTGTGTATCATTTTTTTCTCCCTCCCTTCCCCCACCTCCTCCCCAGGCAGCAATTCAATATATGTTAAACATATCCAATTCTTCCATACATATTTCCCTAATTATCATGCTACACAAGAAAAATCAGATCAAAGGAAAAAAAAAAGCAAACAACAACAATAAAAGTGAAAATACTATGTTGTGATCCACACTCAGTCCCCACGGGGCACTTTCTGGATGTGGATGGTCTCTCTATCACAAGTCTATTGGAATTGCCTTGAATCACCTCATTGTTGAAAAGAGCCACGTCCATCAGAATAGATCGTTGCATAATCTTGTTGTTGCATAATGATCTCCTGGTTCTGCTCACTTCTCTTAGCATCAGATCATGGCAGTCTCTCCAGGATCTTTGAAATCATCCTGCTGGTCGTTTCTAACAGAACAATAATATTCCATAACATTCATATACCATAATTTGTTTAGTCCTTCTCCAACTGATGGGCATCCACTCAGTTTCCAGTTCTTTGCCTCCACAAAAAAGGGCTATTACAAACAATTTTGCACATGTAGTCCAGTAAGGACACTACTGGATCAAAGGATATGCACAGCTTTACAGCTCTTTTGGCATAGTTCCAAATTTTTCTCCAGATTGTGTATAACTCCACCAACAATGTATCAGTGTTCCAGTTTTCCCACATCCCCTCCAACATTCGTCATTATCTTTTCCTGTCATTTTAGCCAATCTGACAAGTGTGTAGTGGTATCTCATTTATTTTGTTTTAATTTGTATTTCTCTGATCAATAGTGATTTGGAGCACCTTTTCATACGACTAGAAATAGTATCAATTTCTTCATCTAAAAATTGTCTGTTCATATCCTTTGACCATTTATCAATTGAAGAATGGCTGGTTTTCTTATAAATTTGAGTCAATTCTCTCTATATTTTAGAAATGAGACCTTTATCAGAACCCTTGGATGTAATTTTTTTTTTCCTTTGGGAAGCTTTTACAAGAGCTATTTACCAGAGCTGGTCATTCTGTCAAAGAAACTTCTTCAGCTTTAGAAGTCTTAGTTCAGTAGTTCCAGGCTTTTTCTGTTTGGTCTCACCCTGGAGCTATCAGTTCACTCTGGACACTTTTTTTCTGCATGCTACTTGGTCGCTGGGAGGCATCCTGATCCTTGCCAGGGCTGAAATGAACTGCTGTCACTTGGGAAATATCGAGGTCAGGCTGCTTCGATTGTTCCTAGTTGGCCATTAGAAAAAAATAGTTCTTCTGATGCAAAATGAAGTAAGCAGAACCAGGAGAACACTGCACATAGCAACAGCAAAATCGCACAATGATCAACTGGAAATGACCTAACTATTCTCAGCAATACAATGACCCAAGACAATTCCAAAGGATTCATGTTGAAAAATGCTATCCACCCTCAGAGAAAGAACTGATGGAGTCTGAATGCATTTTGAAGCATATTATTCTTCACTTTATGTATTTTTTTCTTAGTTCCTCTTTCCTCCCCTAATTTTGGATCTGTGTCTTCTTTCACAATGTGACTAATATGTTAATTTTTTTGCATGATTGAACAATGTATAACCCATATCAAATTGCTTATTGTCTCAGAGTGGAGCGAGATGAGGGAAGGAGAGAGAAAATTAGAAATTTGAAAAAAATTTTAAATGAATACTAAAAATTATCTTTACATGTAACTGGGTAAAAATAACATTTTTAAAAAATTTAGTTTCTATTATACATCTTTATAAAGATATATCATTATATATTTGTATAAAATTATATAAAATCTTTACAAAAATCTTGGATAAGTGCATCTGGCTCTTTAAATGCCCAAACCAGGGTGATTTCCCCCCTTTATTTGGATAGCTGCTTCAGTTCTGGCATTTGTTTTTTATGTGATCTTGAATAAGTTAGGCCTCAGTTTTCTCATCTGTAAAATGGCGGGTCTGTATTAAACCACTTTTACTATCCCTTCCAGACCTGAAACTTGTTTCCTATGATAATTTTTCATTTGCTAATTAGAACTAGTTATGGTTTTGAAGGCTGAAGTCTATGCTAATGACTGGCTATAAGATTAAAATAGGTCAGATTGCTTCCTAAAGGAGGATTAGAGACTTGGAGGTAGCTAGGTCTGAAGCCAGCACCTGTAATGGAAAATTCTTAAGAATTTAAGAAATAAAGAAGAAGTAGGCAGAAGCAAGAGAGGGAATTTGGAGCAAGAATTGGGAGATTACGGCACTGAAGAAATGAGAAGAAACAAGAAATAAACGAGGATAAAACATGGAGAGTTATAGGACAAAACTGGATGAGTGCAGAAGAAGTTGGATTTGTCTTATGCATTGAACTGGCATTAAATGTGCTTTGAGAACTTTTCTCAGTTCCGTAATGGAATCCAAAGATTCGGCTATTGTGGCAACTGGGTGTAAAAAGCAATGGAGGAGAGATAGTGACTCTGAGCCAACTGTCAACATTTACACCCAAGTAATGATGGTGTTGTCCAGGGGGGAGCAGTGTAAAGAATATACAACTGGGAAAGAAGAGCCAGTCCATGTGTTCCATTGGAATTCTCAAGAGAATTTGGGTAAGAATCCAAGAATTCTGGGTGGACCCATTATGGTGATAAAATGGATGAGTCATAAAGGAGAAATGGGCATGAATAGGTTCTGAACTGCATCACTGGAGGGAATGGTCATATCTTTAGATTGATAACCACAGATCCTTAGATTTACAAACACAAAACAAAATGAAATGAAGAGATGTTCAAGGTGATATATAATATAGATAGCTGTAAGCACTTGTGCTGCTCTTGGCTCTGTAGCACTGACCAGGATCCCTGCTCCCCTGCAGTGGTAAGTTCTAGCTCTATTCTGCCCTGAAGTTGAGCCCTTTCTCCTTTGCTACTGACCATACACTCTCCTCTCTGCCCTGGAACTGTGACCCAGAACTGTGTATGGGCAATAGAGTTACCACTTAGTGTCAGGTCCTTCATCCAGTACCAGCAAAGGGTTCTCTGTAATCTTTCTGACCAGCTGTCTGACCCCCTTACTGTCTATGACCAGAGCTGAGAGCTCCTGAAGCTGTCACTGCTGTCAAGCAGCCTCCAAGGCTGGTTATTGGCACTGCCATCACTTGTCCTCTGAGCCAGCCAGCCCTCACCTCGAGATCACAGATCTCTCCTGCTGACCTTCAAAGTTGTCTGAGTGGGAAAGACATCTATCTCTGACCTTTTGTTGGCTCTGCCACTCTGCAATTTGATTTGAGGCATTATTTCCAAGGTTTTTTTTATAGAGGAACATTGGGAAAGTTCAATTGGATTGCTGCCTCTCCCCTGCCATCTTGGCTCTATCTCTCTATATGTTTTTTATATTGTACTTTTGGAAACTTCATAAAAGACCAAAACTGATCTCCTGTCACTTGAATTCCTGCCTGATTGTCTTAGCTGGAGGGAAGTTTTCTTAATCTACTAATCCAAATATTATGTGATGATGATGATGATATGAAATGATTCTACTGAAATTGGAATATCAGAAAATTCCTATGAAGAAGTTTAGCTGAATGGAATAGAGAATCCAATTTATAGGAGTCTTGTTATATGACGTTTAAGACTAATCAGAGCACAGGATAAAGATGTACAAATTTAATTCTTTTTGCTATAGTTCTTTAAGAATTATAAATGTTTTCTTCCAAGTCCTATAAAGTTGGTAATACAGGTGTTATTAGCCTCATTTGACAGATGAAGAAACTGAGGCATTTTTCAGAGTGAGTCAGGCTCAGGTTTTTTGATTCATATACTCTCATGATACCAGATAAAAATATAATATTTACTATGTGGGGGATACTATACTAGCTTATTGGATCCTCACAACAACCTTGGGGAGAAAGTGCTTTTATTATTATTATAAATATCCCCACTTTACAGATGAAGAAAACTGAGAAAAGCAGAGGTTAAATGGAATACCCAGGGTGGATTTGAACTCAGATCTTCCCGACTTTTGCTGAATCAAAATAAGAAGAACTGCCAACTGTCCAAATGTTATAGTGATTTCTGGGGATCTGCTTCTCACCAGGTTTTTCCATTCTAAGATCCCATTCTTAACTATTGCTTCTCCAAAGGCAGATAACGGCCCTTCAAGATACTGAGATTTGGCTTCAGTCTCCCCAAAGGGAACAGAGGAAGAACATAAAGATTTTAGGTACCCAAAATTGATTTCAATTAGAAGGGATATTTTAATTTTTGAGATGATTAAATTATGGAATGGATTTCCAAAAGAGCTTTTAGATCTCCAATTCTTAGATTTTAAATTGGCTTGGATATGGACAGCTCTCTGTCTTGGAGGGGTTTATGTTGTCTTTTATTCAAGTTGTAGTATAGTATGAAGATGACATTTCAGGGTCTCTTCTCTTCTTCAAAATTCTATATGAAGTGCATGTTTGAATTTAATTTCATAAAATTATTTAGAAGTAGTCTCTGGGACTCAAAGTCATGAAATTGCCAAGGAAAGGAAGAAATTTATGGGAAAATTTTCTAGCTCACTGAACTTCATGTGGAATTTGATTGTTAGTGCTTTATTTTTTTTTAATGAACAAAAATCTATTTTCTCTCTCTGCACTCAGCCCCCCAACTAGAAAAAGAAAAACACAATTTTTTTAACACAAATATGCATAGACAAGCAAAATAGTATCCAAGATTGGCCTTTGATGCTGCTTTTCCCCCCAGACCTTTCAAATTACCAGATAAACAAGGCCAGAAAAGCAAGGACCTCCTGGATGGATGAGATCTCTTTCCAAGAGTAAATGAGCTATTGAAACTTAGTGACAAGACTTCCAAGGAGGACTCTCTTTTGGAGGATGCTTTGGCCAATGTAGATGGCTGTGGAAACAAAATTATTTTTGTTCTTTTTTTTTTTATTTAAAGTAAGTTTAAATATTTCTCCCCTCTTTCCACTTGAAGCTTTAGCCTTCAGACTCGGTAGTCAGATTTGATAGTCAATGGTGTAAAACAAAACAAAAAGAAATTTTAAAAAAATAGGTCCAATGGGGACACAGATGTTCAGCTGAGTTTAGAAAGTTTTTTTTAAAGGAGATTATGTTGAAAAGGAAATGGGTAATTTGGACACGGGGCATTCTAAACTGTATATCTCCCACACTGGCATGTTAATTGTTACCAAACTATCCTAGATTATGGAACAGAGCCATCTACCTCCTAACCTTGTAAATTTGGCTATGATTTCATGAATTAATTACATTGCAGTTTAAGGGGCTGTGTTTCATTCATTACCAAGAATGACCTGTCAGGCTCTCAATCTGTGAGGGTATGAAAAACATCCAATCCTCCTCCTTTAATACATTTGGCTTTCAGTGCTATATGCTTTAGCAGAACCGAAACTAGCAATTCTGATGGCTTAAGCAAGTGGATGACCTTGATTACTAATATTAAGAAGCTTCCTAGGATTTCAGCACATAAAACCCATAGGGGAGGACCTGGGAATCTCTTATAGGGAAGGAAGCAGGCTGGGACCACTGAGAAAGGAGGAGTTCACCTGTGCTGCTGGTAGATCTTGGGATCCACTGCAACTATTGTGTTGGGGATAGCCAAACTAGGGGAAGATGAGTCCTTTCTAGGTAAGTGAGCAGAGTTAGTGATGGACTATACAAGATGTTATGGTAGGGATTCTGTGAAAACCCCTAGAAAGTTCATCCACCTTGTTATGTCCTTATTATGGTTCTAAGCTTAGTTAAAACCAGTGGTGAACACAAATACACTGCTTCTTTTCTTAGATTGCTTCACAAGGTATCTCACGGATGAGAATAGCAAAAGAATAGAAAAATCTTTTACTATCTCAGAAAGATTGTCTAGAGAACAATAACCATTAACTTGGATGCTTATTTTCTCCTTTTTATGAAATTGAATGAGAATGATCTACATACATATCAAGAGTGTCCTTAATGAGTATAAGGGAAGAAAAGAGGCAGACCTTCACAAATGATTCTCAACCACAGAATATATTTTTACAGTCCCCCTCTTGATCGAAAGGTCCAAAAATAAAATCTTGCTGCGTTTATTGCTTATAAATTACAAAAAAGCAGTTGCCTCTGTTTAGCAAAACAGGGATTCTTGGCCTTCTGTGGTAGATTGGTGAAGTCTATGGATCCTTATCAGAATAAAGGTTTTAAATGTATAAAATAAAATACATAGGATTACAAAGGAAAGTAATTATGTCAAAATGAAGATGTAATTTTTTCCCATACAAGCTCATAGGCTCTCTATATTTTATCCATGGGCCCCAGATTAAGAATTAAAACAGAAATGGAGAATATTCAAAAATTTGTCTTCACTTTCTAGCCATTTGGGGGAAGATTTGGCCCTAAAG
>JAJPUD010001233.1:252282-262679 GCA_023553655.1 Myrmecobius fasciatus
TGCCTAAGATGCTGATAAACAAATTTTTTCCTTGGGAGAGATTCATTAAAAGTCCCCCTTCTACTCCCAGGTAACATTTTTTTCTATCTTAGACCTTAAGTAATAATGCTCCTACCATCTTTGGACTGATTTTAATGCGTAGAATCTGACAGATGAAAGGAGACAAGGGTATCACGGAAACCAGGGATGGTGAAGCTTATCCCTGCATCTTCCACAGAATGTTATCTTGTACACAGAATGCTCCTTGGCACAATTCCATCTCCCCCTGCTAGGGAGGTCACTTTATAATCCATCCAAAGAGATGGGGAAAGAGGGCTTATGTTTTTCCCTCATGTTTCCCTAACCTATGGGAGGAAGAAAGACAATGAAGGAGAAGAGATGGGGAAGGAGGGCTTACTTTTTCCTCAAGTATTTTCCTAACCTATAGGAAAAAGAAAGATGATGAAAGAAAAGATATGGGGAAAGAGGGCTTACTTTTTCCTCAAATGTTTTCCTAACCTATGGGAAGAAGAAAGATGATGAAGGAAAATAGATGGGGAAAGAGGGCTTACTTTTTCCTCAAGTGTTTTCTTAATCTACAGGAGGAAGAAAAATAATGAAGGAGAAGAGATGGGGAAAGAAGGCTTACTTTTTCCTCAAGTGTTTTCCTAACATACAGGAGGTAGAAAGACAATGAAGGAGGGTGACAGGGTCAGCAAAAGAATTGGTTAAGGGCATATGACTTGGCAGCATAAGTATTCATATACCCCTTATTCTCCAAGGGTCTTAAATTCTCTTGTCCATACAAAACCATATGTGGGACTGCTTAATGAGCAGGTGGCTTAAAAATTACTTATTCTGTCAAAACAACAAGGCAATCTGGTTTGGGGTCTAATTCTACACTCTCTTCCACACAAAGAAGAGTGTTTGGGTATTCTTCATTCTTTTGAAGGTCCCTATGTGCATGTATGGGTCTCTTTTTAATTCCCTTTCTTTGAAAAAGGTGTCTGTCTTAAGGGAGTGTAAGTGGTTCCAGAAACTCCTTTGGTAAATGTCTTTTTTTTGTAGGGTGAAATAAATGAGGGAAAAGGGCATCAGAGACAAAAGCCACTCTTCTTCCAGAAACTAGTGTTTCACATCAAAAGCAGGCTCTTTTTTTTGGTGGGGGGAGACAAGTTGAGTGGTGAGTAACAGGAAAGTGACTTAAAGGATAGGTACTCAGCAGTGTTGCTCTGTATGAAGACAGTAATATAAGCAACAACATCTGGATGGGATAAAGTCCACTTTGAAATCAGAATATACAATAACATTTCTTATTTAAACAATGTTTGTGTTTGAATAATGGCAAGAGTTGGAGCCCATGAGGAATTTTTCTTTCCAGTCTTTTGGTAGTGGGCACAGAAAATTTCTAGAGGTTAGAAAAGATTTTATTTCAGGGAAGGGAGACTGGGAGTGAGAGAAAAGGACACTCTAAGCTCAATTCATATGTTTACAGATGTAGAATTATAGAATGCTAGTGTTGAGAGAGAGAGACAAGTTTTCTTTCAACACTCTCCTTTTAGGGTGGAGGAAAATGAGGGTCAAAGGGGTTAAAAGACTTGCCCACAGTCACACAGATAGACAGCAACAGATCCAGGGCTAAAAGCTCATTCTCCTTTAATTAGACCATCTTTTTCTAATTGTAGCAGATTGAAATACTCCCTGGTTTTTATTGTCAGGGAAAGAGGCAAATCCATTCAGCAAAGGGATGGCACTGTAGGCAAATATATCTCTGCATTTGAGGCAAAGATGGTCAAGAAACTAACAGGGAGAATGTCTGAACCTGCTCCTTTTAGGAGTTGCCTAGAGCTTTGTTGTACCATGAACTAAACCAGGACTCTTTTAACTTATTAGTGCTGCTGGATTCATTGAGCAGGAGCTTCCACATCATGGGAGGCTCTTGTGCTTTTAACATGCATATAGAAATATTTATCCTTTATGTTAAGAGATGGTGTTCTTGAGAGCAGACATGTACAGGGGTGGTCATGTGTAGACCATGTTTAGACTTTCATGGTCACAGTGATCATGTATAGGCCAGCATGTGTAGGGGTGGAGGGTGACTAAAATGATCCATGCCCAACCACAGTCCTCAACATGCTGAACACATGGGAGGACCTTTGTTTGGCAGGCAGCCACAGAGCACTTTGAGGAGCCTGGCATCCTTCAAAGCTCTTGCTTTCCCGCTAAGTCTGCCACATGCCTCAACTCCAAAAGAACTTTTACACCATTCCCCGCCCCCCAACTCTCCTTGGTTCAAGCTGCACTGGTTTTCCTTTCCATTGGCCCCCATCTATGCCCACTAACTACTCACTATCCTGTATCTCTGATCCTTAATGGCTGAATTTTTTGAGGAGGAATTCCTCCTCTTTCCTTCTCTTTGAAATTCTCTGCAGTTTGGTTTCTGACCTCATCATTCAACCCAAACTGTTCTCTCCAAAGTTACCAACCTGCCTCTTTTCTCAAACCTCTTCCTTTTTGATCTCTGTGCAGCTTCTGATACTATTGGTCACAGCTTTTAATTTGGTACTCTCCTTTCTAGGTTTCCACAACATCACTCTCTCCTGATTCTCTTTGACCATTCCTTTGCTGGATCTTCATTTAGGCCATAAAGCCTCAATTTTCTCAACTGGTCAATTTTCTCAATTGTTTCAATTGGTCAACTCATTAGCTCCCATGGATAATTTCCTCAATTGTTTCAATTGGTCAACTTATTAGCTCCCATGGATTCAATTATTGAGACTCAATCTTTATGTTGATGATTGTTAGATCTATTTATTTGGTCATAATCTCCAAATTGACACATCCAACTCTATTAGACATCTCAAATTGAATGTCCCAGAAATGTCTTAAACTCAAATGTCCAAAATACAAACTCATTCTCTTTTTCTCAAAACTTTCTCCCCTTAAAAACTTCCTTATAATTGTTGAGCTACCACCATCCTCTTAGTTTTTCACCCTAACACCTTAGATGCCATCCTCAACTCCTCACTATTTATTCAACCTTTAAATCTAATTTGAGGAACAGTTCTTTTACTGATCCTCTAGAACAGAAATAGACAAATACATAATCATAATTTATTGGATATATAGCTCTCCTACAAAGAGAGGGTTTCCTCAGTCCATGTTTTAGATTTTCCGAAGATCTGCTAAGACTCTGATAATTAGCACAGAGGCTGGCAGATAGTATGTGCTTGATAAATGATTATAGAATTAAACTGAAACATAGAAACACATTCTGAGAAAGTAAAACTTTTTTATATTGTAGAACTAAAGGGTTAATATATAAATCAAATTCCTTTGTTTTATATTAAAATGATATTGAACAGCGATTTAAAGTTTACTAATATATATGATTTGATTCTCCTAACAAAAGGCAGGCAGAGCAGGCGTTGATATCTTTGTTTCACAAATGAAAACACAGACATAATTAAGTGATTTGCCCTGGGTTACATTGCTATTAGATGGAGAAATCTGGGTCAAAATCCACATCTTCTAAGTCTTTTATCTTTTATCTTCTTTTATCCGGCATACTTTTGACCCTTATGCTGCAGTTTCTTTCACTGTATTGGAATTATACTCTATTACTATTCAATATGGGACTTGGAGATTTTCTTGTTATAAAGAGATTGTCATTGTGATACTAGTTACTATAATGGGATTTGGCTTATATACAGATTTCTGGTTTATAGAGTTCATCAGAAAACAAGGGTAGACTTGAAGAAATTTTTTTTAAATTTTATTTTATTTGCAAAACATATGCATGGGTAATTCTTCAACATTAACTCTTTTTTTATTAAAGCTTTTTATTTGTATAACATATATATGGGTAGTTCCCCAACATTGATCTTTACAAAGCTTTCCATTACAAATTTTACCCCCAGTCCCCTACCCTCCCCTAGACGGCAGGAAGTCCACTACATGTTAATAATGTTGAAATGCTTGAGAAGTTATGCAAGAAAAATCCTATCTACAAGAAAAAAAAAGAATCAGAGAAAGGCAACACAATGCAAGCAAATGTCAATAGAGATCATGAAAATGTTACGTTGTGGTCCATATTTCATGTCCCTCTTTCTGGGTATATATGGTTTTCTTCAGTGAACAATTGGAACTGGTTTGAGACAATTCTTTGTTGCAGAGAGCCATGTCCATCAGAATTGATCATCATGTAATACTTTAACATTAACTCTTACATAACTTTCTATTACAGATTTTTCCCCCCAACTCCCCACCCTCCCCTAGAAGGCAGGATATCCACTACATGTTAATTATGTTAAAATACTTGACAAATAGAATATATGTATACATATTTCCACACATCATTGTTGTGCAGGAAAAATCATATCTACAAGAAAGAAAAATCTGAGAAAGGAAACCCAATGCAAGCAAACATCAATAGAGAGCCTGAAAATGTTATGTTGTGGTACACATTTCACATCCCTCTCTCTGGGTGTATATGGCTTTCTTCACTGAACAGTTGGAAGTGCTTTGAAACATTTCATTGTTGAAGAGAGCCATATCCATCGAATTGATCATCATATAGTATTGTTGTTGCCATGTATAATGATCTCCTGGTTCTGCTGATTTCACTCAGCATCAGTTCATGCAAGTCTCTCCAGGCTTCTCTGAAATCATCCTGCTGGTCATTTCTCACAGAACAATAATATTCCATAACATTCATATACCATAACTTATTCAGCCATTCTCCAATTGAAGGGCATCTATTCAGTTTCCAGTTTCTAGCCACTACAAAAAGGGCTGCCACAAACATTCTTGCACATGTGGGGCCCTTTCCTTCCTTTATGATTTCTTTGGGATATAAGCGCAATAGAAATGCTGCTGGGTCAAAGGGTATGCACAGTTTGATAACTTTTTGAGCATAGCTCCAAATTGCTCTCCAGAATGGCTGTATCCGTTCACAGCTCCACCAACAATGCATCAGTGTCCCAGCCTTCCCACATCCCCTCCAACATTCATCATTAACTTTTCCTGTCATTTTAGCCATTTTAGCCACAGGTGTGTAGTGGTACCTCAGGGTTGTCTTGATTTGCATTTCTCTGATCAATAGTGATTTGGAGCACCTTTTCATATGACTACAAATAGTTTTAATTTCATCCTCTGAAAATTGTCTGTTCATATCCTTTGACCATCTATCGATTGGAGAATGGTTTGAGACTTGAAGAATTTTTAAGACAATGAATTAGAGTACATATTGATAATGGAGGAGGTTGGGTTGCAAATGATTTACTAGCTAATGCTGCTTTTAATTTTTTTTTTTTTTGCTTTTTGCTGAGGCAATTGAGATTAAGTCACACAGCTAGGGAATGTTAAGTGTCTGAGACCAGATTTGAACTCAGGTCCTCCTGACTTCAGGGCTGGTGCTCTATCTACTGCGCCACCTCGCTTCCCCTTTTGGTTTGTGTATTAAGGAAAAACTAAAAGCTCCCAAAACAATATAATCTTAATATTTGTTGTCTTGGATGAGACACTTTGTGTTCTTGGGCTGGCTTCCTATTTGCCAAATAATGTTGCGCTTGCTGTTTGACCACCGAGAGAGTTTCTGAGCTAGTTAGTCATTTCAATAGGAAATATAAAATATGGAAAATAACAAGAAAAATGAAGTGCGGTGGATTGTTCAAGAGAGAGTAGGAACCCTACTGAGTCAGATGTAGAACTGCATCCCAGGAGTCCAGAGGTAAAAAGAGTTAACTCAGGAGATAACATGTAAGGTTTCTCAGGTTCCAATAACCGATTTGAAAAAAATTTCCCCACTACTTCAGCTCTTACTCCTATGTTCTTTTAACTGCTATACCATCATGTCTTTACTTAGTGACCTTGTGATGGATAGGAGTCATGTCAAATCAATAAATATTTATTAAGCCCAAACTAGGTGCCAAGAATTGTGCTAAGTCCTGGGAATACAGTCCCTGCCTTCAAGAATCTAATGAGGGAGAAAACATGCAATGAGCTATCTATATACAAGATATAAAAAGAATAAATCATACATAATATAAGAGGGAAGAGACTAGCTAAGAAAGAAAATTGAAGAGCCTTGAGCTGAGACTTTACCCATATCCTAAGAGAACTGAACGATGAGACTATTTCCAGAGAGGATGAATAGAGGAGATTTTGGTTATAATAATTTTTATAATATAATTTTGAAATTTTTGTTTTTGTATATTGTATTGCATTATGTTGTATTGTATCCCATCATATCATATTGTGTTGTGCATGACTTTAAAATAGCTATAGTGAGATAAATCTGAGATGTTCCCCATTGTCCCCTGATTTGGGATTATTTAGTTATAGGGGAAGGGAGGAACCAAATATAACAAAGGTAAAGCAAGCATTGCTTTGGATTCTGAGACAGAAAAGGTAAACATCAATATTACTGATTAAATAGCAAACAATACAAAAACATACTAAATATTTCAATAATACACGACAGTGAGAAATAAAGCCAAAGTGACTTTTAAACTATCCGCTCTGGAAACATTGCCACAATTGACTCAAGATGACAGCTGAAATTCTCTTCTCAGATATTATATTCCTAATATTTGGAAGAAAAGCTACTCAGGTCAAAGTCCAATATTTAGGTCCTGGTAAACACCCCAAGTGGCAAATGAGTAGACTCACTCAGCACAGTCAATTGTAAAGTTCTGCATTAAATATGGGACCCTGACTACCACCACGCAAATGCCCCAAGGCTATGGTCATGATCTGGACTATGGAACAACACAACAGAGTCACGGTCTGAAACAGACAATGAGTTCTAGATTAGAACCAAACTTGACAATCCATTGTGTGTATGAAGCCCACATGCTCCTGGCTGCCTCTCCCAGAGGATTAGTTACAAACTCTACACACAGATGGACAGACAAAAGGAGAAAATTATCCAGGAAGCCCCGAATACTGTAACCACACAACCACAACATTGTTTCTTCAAGCCCCTCTTGGCTCTAGCTCTTGCATTTTTGCTATCTAGTTCTTTCTATATTCAACAACACAGCAGCCAATTTGATGTACAATGATACTTGCTCTTCTTTATTTTATTTTATTTTATTAAAGTTTTTTAATTGCAAAACATATGTATGGGTAATTCTTCCCATTGACCCTTACAAAGCTTTCTGTTATGAATTTTTCCTCCCTACTCTCCACCCCTCCCCCAGATGGCAGGAAGTCCACTACGCGTTAATTGTGTTAAAATACTTGACAAATCGAATATATGTATACATATTTCCAAACTTATCATTGTTGTGCAAGAAAAATCGTATCTACAAGAAAAAAAAATCAGAGAAAGGAAACCCAATGCAAGCAAACATCAATAGAGAACATGAAAATGTTATGTTGTGGTCCACATTTCACGTCCCTCTCTCTAGGTGTATATGGCTTTCTTCACTGAACAATTGGAACTGATTTGAAGCATTTCATTGTTGAAGAGAGCCATGTCCATCAGAATTGATCATCATATAATCTTGTTGCCATGTATAATGATCTCCTGGTTCTGCTCATTTCACTCAGCATCAGTCCATGCAAGTCTCTCCAGGCCTCTCTGAAATCGTCCTGCTGGACGTTTCTCACAGAACAATAATATTCCATAACATTCCTATACCATAATTTATTCAGCCACTCTCCAACTGATGGACATCCACTCAGTTTCCAGTTTCTTGCCACTACAAAAAGGGCTGCCACAAACATTCCTGCACATGTGGGGTCCTTTCCTTCCTTTAAGATTTCTTTGGGATATAAGCCCAATAGAAACACTGATGCTTGCTCTTCTTTTTTTTTAATTTTTAAAAATTTTTTTTAAATTTTATTTGCATATCATATGTGTGGGTAATTCTTCAACAATAACCCCTACATAGCTTTCCGTTACAAATTTTTCCCCCGACTCCCCACCCCTCCCCTAGATGGCAGGATATCCACTACATGTTAATTATGTTAAAATATTGGCAAATCGAATATATGTATACATATTTCCAAACTTGTCATTGTTGTGCAAGAAAAATCTTGTCTACACAAACGATATATCAGATAAAGGAAACACAATGTAAGCAAACATCAATCAAGGAGTATGAGAATGTTATGTTGTGGTCCACATTTCACATCCCTCTCTCTGGGTGTATATGGCTTTCTTCAGTGAACAATTGGAGGTGGTTTGAAACATTTTATTGTTGAAGAGAGCCATGTCCATCAGAATTGATCGTTATATAGTACTGTTGTTGCCGTGTATAATGATCTCCTGGTTCTGCTCATTTCACTCAGCATCAGTTCATGTAAGTCTCTCCAGGCCTCTCTGAAATCATCTTGCTGGTCATTTCTTACAGAACAATAATATTCCATAATATTCATATACCATAATTTATTCAGCTATTCTCCAATTGAAGGGCATCTATTCAATTTCCAGTTTCTAGCCACTACAAAAAGGGCTGCCACAAACATTCTTGCACATGTGGGACCTTTTCCTTCCTTTAAGATCTCTTTGGGATATAAGCCCAATAGAAACACTGATGCTTGCTCTTCTTAAGGATTCTCCATTAGCTGCTGTTCCAAAAAAAGTGTTTGGGCACTGTCCAATTTGTGCTATCCCAACTTCCCTGCACTGCCACTTTTTGTTATTGTAACAAACTATGATACTTTGTGGCAACCAGTGTAACAGGTTTTAGGAATAATTCCATATGTAGCTTAAGTGGGATGGCTACCCCTCTCTTTCATAGCAACTTGTATAATTTTCCTATTAATTCATATCCCAGAAACTAGGGCAACCACAAGATATATTCTGATACTTATTCATAACTTAATAGAAATGCACACTCATTAATTGTTCTTATTAAGTAATAGAGTAACGATGAACCCCAAGCCTATTTCATTCAACGTTAAATAAAATGCAGGTAATTTGGTGGCACAGAGCACCAGACCTGGAGTCAAGAGGACGTGAGTTCAAATCTGACCTCATATACTTATTAGTTGTGCGACCCTAGAAAAGACATATAACCCTGTTTGTTTCATTTTTTCATTTTGTAAAATGAGTTGGAGAAGGAAGTAGCAAACCACTCCAGTATCTTTGTTAAAAAACAAAACAAAAAAGAAACAAAAAAACCCCCAAAACTCCAAATGGATCACAAAGAGTTGGACATGACTGAAAAATAACAACCGGAGAAACTTTTTCCATAAGCTTTCCCCTCAGTTTTTGCATCAAAACACCATAGTCTCATAGGCTTAAATAAACATCAGTGTTATTGACTATATAATTTATGAATCATGTAGTAAATAACCCAAATGCATGTTTAAATATTTCAACAATATATCACAGTGAGAAAGAACATAGCCAGAGTTACCTCTAAACATCAACTCTGGAAACACAGTCCCACCATTCATCTTTCTGAGGATTACAGTTGATTAAAAATTTGTTCCTAAATATTATCTTTAGGCTACTTCTTTGCAAGATAAGATATAACTCATTCAGTTTTTCAAGGAAGATATTCTCTTAGTTTCTTATTCTCTGTGTCTCATACACTCAGCAAAAAAATTGATTAGTGTCTATAGCTATGACATCACCAGTATCTCCATAATGACAGTTAAATTGCTATTGAAATTCTCACTGGTGCTATTTAAAGTGTAACCTCACAAGTTCCAATTTCCTCTTAATTTGTATTAAAGAAAAGAAAAGAAAAGAATAAAAGGAAACTAGGACTGTGTGAAATTATGATTTTCCACCACATATAGCTTTTTAAAAAAATATTTGAAATTTAACAGGTAATTTCTTTTTTTTCTTTTTTATTAAAGCTTTTTATTTTCAAAACATATGTATGGATAATTTTTCAACAGTGACCCTTGTAAAACCTTGTGTTCCAAATTTTCCCCTCCTTCCCCCACTCCCTCCCTTAGATGGCAAGTAATTTAATATGTGTTAAACATGTTAAAATATATGTTAAATAGACATATGGATATTTATACAATTCTCTTGTTGCACAAGAAAAATCAGATCAAAAAGGAAAAAATTGAGAAAGAAAATAAAATGCAAGCAAACAACAACAAAAAGAGGGAAAATGCTATGTTGTGAACTACACTCAGTTCCCACTGAGTGTCTCTCCCTGGGTGTAGATGGCTCTCTTCATCACAAGATCACTGGAACTGGCCTTAATCATCCCATTAGCAGATAGTTCCAATACCATCTTTCTTATCTTTTCTTATCTCTCCTGAGCTTCCTTTTGCTCTCTCCTGTTAATTTTTAGTGGCTCATTAATACTCCTTTCCTTCTTTCCCATTCTTTCTTAAGTAACCCTATCTCTAGTTCCCCTCGACCTTCTTCTCTCATCTTGAAAGCACTCTTGTAACAAGTATAGTTATATGAAATAAATCATATTTTAGCTATATATAAT
>JAJPUD010001233.1:262689-289850 GCA_023553655.1 Myrmecobius fasciatus
TTAATTTGTATTCTATTACTATTATTTAGAAAATTTTAAAATATGGAATAGTGTAACATCCACTTCCACACAAAGTAGAGAAAGGACAGCTCCTAAGAAATAGATCAGTATAATAACCAGTCATAACTCTAGGAGACTGATATTGATATTTAATAGTGTTTTCCACCTTTTGGTAGAGAGGTGACTAAAGGTACAGAATGAGACATTCTGCATTCTGTATATCTAAAGGAAGATGTAGCTCTTGAATGGTTGAGAAAATACTGAGTGTGGCATTGTATACCCAAATAATAAACTTCACTTGGTTACGGAGACCAGAAAAGAGGGGAACTTTAAGAAGATATTGGTATAGGAGAGGGAGAAACAGATAGACACAGAGAGAAGAAATAATCTTGAATACCAGATTGGAACCCCGGAGTCACAAACATTTAAAGAGAAGTCGTATCCCTTGACCCTTTGTGCTTACAAACCCATATCCCTTTGTGCTTACAAATCTAAAGATAGCTAAGAGTAGATTTTGCTGGATTGAGATTGTTGTTTTTCTTAGTTTAAGGTGAATTATTTTTCTCATTCCCCACTGACAAACTCTGGTATATTTCTTTGCTCTATTTTAGTCTGGGTGAGTTTTCCAACTTCTATTTGCTATTTTGCTTGAATAAATGGGTTTATTTACTATTCAGTAATCATGATGGTAGAGCAGCTACTGGGTTTGGAATCAGGAAGACTCATCTTCATGAATTCAAATCTGACCTCACACACTTGCTAGCTGTGTGACTCTGGGGCAAGTTACTTAAACCTTTTTGTTTCTATTTCTTCATCTGTAAAATGAGCTGGAGAAGACAATGGAAAACCACTCCAACATCTTTGCTAATAAAATCCCTAAAGAATTAGATACAACAGTCTTTTTAATATTTTGTCATAGTCTTTGATAACATTATACCCAGTTTTCCTCATCAATATTCATTAGAGATACAGTTTTTTTCCCTCTGTTTTTTCTCTCCTTGGTTTGGGTTTACAAACTGCATTTATCTGATAAAAGGAGTTTAGAAAGATACTTCCAAATAATTTTGTAAATGATTTATGTAATATTAAAAGTTTTTGAATAATCAACATAATTCACTTGTAAATCCACTTAGTTCATTTTTTAACCTTTGGAAAGTTTTTATGGCCTATTCAATTTCTTTTTTCTGAGATTGAGTTATTTAAAATTTCTATTTCTTATTTTTTTAGTTGAGGTACATATTTTAATGGATATTAAAATATTTCATTGTTATTATAATGGCATGTAATCAGACAACACATTTTCCAGTAATTTTCTTTATTTTCACTTTATTTGTTGTAAGTTCCTTTTTTTCATTTTTTTTTTCATATTATCAAGTTGATTTTCCTCTCTCTTTTTTCTGGATGAGATTATCTATCTAATTATCTTTTAAAAAGAGCTCCTAGTATTATCAATTAAAAATTTTAATCCTGGGGCAGCTAGGTGGTGCAGTGAATAGAGTACCAGCCCTGAAGTCAGGAGGACCTGATTTCAAATCTAGTCTCAGACACTTAACCCTTCCTGGCTGTGTGACCCTGGGCAAGTCACTTAACACCAATTGCCTCAGCAAAAAAAAAAAAAAAATTCCTTTTCCCACTCTTTTCTTTGATATACAGGATGTCTACTTTTGTGTTTTAGGACTTTTTCTTTAATCTTCTAAAATTTTTAGATGTATATCCAATTCATTGATTTATTTTCTTTCTTTTATTGTTGAAACAATTTCCCTTAAGACCTGCTACATTCTGAAAGTTTCGTGGTTTTTTTTTTATCATCTTCTTTCATGAAATAATCTATTGTTTCTATGATTTGCCTTTGAACTCCCAGTTCTTTAGGATTAAATTAGTCTCCATTGAATTTCAATCTTTTCTTCACATTTCCTTTATTGATTATACCTTTTTTTGTGTTGTGGCCACAACATTTGATACTTGATATTTGCATGTATTTTCTATTTCTGCATTTCTACATTGGCTTATAAAGTTTTCACATTCTAGCATATGGTTAATTTTTGAAAAGGCATCATAGTTCAAAAACAAATCCCTTCCTGCTCTCCACTTTATGGCTGAGGAAAAATCAGTCTCAGGAGATCATATGGTTACTAACTTTAGTTTACAGAGCCAGTGGACCTGGGATTTGAACCCAGGGCCTCTAATTCTAACATGGATTTTGAAATCAGTGTTTTGTCTCTGTAGAGGAGAGTTCTGCTCTCCATTCCCCAGAATCATTTCGTTCTTCCTCTACCAGAAGGGATTGGTACCTCTGAGAACCAACAGATTGTTTAGTAACTGTCTGGACAGTATTGAAAAGCTTTTTTGGAGACAAAGGGAATCTGTTTTTCCTTTAGCCTTCCTACTCCCCAACCCACACAAATGCACAACTCTATTTGATGATGGTTCATTACTTCTGTAAACAAGTGCACCTGGTTGTCTGTCCCAGACGGTCCAGAGTTTAAAATGCAAAAGTTCAAGTGTTGAGGCAAGCCTCCTTCCTGGAATCTACTAATTTAGGATCAGTTGAGAGCTTTTCTATGAAACATGGGAGGGAAGAGAGGAAGAGGAAGAAGAAGGCTTTAGGATCTTATTACTCAATAACTCTCACACCAAAACAACATGGCTGAACAGTGTCTTTGCTGATGATACACAATGATTTCCTTCATCTAGGTTTAATCACGCATGAATGCAATAGAGCAGCAGGAGTCTGTTGGAAAGAAGAGTCGAAGGGTGATAAAGAAACCATCCACTGATGAAGTTTATACAGCAAAAGGAGGGGGAATGCTTACTAAAGGTGGAGGATGAAAAGTTTACTCAACCTGCAATTTCTTAGCAATTTTTAGCAGCAAATTTAAGGAGATAATGGTACACACAGAGACATAGAGAGATGAGAGAGAGAGAGAGAGAGAGAGAGAGAGAGAGAGAGAGAGAGAGAGAGAGAGAGAGAGAGAGAGGAAGAGAGAGAGAGGGAGAGAAGAGAGGGAGGGAGAGAGAGGGAGAAAGAGAGAGAGAGAAGAGAAGAGAGAGACAGAAGAGAAAAAATAGATATAGATATATAACTATCAATTTATTTTTTAAACTATCACTAATAGAATACTATTAATGCCCTTTATAATTGTCTTGTACTTTACAGTATTCAAAGCACTTTCGAATACGTAATCTCATTTGTTATTCCTAACATTCCTAATATGTCACAGAGATAGGGGATATTATTAACACCAAATTATTTTATGGATAAGAAAATTAAGTCTCTGAGGAGTTTAATTACTTATAAAGAACTAGTAGGACAAAATGTATTAAAGATAAATGATAGCCTATATAAGATGTCCCAAAAGTCTTAGTGCAGTTTAAAGCTTTAATAGCTTTAAAAGTTATCAAGTATAATAGTTATTAAATTATTATATCATAATAGCAATTAAAGCTTAAAACTGCATTAAGACTTTGGGGATAAAACTGCATTAAGACTCTCTATTTGGGCTCAGAAAAATCAATGGCACAATGACAAGAGGTAGCGCAACGTCATATGAAGAAGAATTGGAACGTTTTAGATGAATTTCAATTTAATATGAATTAACAATGTGGCAAGGCAGCCTTCAAAGCCAACACATGTCAACAGATTGTCCAAGACAAAGGAAGTGACAACCCAACTGCCCTTTGCTCTAGTACTGCTATATCCGGGGTGCAGGGTTCAGTTTTGGATGTTCTGTTTTAGGAATTACATGAACAAATTATAGTGTATCAAGTGTAGAGTGACCAGGATGATAAAAGACTGGGTATCATGCCAAATAAAACTGTAGTTTTTTAGTCTGGAGAGAAGAAGAGACCAAAGGGTAATAAAATGTCTCTTTGATTAAGTGTTGGAAAGGTAGTCGTGTGAGAAATATTAGACTTGTCTGCTTGACCACAAAGGGCAGAATTAGGAGCAATGGGTGGATTTTGCAAAAACCAAAGATTTCAGCTTCAGAAAAACTTCCTAATAATTAAGATTTGTCCCAAAATGGAAGGTTGGGTCTTCATCACTGGAGATCTTCATGAAGAAACTGGATGAATATGTGGAATCTCTGTGAGGGACTCATGTTCAGATGTAGATTGATCTGGATGACTCCTGTGGTCACTTCCTACAATGACATTGTTATTTTGTGATTTGTCCAAGGTCCTACAGCTAGTAAATGGCAAACTTGAAACCAGAACTTTTGTGTCTTAAGCCCAGCACTATTTTCATTACATTACAACATCTTTCCTTTTACAAAGGACATATGAAGGAAGATGCTATTTGTATCCAGACAAAGAACTGATAAATACAAGTTCGTATAGAATGATTTTACATATACATCCATACTTATGCCTAATATTAGCTATCTTTGGGGTAGGAGGGCAGGGAGTAAAGGGAAGAAAAAAAGAAAAATTTACACGATAACTATGTATTTAAAAGGATTAACAGGTTGTATATAATAGATTTGCAGTTTTATGTGCAATCATCTTTTTATTATTCTATGTTATGGAAATGTTTGTTTTATCTTATAAATTAAAAATTAAATGAATATTTTTTTTAGATGAGGGCTTTTTTTTCTGTTGATAATTTCCAGTTTTCAGGTTCTGAGAACTTTCTGTAGCATTTTATCAGGATAAGAAAGATGGAACCAGCGTGAAGCCATCACTGCAAAGAGCATCGTGCTGCTGTTTACACATCCTGGGAACTATTGGATCACATTTATTCTCCTTGCTGTGCAAGGCAATAGAAGTCCTGCAAGGAACTGCTGTAAAAAAAGTTCTAAGAGGCAATCAGTCCTCCCATATGTGAGAGAAAACATTGTTGATGGCTTTTCATCTATAATAGCAAGGCTTGTGTAGCCATTTCTGAGCTAGCTTTCTCTTTCTAGATAAAGGTCAACCCTATACATGCTATACATGTGTTATATCTAAAATCTTCAAATGGTTAATGACCATCCATGATTATCAAATTAATAGACTCTGCTTTTGTTCACATTTTTTTGTAATAAATCTAATGTTTTGGATTAAGGAGTTTTAGAACTGGAAAGGACTTTAGAGACCATCTGGTCCAATTCACTTATTTTCAAGTGGGAAAATGAAGCACAAAATGAAATACTTATCCAAGTTAGTGGAATAATGGACTGAGGTTTCTTAACCCATAAACCAATACTCTTCCTACTCTCTAGCAGTGACTCTCTTTGTTTACTTAATTAATGGCCACAGCTCTCCATAAGGGTTGTTAGAAACAAAAGAAATATGTTTCAAATACAATTACAATAGAGAAGAAAAGTCAAATCTATCTCTTCAGTAAACATCATCTTGATTTGTTTATTTTTCCATACATCTAGGATCTTTTATTTTTGACGGTATAGGTATTCCCTCCCTTACACAGGTCACAACTACTCTATAACTTTGATCTGTGAGAGTTTCTGTGGCCAAAAAGATGTATCACACTATGGCCAACCAGGTGACGATCCTTTCTGAATTCAATTAGGTTATCCTCTCCTAAAAGACATATACTAGATCTGTGCCAAAAGCTTTTCCACCTTGCTAAAACCTGCCAGCAAGTTCCAGAGGGATCTAGTGATGTGCTAACAGTTTCTAATGTGAGCATATCAAACACAAATTAAATAAGCAAACTATTAGGGCGAAAATGGAAAACAGATGCAATTACTAATTTGTTGATTGTTAATGGACATTAGCCATGACATGTCCAAGCCTGGCAAATAAAGGTTTCTAAAGACAATTTCTACCAAAGCAATTCCTTTCCTATGCCTTTGGAACCTACCACTTGGCACTATGCAAGTCCGAGAGTCCCAGGGTAAGAAAATAAATTCTAAACTTCATTTGGCCTTTCTCAAATAGAGAGGAGAATCTTCCTTCCATTTGGGATTAGCTTGAAAGGAACAATGCTGAGAGAGCCCTTTGCTAACTAAGATGGCAGCTTTAGCTGCAACACATGTAGAGCAGCTGTAAGAAATCCCCTCCCCTCATCTCCACTAGGGCCCTGTGCTCATGCACAGTGAATCAGTCCAACCTGGAGTTGACAGGCAAACTCCACAGACGGTGCAGTTCAAGCATGAGGACCAAACAGAAATCAATTACCCGCTTCCAAGTCCCTTCTATGAGTCACTAAGGACTGACCCATGACTTAGGACATGGGCATCAAATGCTAGATCGTGACTTTGGAGACTCATTTGTCTCTTGGTATAGGCCACGAAATCATAAACATAGGAGACAGTGACTGAAGGGACTAATTACAACTTTACACATAGCTTCGGCTGATGGGACGGGGACAGCACTAGAGACAGCTAGAGTCCGAATGTTTTAAAAGAGCCTCTCCAGATAAAATAACACAAGCCCCCCTAGAGAGATCTGTATAAAACTCTAATAAAACTCTATCAATGTCTGCTCTATTTTGTGGATCTGAAGGTGGGGAGTTGGTGGGGAATGAAGCATTACCTTGTGATAAACATTCTAATAAATGATAAACAAACAAAAAAAATCCACCTTTTATGGTGATATCATGCTGGTGAAGTCGCCAACAGAAAAGGTCAAATACTAAAGAAACTAAAGAAAACTAAAGAAAAAAGACATCGCTTGATAATAATTGCATGAAGTTTCAAGTCAACAAATCAATCAGCAAGTATTAAGTGTCTACTGTGTGCAGGCACTGTGCTAAACTAAGAGCTGGAGGTACAAAGGTGACAATCTTTGCTATCAAGACACTGGGGCTACAAAGATTGAGAAAATGTCAGCAGTGGAGAGATGGGATGGGGGAATTCAGCCAAGGCTGAGAATTGACTCCTTTGAAGGAGTTCAGTTCAGGCAGTGCTCAAGGCAAATTTATGGAGAGGTACAACATGGTAAAGGGATTGGGAAATAGTTCTGAGAAGTAGAGAAGAAAAAGAAGTGTGTTCCAAGCATGAGGGACTATCTTTGCAAATGCACAGAGGTTGGAGATTAGCATGTTGGGTTGAGACAACTATAATGATACAAAATCTTTCCTTTCCTTAGACAGATTCTGAACTCCTTTAGCCCTTTAAATAAGTCAAGCTCAAAGCACTTGGGTATCTACATAAGATTAATTGCCTTTACCCCAACATGTACCTTCCAAACCCAAGCTGCCAGAAAAACTGTATTTCTGACAGTTACCACATGAAAGGAGATTCCAGTGACTTTTGTGTTAAGCCAATGAAACATGACCTTGCATGTAACCCCCAGCGGGTTATTGCCTTTACACAAAGAATAATAAGAACAATAAATAGTGGGGGCACTCGACAAAGCCAAATTAAAGAAACAAATGGACTCTCCTTCCACCCCCCCAAGTTTTTATATTCAGGGGCTTTTGCTGCATTGGAAAGAAACTCTTCTGTATAATAATGACAGCTCTAATTCTGGCCCACATTCTCTTTTTGTTCTATAGACATAGAAATAAAATAATAATCCCATTACTCCTTTTCTCCCCCCAAAGGAAAAAATGTATTGTAGTTTTCCAGAAAAGCTTTTCTTAATCATCCTGATTTGACCCTTCTACTCCCCTCATTCTAAACAATAAAATCTCACCATCTGAGGTTGTGGTACTACATAGAACAGTGATGAAGGGTTAAGTAAGGTCTGGCGTCAAGCCAATCTTAAAGTTTATTTCATAAAAGAAAGTCAAGAAGTTAAATTCTCTCTAGTGTACAAAGCTCACTGCTCTCATGAAGATTTTTTTAATTGTTTTTTTTCTGGTTATACATGTTTATTAGCTTTTAAAATACACATTTCTTTATGAATCATGTTGGGCGAGAAAAATCAGAACAAAAGGGAAAACCCATGAGAAAGAGAAAAAAAAACAGAAAAAAGAAGTGAACATAGCATGTGTTGATTTACATTCAATCTCCATAGTTCTCTTTCTATTTGCAGGTGGTGTTTATTGGGACTGCCTTGGATCACTGAATCACTAAGAAGAACCACAGCTTTCATAGCTGATCATCTCATAATCTTGCTGTTATTGTGTACAATATCTTCCTGGTTCTGCTTGTTTTGCCCAGCATCAGTTCATATAAATCTCTTTTAATCTTGTTTGTGTTGCTTTTGTTTGTGCGAAAGCTTTTAAATTTAATATAATCACAATTGTCCATTTTGCACTTCATAATGTTCTTTAGTTCTTCTTTGATCATAAATTCCTCTTTCTCCAAAAATTTAATAGGTAAACTGTCCTTTACTCTCCTAATTTGATTATATTTTCATCTATTATGTCCAGATCATGAACCCATTTTGGCCTTATTTTGGTATGGGGTGTGAGATGTAGGTCTATGCTGAGTTTCTGACTTATTATTTTCCATTTCCCCCAAAATTTTGGGGAAATAAGTGTGGAGGTTTATCAAATATTAGATTACTATAGTTATTGATTATTGTGTCATGTGTATCTAACCTATTTAATTGATCCACCATTCTATCCATACTCATTGATTTTAATGATTGCTGCTTTATCATATAGTTTTAGGTCTGGTACTGCTAAGCCACTATCCTTTGTATTTTTTTTTTCTTTAATTCCCTTGATATTTTTGATCTTTTGTTCTTCCAGATGGATTTTGTTATTTTTTTTAACTCTACAATAAATTTCTGGCAGTTTGATTGGTACGGCACTGAACAGGTAGACCACTTTAGGTAGCATTGTCATTTTTGTTATATTAGCTCAACCTATACATGAGCAATTGATATTTTTCCAATTGTTTAGATATGACTTTATTTGTGTGAGAAGTGTTTTGTAATTTTGTTCGTATGGTTCTGGGTTTGTCTTGGCAGGTAGACATCCAAATATTTCATTTTGTCTATAGTTGAATTTTCCTCTTGCTGCTGGGCTTTGTCAGTAATGTAGAGAAATGCTGATGATTTGTGTGGGTTTATTTTATATCCTGCAACTTTGTTAAAGTCGTGAATTGTTTCAAGCAGGTTTTTGGATGATTTTCTAGGATTCTCTAAGTATATCATAATATCATCTGCAAAAAGTGATAGTTTTATGTCCTCATTGCCTATTCTAATTTCTTTTTCTTTTCTTATTGTTAAAACCAACATTGAATAATAGTGGTGGTAATGGGCATCCTTGTTTCACCCCTGATCTTATTGGGAATATGTCCAGCTTCTCTCATGGAGGTTTAAAAATAAATGGCAGCCTTCCTCTGGTCAGTCAGAGGTTCCTGAGTCTGTGATGGAGCTGGGTGCCCAAACCCCAAAATGAGGGTGTAACATAGTCACACAGAGAGATCAGGATTTGACAGTTCAGCTTTGACTACAAGCTGTACCTGTGTATCCATCTCAGACTTTGGGTCTTCATCAGAGGCAGGAAGCAGCCCCAGTTAGCCAGGTTGACACACTAATTTTGGAGAAAAGGATGCTGAAGAAGAGTTACTATTGAATATTCCATTTACCAGGTAATGTTAAACTGAAAGAATCATTATTATGGGAAAGCATATCCCCATGGAAGATTTATAGAAGGACACTATAAAGAGTTTCATAGGATAAGAAAACATGAATAGGTTACCATCTGTGCTTTAGAAAAAGTACCTCGATTGATGAAATCACAAATCCCTTGAGGCATTAAAGTACTCTAACAGCACTGGATTGGAATAGAGTAAGCACAAGTCATTAGAATTAGTATTAGAATATATGTATGGAGAATACGTGCTGCATATATATATGTGTGTACATATATATGTATAAGAATCACAAACTATTATCTTTATGTGAGATCTTATCCAATTATTAACAATTGAATATGCTCCTGGAGCAACTAAGCCACATCCATATCAACATTTTTGCTGTAAATTACTTTGAAAAGCATAATAAAAAAGTCAGAACCAAAAAATTGAGCAATTCCCAAGTTCTCAGAGATGAATAAAAGGGTTAATAAGTTATTTTCATGTAAGAAGCTTTACTTTGTGAGACATTTGGCTCCCCAATGAGTCAACTCCTACTCACAGAGGTTTTTATTTGTCCTTCATTCTCAAAGAGGATCATGATATCAGGGAGGTGACGCCATGAATTGCAGGTGAATTGAATTTCAGGGAGGGAGGGATGTGCAAGGTCACCTGCCTCACTTTCCCCTCCAGAGCCATCTGGGTCCAGTGGCAAGATATAGGTCAGGATGATAGGAGATGGTTCTCGGAGTGACAATACTCCTTATAAAAATGAAAGTATCCCACCAAGAGCTGAGCCCTTTCCACTACAAACTCTTATGTTTTTTTCCATTTTATAGAAGATATATGTGAATCATGGAAGACATTTATCCCAATATATAGATTTATGGAAGATACACATATATATATTACATATATATATATATATGCCCCTCACAGAAAGAAGTAAATCTGACTTTCATTGTGATTAAAAGGTAATGCTATAGATTGGAAAAATGCAGGGGTGCTAGAGCAATCCATCACTAAAATGAGAATATAACTAAAACCAAGGCTGCCTTCAAAGTATTTGAAGAATGGTTGCATGAAAGAGAGAGTAGGTTTTGTTCAGGTTGGCCCCAAAAGACAAAACTAGGAGAGATGGGTGGAGCATTTTGGATTGTCCTTACGTGTATGATGTTCTCCTGCATGTGACATTTTCCATTTTATTTCCTTAAAAATAACCATCAAATTTCACTTTGTAGGTAATTACTACTCAGATTTTGTTTTGGCTCTTATTTCTTCCAAACTTCGGCAGGAAGTCCATTTGCATGAAGTTCAGAGCTCTGTCAGCACTTCAGAAAGCTAAGCAACAATGACAAATAGGTTATTATCAGGCCTGTCAAGCAGTTTTCCCATTTGAGCCAACACATATGTATTACCTTTCCAAGAGCTAGATTACTAAACAGAATACGGTTTCTGGAAGGGTAGTGAGGTGTATTCGACCAAGTTTGGGAATGAGTGATCTCTAAATGCGTAATTCCAAGTAGAGATTATAGGCAAGCCATTTGTTGGACTAGCCTGACAATATTATTTTAGGATCCTGGAAGGATCTGTGCCATCTGTCTCATCAATCTTCCAGAACTCCAAGGGGATGTAGATGGGATGAGTAAACAAGGGTGAATCTGGGTTCCAGCTGGAAGATAAAGGTATAGACATGAACTTAATAAAACCCCAGGCAATCTTTGTTGATGACCTGACTTCCTAGATCAATCCCTTTTTATTGTGTAAGCCTGAATAGCTACTATGCCCAGGACCTTCAGTGTTCCTGGTGTTTACTCAACCACCTGACACCCTTCTCCTTTGTTCCTAACCTTGGTTTGGCAATTTCTAATGTCCAGAGTTCCTGATCTATCTCTTCTTATTTGTTAACTGTACTTGCTTCCAGGTTTCAATGTCTATGTATCAGTCTCTAGCCAGGTTATGTGTTTCTAAATCAGATGGAGATGCTATGTGGGTAAGAAGGAGCAGCAAGTTAGGTAATATACCTGGATTATAGAGAGCATGATGGGGAGACTGGAAAGGTAAGACAGGCTGTGATCCTGAAGGTAATAAGAAGCCAGTGGAGTTTTTTGAGCAGGGAGATGATATGGGATAGAGCTGTGTTTTAGGAAGCTCCCTTTGGCCCAGATGAGTGAAAGATGAAGTACAGTAGAGAGGGACTTGAGGCAGGGAAGCCAAATAGAAGGCTGTTGCAATGTCCAGGCATGAGGTAATGAGATACAGGACCAGAGCAGTGGCAATATAAGTAAAGAAAAAAGGATATATATATACATATACATATATGTATGTATATATTTGTGAAGGTAGAAATGACAGAAGTTCACAGATTGTATATGAAGGGGCTGAATGAGAGTGAGTAGTCAAGAATGACACTGAAGGTGGTAAAGGCTTAAAACAAATGATGTAATGGACAAATTTCACATGATCCTCAATCTCTTTATCTCATACTCCTTACATCTTTTCCCCCACCCCCTTTAAAAATTATTTAAAGTTTAAATACAAAATAGGAAAAGAAAAATGTATTGTCATATACATAGTAGAACATAAGAGAGAATTCAAAATATAAAACAATAAAAGTCCATTTCAAGAAAGCTTATATAATAAATACTACATGTTGTGTTCCAAGCTGTCCAGTTTTTCTTTGCTCCCTTGTGGGTTTTCTTTTGTTCTCTGCTGTGTACTTCTTACTTTATTCTTTTTTCCCCCTTTCCTCCTTCTCACCTTCCCCCCAAAAGACTACAATTAAACACATTTATATTTATATATAAGAATATATATAATATCTATGTATATGTATATACCTATATATCTATAGATATCTATAATTAAACACATATTTGTATATATGTATATATACATCTAGATATATATCAATATGTCTATAGATATCTATAATCATATACATATGTACAGATATACATTCATATAAAGCTATGTAAGTCTGTACTGTGCTTGTTTATACTCCATTTCTTTGAAGGTGGATGACGCCATCCTTCACAAGTCCAAGTCTTTCCATATTTTTCTTACTCCACCAACTCATCATTTCCTACACCATAGCAATATTCCAATCTTATGTTGACTAGTTATTTTAAATAGTCTAAAACAATGTTGTTAATATGACTGATATACAGTGCAATTTCCTTATTTTCTGTTTTGATTAAACTTCTTTCCTTTTCTTACATTCACAAAAGCCTGACTATTCCAAAATAGATAATATATACCTGTCCAGTTCTCTAGCATCGGGTGTTTTTCTCAGGTTGCTATCACTTAGCAACTAACTGCTTCTCCTTTGAAATTTATTCCACTGAGTCATATCACCTTATCCAAATATCCCAGGTCATTCTTTTTTTGTGAGTTCAGCAACTGACCTTATGTACCTCTCCATCCAACTCCTTCCTTCCTACTTGAGGACTATAATTTACACATTGAGGATCCTTCAAACCCTCTTGCTTCTAAATTCATTGGCATACTCCAGCTCCAATAGCCCATACCTTCACTCCACTTTTGCCATAAACAGAAATGTGTATATCCTTTATCTCATCAATTATAGCTTTATTACCTCCATGATCTACAACTGTGAAACTCTTCCATTTGGTGATAGCCTTTTACCCTTCCATTCCTTTCTCTATCTTATTCCTAAACCCATTCCTCTCACTTTTTACTGCCTCCTGTGTTTCCTCCACCCCAGTACATATAGGTCATCTCTTCCAGATGCACTTACCTAAGCCTTACCTAAGGCTACTCTATTCACTTTTTAAAATTAAAACTTTTGATTTTCAAAATATATGCATGGATAATTTTTGACATTCACCTCTACAAAACCCTGTGTTCTAATTTTTCCCTCCCTTTCCCCACTCCCTTCCCCTGTCGGCAAGTGATCCAATGTATATTAAACATGAATTCACTCTTTGTATTCTCCTTCTGTGCTCCTGCTCCCATGCTACTGAACATCACTGGAGGAAGTGGCACAATCCTGGATCCAACAGACATTTGTTTCATAATCTTAATTTGGCCATTACTGCTCTATAGCAATTTTTCTGTTCTCTGATTAACTTTCACATCATGCTATTCCTCCTCTTTCCCCCAGGAGTCATTTCAATTCTTATTTCTCTCTTTAAGTCTCCTATACCATCACCTGCCCTCTCGCTCTTGGGAGAAAAATTCATTCCTCCATCCTTTTCTAAAGAAAAAAAAGAAGGCAGTAGAAACCTTGTGTTGCCAGTATTCTCTATTCCATATTCTACATGTCAAAATGCTTCTATACGATCTCTCCATTCTATTCTTCTTGGCTCCTGTCTTTGATTAAAAACATCTTTTCAGAGGCTAACTCTTGGACCTAATCTTTTGATCCCATTCCCTCTCTTCTCCTTAGGTTTACTCCTTTTATCATCCTCCTTCTCTCTGATCTCTCCTTATCCTAGTGGCTCCCTCCATGCTGTTTTCAAATATTCCCAGATCTCTCCCATCTTAAAAAAAAATCCCTTTATCCTCTCAAGTTGTTGTTCTAGTTCTCCATTCTTTCATGACTAAACTAGAAGCCTTCTCCACTCATTGTCCCAATGTCTCCACCTCCCACTCCTCAAAATTTTGCAATTCCATCATTGCAATGAAATCACTTTCTCTAAATAAGCAACAATCCCTTAACTATAAATAGAATAACCTTTTCTCAGCCCTCATCTTCCTTGTTCTCTCTGATGGTTTTGATGTTGTTAACAATCTCTTCCTCCTGGATATACTCATCTCAGGAGTTTCATGATATAGCTCCCCTTATCTTCCTTACTTCTCCATGAGTGCCTTTACTTGATCATCACCCATGTCTTGCCCCCATCTATTGGTATATCCCCAAACTCTAGCTTGAGCTTTCTTTCTTTACATTTTTTTTTGCTGAGGCAATTGGGGTTAAGTGACTTACCCAGGGTCACACAGCTAGGACGTATCTGAGATCAGGTTTGAACTCAGGTCCTCCTGACTTCAGGGCTGGTGCTTTATCCACTGCATCACCTAGCTGCCCCTGAGCTTTCTTTCTTTACCCTCTCTCACAGTGATCATTTCTACACAAATAACTTCTCAATCTATCACCAATTGCCTGCGGGATATCTCTCCCTGTATGTCCTCTCATAGACATTTCAAGCAACACATTTCAAATAAAACTCATTTTCTTTTGCCCTAAACTCATTCCTCTACCACTTCTCTATTTCCATCAAGGGCATCATCACCCTATCCAATCACTCAGATTTGCAGTTTCAGAGTCCTCCTTGACATTTTCCTCTCCCTTTTTACCTTTCAGTCTAATTGATTGAAAAGTCTCAACAACTGTACCTCCACAACACTTCTCATAACCATTCCTCTTCTCAGTTCATGAGGCACTAGTCTGAACTCTCATCCCCCTTAATCTAAATTATTGCAAAGGCTACTTAATTGGCTTCCCTGATGCCTGTCTCTTCCCTTGTAAATACATCCATTACACAGTTACCAAAATAATTTCCCTAAATTATAAGTCTGGCAACATCCTTCCTCTGTTCAAGAATTTTCAGTGGCTTCCCATTAGTTCTATCATAAAACACAAATCCTTTCTTTTGATATTTAAATCCCTAAACAAACTGGCTCCAGTCAACTTTTTCCATATTACTCTATGTACCCAAATTGGACTGTTTTATATTTATTGTAAGTAACAACCCATCTTTATTCTTGGTCCCTTTACACACATGTATTCTGCCTTTACCTGTCACTCTTATAACTCCTAGCTTCTCTCAACACTTATATTTGATGTTACCTCCTACACAAGACTTTTTCTGGTCTACCTCCTGAAATGACTTTGTTTTTGCTTTTCCATTTCCAGGTTATATTTGCACCCAACCAATAGAATTCAAGCTTCTTGAAGGCAGGAATGATTAGATATTTTTCGTATTCCCAAAATCTAGCACAGTGCCTAATACCAACTTAATAAGGCCTTGTTGAATTATCTGTTACTTAACTACAGTATATTTGGTGCCATATTTCTTTTTACTTATATTTTTCATATTTCTGTTATATTTTCTCCTAGATTTTACATCGACTAAGTGGCACAGTGGACAGAGTATGGGTTTTGGAGTGGGAAGACCCAAATTCAACTCTTGCTTCTGGATTTCCTAACTGAATGACTGTGGGAAAGTCATTCAACCTGTATGTGGAACTTACCTCAGAGAGTGATTGTGAGGTTAAAATAAGTTAACCAATGTAAAGCACTTTGGAAACTTTAGACTATTATAAAAATGCTAAATAAAGTGTTGCTATTGTTATTATTATTTAGCCTTTGAAAGCTAGGGACCATGTCTTCTCCCATTTTTTCTTCTGTCCAATAGTACCCAGTATAGTGCTACCAGTGTGGTGGGTGTCTCATAAATGAAGGAGTCTGCATAATACAGTGGAAAGACCACACAAAGAACCTAGGTATGAATTAAGTTTGACTATTTATTACCTTTGTGACCTTGGCTTTACCTTTCCAGACTCAGGCTTCCATGTTGAAACTCTCGGAGATGATTTTTCCAGCTCTGTGTGCTTTCTAAAAATATTGTTTCCTAGAATACATAATCCTGACAGGATCGGATTTTAGGAAGCAGAAAGGTCTGTGCTTGAATGGCATTGCATGCATTTTTGTCTCTGGGCTCTTGTTCCTGGAACTCGGACTTCGGGATCTGCCAGATGGACGTTGTTTTGGTCAGTGGCAAAGTCATTAATGTTTCCTCACGGCTTCTCCCTCTCTTTTCATTTTCTTTTAGTATTGCAGGTAACATGGAGACGAGATTTTAGAAGTAATGGCAATAGCTGTCCTCTTGGTATGGCTTCCCCAGAGCTGTGACTTTATTTTTTGCAATTTTATTTCAACCACCTTTCTTCTAATTGACCATTTGCAATCTAGGGGGATTGTAGCAATGACCTGTGCTGTTAAGAGGGAAGTAATGGAGTGTCATCCTGACAGGGAGCAAGCCAGGCTCGCAGGGCTCTGACACCAGCCCTGCCCTCATTGGCCAAGGGAAGATGTGGTTTATATTAGTGACCTGGAGAGAGTTCATGCCCTTTGGAAAGAGTGGGTTCTATAGAATGACAGGATGATTAATGCTTTATTTACATCACTGACATCTAGACTGTCAGAACCCTTCATCAGCCTTTGATGTAAAACACACTGAGAGGCCCTGAGTCTTCCTTATCTCCATGGAGGAGAAGAATCAGAATTGAAGAATGGTGGTAGTAGTGGGGACGGAGGGAAGGGATGGGAAGATTCAGATGCTGAGACTTCCCAGGATGGAGACAAGGCTGAAAGAGCTACACTATCACTCACTAAGTGAGATGCTGAAACCCCACAGGGGCTTAGGGTAGGCAATATGGTGGTGGAGGCAACATGTTCCCTTTTGCTTGGACTGTCCACTCTTTCTAAGCCCTTCCTCATTCCCCTTTATCTTGCTCTTCTCCCTCATCTTTGTCTCAAACTGTCCTGATGGAGAAAAACGATCTGATAAACCTTCCCATTAAGGTGATTCTGACATTGACCTCCCCAACCCTGGCAAATCAAAGGCACCCTGAAAGCTACCTTATATTCAAGGGGTACTGTCTTCATCCTTCACATAAAACCACATTTTTTTTTTTTTTGCTGAGGCTATTGGGGTTAAGTGACTTGCCCAGGGTCACACAGCTAGAAGTGTTAAGTGTCTGAAACCAGATTTGAACTCAGGTCCTCCTGACTTCAGGGCTGGTGCTCTATCCATTGTACCATCTAGTTGCCCCATAAAACCACAATTTGTGAGTTCCTACTTAATTCTTCTTTTACTACATCAAATAGAGGAGAAATTAATTCAAAGCAGTAAGTCAGTTAGCAGTAAGTAAGCCAAATTCAGATTTACTGTGTGACAGACACTATGGTGAGTTTGGGGGAATATAAAGAAACAAAAAACCAAAAAAGAAATCCCACTCTCTGCCCTTAAGGAAGTATTCTAACACAAGACTTCTTAAACTTTTTCCACTTGCGACCTTTTTTTTGCTAGAGAAATTTTTATTTGACCCCAAGTAGATAGATATAGAAAATAAGTTTAAGAATTTAAAGTTTAAGAAGTTTTTCAAGTTTAAGAAGTTTGTTCTAATGGGAGACAATATGTAAATAACAAGAAAAATATTTAAGATATAGACAAAGACTATACGGGGGGGAGAGAGAGAGAGAGAGAGAGAGAGAGAGAGAGAGAGATGGATAGTTGGGGGACTAGGGGAAGGTCTTCTGCAGAAAGCTGGCTTTAATTTGAATCTTAAAGGAAGTCAGAGAAACTAGGAGGAGACAAAGGGGCAGAGCATTCCAAGCATGGGGGAAAGTCAGAGCAAGGACATGGAGATGAGATAGAGTGTCATGTTCAAGGAACTGAAAGTAGGGAAAGTATAGTTGGATTGTAGAGTGAGTTAAGGGGAACAAAATGTAAGAAGATTGGAGAGAAGGAAATCAGGTTGCAAAGAAATTTAACTATCAGAGAAGTTCATAGTTGATACTGGAAGTAGTAGGGACCAACACGAGTACCTAGAGTGGAGAATGACATAATCAGATCTACAATTTAGAGAAATCACTTTACTAGTTAAGTGGAGGATAAGTTGGAGTGGGGCAAGGCTTGAAGTAAGCGGACCAGATGGGAAGCAATGAGGGAGTGAAATAGAGATATGGCTGAATGAGTGGAGAGAGGGCAATGTATATGGGAGATGTTCCAGTGAGCCATCTCTGCCATTTGTGTCAGTGTGGTTTCTATGTGATCCACATGGCTCAGGAAATGGGGGACTTCTGAGAACAGTCCTTTATATAGGAAATGGTAGGTGTCTCTCCTTTTTGTTTTGTGTCTCTAACCCTTTCTTTTCCAACTTCCCCTAGCATTGTTTGTTTCCTCCTCTCCTTACTGAGACTTTCATAGATTGGGGTAAGGAGACAGACTGATCATTGTCATGTAGTGGAATTGTATGCTGTTATTATTGTTTTTATTTCATTATTGCTCTTATCTGATACAATAAAAAAGTTCAAAGGCAAGTTGGTGTCCTATCATTATGATGTTTTTCTATTTAATGATCTGCTGACTAACAAGCAGATGGATAAAAGACTGCTTTTGTTATTGAATAAGAGTATTGGGATGTAAAATTGCCTTTCATAGATCATTGGAAGCATCTTTGGAACAATTTCAGTAGCAGACAGGATGTTGGGGATTACATGTACCTTGTTCTGTTCTCACACAGTTTCTTCTGCTAAGTCTCTATATTTTGGAAGCTCTTCATTCTTTGTATTTGGAGATGAAAAGTATGTAATATGGTGGCATCTGTTAAAAACATTTTTTCTTAAATATTTATGGATCAATGTTATTTTCAAGCAGTTATGGGCAACAATTGTTTTTAATGATGCTCCAGTTCCAGTACAGTTCATTTGTTGAATTTTCAAGGATATTTTGAAGGATATATGTATTTGTAGGATGGATATTTGCTATTTGTTGGTTTTTTTTATAAGGGATAGAAAGCTTCTGTTCTAATTCTAGCTATCTGATTTGTGTCTAGTAGGTACCACATTTTTACAAACCTATAACGAGTGATGTGCTATCTATTTTTCTCTATTTCATTGAATAATCTGCATCCATCAACAAATCTGGGATCCTTAAATATAACCATTTTGTAATTTCCAGAGACAATGAGCTGATCAAGAATTTGTATCAAAAATTATGCAATTACTATAAATATAATTCATATGCCTCAGAGATTTTGTTGTTAGTTCTTTGACTACATCTTGTTGGTTGAGTGTAGATGTTACCCATGGAGTGCTTTTTGATTTCACTCTTAGACCTTTCTTCTTCATAGAGCTCCATCCACAGATAAGTCAGTTTGGGTTACATTCCACAAATCCAATGGCATATGCTTATTTTCAGAATTTCTCTTGCTTGGTGTCTTGGTTCCAAAGTAATTCTGTAAAAATTTCAACCTATTTAACATTTAACCTAACAATATCTATCAATTTTTGCTTCTTTTTTTCTTGAGAAAGTGTTCGTTTTTCTATAACTGCCAATGGGTGATAAGTCTCATGCGTCATTAACAGTATGGTTTGAAGCCTTCTCGATTCATTGTCACCAATGATACTGTGTCATAAATATATGTTAAAACTTGTATTCCATAGGTATTAATTGTGATCACGGTGGTATTCTTTCCATTAAACTTTGACTTTAAAATAGTAGCCAGTCTCCTGATACACTAGCTTTTCCCATTTGTCCTATGCTCAGTTTGTCTTTTTGGCCAAGGTATTTTTAGATATCACCTCCATGCTCAAGATACATGAACCAATGGCAAAGGAGATTTTTTTCTCCTGTTCAGAGAGGGTTTATGAATAAGTGAAATAGGTGGGCACCACAGACACAGTGAATTAGAGTAGTGCCAAGAAAGTAATTTTTCCTAACTAGAGACCTGTGGATCTAGAAGTTTACTATTAGAGACTCATTTTTTGAATAACAACAGTCCCCCATGCTATGGGGAGGGAAGATTGGGGAATAGTAGTTGGTGGAACCAATGGCTGAGTTGTGAAATACCATCCAGGGTGATATATCGGATGTATTTTGATACTACTACAATAGCTATAAAGACTTGCCAGGAACTCTAAAATGTTGGCCGAGTTCTGAAAATATTTTTTTTTTATTGAGTTAGTGTACTGGTCAGTGTGATGTAACTACATCTATGAATCTAAGAAATAAATAGACAAGTGTAGGGCTAGAGGCTGACTACTTAGAAATACTCTAACAATCACTTTGACATGAAAAATAGGAGAGCAAATGTTTCTTCTTCATCTTCTCTATGTATATATGTATATTTTAATTATTTGCTGAGGCAATTGGGGTTAAGTGACTTGCCCAGGGTCACACAGCTAGGGAATGTTAAATGTCTGAGATCAGATTTGAACTCAGGTCCTCCTGACTTCAGAGCTGGTGCTCTATCTATTGCGCCACCTAGCTGCTCCCTTCTTCATCTTCTGATCCACATTCTCCCCAAATAAAAATATACTTAATGGTTATAAAGTCATAGAGATCAGTGGTAAAGTATGATTATCTTGTCTAATGCTCAAATCTTTAGACAATGATTGCATCCTTCTGGGGTGGAAGAGACCCATGATTAGGTCAGTGAAAAATCCAAACCTTCTATTATTGTGTGAAAGAAGGAATTTCTCCTGAGTTTTATTGCTCTACTTTGTTGTACCTGTGGAAACGCGAGCGGCAAGCAGGCTTGCCATACTCCAGAGTCCTGAACTAGCTTCTTTACTGAGCTTAGTAGTTCACTGACTCAGAATCATTTACTGGAAATGCTGACAAAGATCTGGTGAGGAACCGAGGAAGCTCTGCATTTGGGTCTCTTCTAGGCTTCTCCCCACCACTTTAGAGCAAATTGTTGATTAATTGTCCTGCAATTCACAAAAACTCATAAATGAAGAATGTAAGAAAAGAGAAAAATTGAAGAAAGGGGAAGAGTAGGGAAAAGTTATGAAACATGCATAAAGATCAGCCTCCAAAGCTTCTTGGCTGCTCTGTTTTTCTGTTCTCCAGTGGAAAAAATGATGCAAAGTATGGCAGTAGAGCTAATGAGTCACGACCCTTAATGACACACATGTGGTTTCAAATCCTCAGCCTCCGGCACATAGCTCTCTCCATCTAACTAGGTTGTAGAGTTTTTTTTTTTTCTTTTCCTTTCTTTTTCTTTTTTTAATGAGCCTCTTTCTGTCCCTCCCATATTACTGCCTGAAACACATAATGTCCTACTGCTGTCTTCAAAGTGCCCCTAGCCTAGGATGCTGGCTTAAAAGAGGTCTGTAGTTAAGAAGAGGAAGGGATTATCTAACTTTTCTCCATTATCTATGATAGTCCTTCTCATCTGTAACAGTTCTTTATTAAGTTAATAATAACATCCTGTTTGCTTCCATGTCATCTTCTGAATTTAGAGAAAAGAGATACAACTAGTGGTTGGGAGCTGATTGTTAAATTTTTAGAGAAAACATTTACACACTTACAAGGAAATGCCTTGAAAACTGGCAAGTGATACAAATCAGGTCTTGATTTATTGTTTTACTGATTTCTAGACTTAAGAAAGTAATGGAAAAAATGTTTATAAAGTTGATTAAGCTTAAATGTGTGACTCACATTCTTTCTTTGGTGATGGTGGTAGTGGTGGTGGTGTGGAGTCAGTTGTTAAACATTTACCAGTACATCCCTGGAATCAATTTATGATCACAGGGAATTATTGAAGATAAAATAAAAGTTATAAGGAAGATATTTAACAGTCTATAGCTATCTAGGTTTCTTTTATTCTAATTTGGGATCTGTTGTGAGATCCAGACAGGAGCTGCTCAGCTCTGCCAGGATGGCACATTGACTGGAGAGAGGGTTTTAGCATTGAAGATTTTTCTGTTTTATAACAAGGAGTAAACAAAGTGAGCGGAGGCTTTTATTTATTTAATATCCATTCAGAAAAAGGAGATCTCAGGCATTTTTGAAGATAGATATCATGATTAAGCTTTAAAAAAAGTACACCCAGATTAGTGGAATTATTTTGGAGCTCTGTGGTTATATTTATAGATTTGTCCATCACTAATTATTTCATTCTCCATCTCTCCCATCTTCTTCTGGAGAAAAGGGGGTTAGTTTGACCACAATTCCTGATACTTCTGCACCAGGTTATTATTTTCCCTGGAATGCATTTCCCTCACTTCTTATTCCTATCTCTTTTTTTTCTTTTTCCTTTTTTCTTCTCCTTTCTTCCTCCTTTCCTCATTACATCCTCTCTTCTTTTTGCTATTTGTGCCCTTCCACTCATTCCTTCTTCTTATTTTCTGTTTCCTTTCTTCCTCTTTCTTTCTTTCGTTCTTCCCTCCCTCTTTTTTCTCTTTTAATTCTAAACTTAGTAATCCTCAAGAAAGCAAAGATTAAATAAACATTTGTTTGTTTTCAATTTTGAAATCTGACCATACATAAAACCCTAAGCTTCAAGCCATTTTCAAATTGTTAAAAATGTTTATGTTATCTTTATTAAATTAATAATAACATCCTGTTTGCTTCCATGTCATCTTCTGATCTCTCTCTTCTATATCGGTTTTTTTTCTGGATTGTGTTGCTGTTATTATTGAGATTATAGGAATTTGGGACATAATTATAGTCAGTATATATACTTTTCTAGTTCTTCTTTCTTCAGGATGCTTCAATTCATATGTCTTCCCATATTTCTCTGAATTTTTTCATTTTTGTCATTTCCTAAGGAGCAATAATATTTTATTATATTGCTATTTCACAGTTTGTCCAACAGTTCCTCAATCCAACACTGCTTGTTTCCAGCTTTTTTGCTTTTATGAATAAAATCGCTATTAATATTTTTTGTACAGATAATCCTTTTTCCTTTTAATAACATCTTTAGGGTACAGGCTTGTAACTGGAATCATAGGTTAAAGGGTATGAACAGTTTTGTAGCTTTTAACATTTATTGCTATGGTGTGTTTTTCCATTAAGTTTAGGTTGTGAAATCAATCCTCAGGGTCATTGAATCATCAGCATTTGGAGCTGGAAGTTACCTTAGAGATTATCTAGCATGGACTAGTTATTGTGTGGACGGGGAAACTCAGGACTACAAATGTGGATGTTTCTTAGCACCAACTACTTGTTGATTACTTTACAATATACTGAAGGAGATTCAAGAGTAAGATAAAAGCAGTCATCATCCTCCCAGAGTTTGTAATCTGGCTGGAGAAAAACATGTAAGATATTTCTCGTTAGTCACACTTTGCAGGGAGAGTAATTCTAACTTGGATTCAGAAAACCTTAGTGCAAATCCTAACCAAGGGATCCTGAGCAAGTCACCTGGATAAGGGATAAGTTCCTTCATCTGTGAAATTGTTTAACAATAAATTTAGTATTATGTTTAATAATAATACTTTATTATATACTTTACAATATTATAATGGGAAAAAGGCTTTGTAAGTCTTAAAGTACTAGGTAAATGTGAATTGGGGCAGCTAGGTGGCGCCATAGTGGATAGAGTTGCTAGTGTGAAGTCAGGAAGATCCCAGTTCAGATAGTGCATCTCAGACACTTACTAAGTGTGTAACTTAACCCTGTGTGCCTCAGTTTCCTCATCTGTAAAATGGGCTGGAGAAGGAAATGGCAAACCATTCCATTATCTCTGCCAAGAAAACCCCAAATGACCAGTGAAAATAAGCAGAATTGGGAGATGGAGTATATTTTGCAAGGTCCAGCAAGGAGGTCAGAGTCACTGGACCAGATTATGAATAGGCTTTAAAAACCAAATGGAGGATTTTATATTAGATTCTGAAGGAACTGATTGAAGAGGGGAGTGAGGTGATACAATTAAGGAAGATCATTTTGAGAGCTGAGTTGAAGATGTGCTGATGTGGGGACAGACTTGAGCCAGGGAGGTGCTGCCATCTGTATTCGGGCTCAATCAATTCCTTCTCTGGGTATGGATAAGATTTTTCATTATAAGTCCTTCAGAGAGGTTGAAAGGATTTCTTCTCTTTAGTAAGGACTTAGTTAAGATTTTATTACAAAATCTTATATAATCATAATGTAATGAACTATAATATAATGTAAATAATCCATATTCATGGTGAATTAATTCACCATAGTTTCATGGATTTTCACCATGGTTTCCTCACCTTCACTCAGCAGAGAAGTAAAAGCAATAAGAGTAATCAAAGACTGGATCTTGGCAAGGCAATATTGGTGATAGGATAACAGGGCAAGGGACTGAAGAGAACACAATGTAAAGTTCAGCAAAGGTATCAAGAATGGGAAAAGAAAGGAGTGTAGCCATTGCAGAAGTGATAGTCTGGGCAAGGGGAAACATAAAGACTGGAGGGATTGGAGATCCCTATGGACAAATAGGGTTACGGGTTGTAAGGTAGAGAGAAAGATGGAAGGACAAATGATTATGAGCAGATGAAGAAATTTCAGAGTTCACAAACATGGACGTGGAACACTTGTGGGTGATGGCAAGATCAAAAGTCTGACCATTTCTGTGAGTAGCTGAGATGCGGTGAATAAGTCATGGAAATTAAAAAGTTGAGGAATCGGGAAGTTAGAGAGTTTGAGGAAGTATCAACATGTATGTTAAAGTCCCTCTGTATGAGGGCGGGATTTGGGGAAGAGAGAAAGTCTTGAGTCAAGTACTGAGCTCATGAGGAAGGGTGTCTGAAAGGTAGATAACCGCTACTAGAATCTTGAATGGATCAACAAGCATTTAGTGAGAGCCCACTATACATCAGATACTGTGCTAAACACTGGGAAGACAGTGAGAGGTAAAGATCGGTTCCTGTTCTCCAGGAGCAGTCTCTTTAGAAGTGATGAAGGGATGAACTTAGGGTATAACTGTGAGGATATAGGCTATGGCATCCCTCTCAGTGGAGCTTTGAAGGAAAACCTTACACTCCTTTAGAGGAACCTCAGATGAGTTCCTCCATGAATTAGTCCTTCCCATTTTCTCACCATGTAAACTCTTCTTCCCCATGTCCACGCACTGAGGCTTTAGGTTCAGGGATTTCTCCTTCCCAATTAAATTTGTCTTTCAAATGTTGATTTAAGATAACATTTCATGTTTCTTGCCAAAGCTGCTTGTAATAGCTCCCCGCTACTGTTCCGTACCTTAACTAAATGTGTCTTAAATGTGTTCTCCTTTTCAACAATTGCTCTAAGAGCTCCCAATCATGGAAGGACTCCCAAGAAGAACTTTCCTGTTTCCATGAATGTATTTCCTAGTAGAACCTTCATGGTGGAGCACGAAGTAGATGTCCTTAAAACTCACCCTTTTTGGAATTGTTTTTCCAACAATTCCAGTCACTGTTTTTTCTCCCTAAAGCACAAATGCCTGGAAATGTCTGACTAACGAGAGCATCATGTATTTTTTTGGGGGGGAGAGTAGGGGCAAAACAATTCTGCTATCTGCTCCCAGGAATGCAGCCTTCCTGTTTTAAGAGCTTCATCTCCTAAGGGTGTTTTTTTGTTGCTTTTTAAATCTTTTGGAGGAGGGTGGCTAAACTACGTAGTCATCTCAGTCTACTGCCAAAGAAATTTGCTTCTATCATCCTGTCCTGCTAAGAGTTATGCTTTCCAGTTCAAAAGGGTGTTGTGGCGAACGGATCATGCCTGATGGACTGAATCATAACTGAGAAAAGGGAGTCAGTTTCTGGTCCTTCCTTTCCAATATGGCAATTTGAACAGTTTGGGTGGGCTTCCTGGACAAAGAACTCTAAATATGAGTCCTGGTGAGTGTGGAGGTGTCTAGAAGTATTTGTTTCACAACCTAGAAGTATTTGTTTCACAACATAAGACACAAATCAGAACCATTCAAGGTAGTTCTCCCAGCATTATCCTAAGCCACGGTCAGATGGACATGATTTTCACTCGAGCTCGAGACTAGTTTCCTGGCAATGTCGAGAATGTCCCCAGCTTAGCTATGTTCTAATACCACTATTGTGGAACTAAAATCTGTTGCCGAGGAAGATCACAGAGGATCTCCGACCTGATAACTTATTTCCAACAAAGCAACAGTATCAGCATGCCATTGTATTTTGTTTGGAAGAACAACCTGGGTTATTCTGGAATCATAGGTCCAGAGGAGTCTGGGACCTCAGAGGCCATCTAGTTCAAGCCTCTAATTTTCTTCTCCCTTACAATGACTAAAGGTTTTCTGGGAGTGATAAATCCCAGGGAAACCATGGAGACAGTCTGTAGTATCCCTTACTATTTAGCCACCTAAGTCTCAGGAAGATTAAGAAAAAGAAATGAGAAATGGTACTTCATGGGTCTCTGATTTCTTCCAGGTGGTTACTTCATCCCTATCCCTTCTACATCTTGAGAGGTGGGTTCAAGAACTGCTCTAGCCCCAAAACATTAGCTCCTAAGTCTCTGACTCTCCATCAGTAAGTTCTACTGAACTTAGCCAGCTCGGTCTTTGGATAACAGAAAACAAACAATATCTCTAGACCTGCCAGAGATTAACGTTACCCCACCACAGATATAGCCTTGGAGAACAGAGGATCCTCTCCATATCAGTAGAGTCATACTTCAGTGACCCACAATCATGGCCTGTTTAGAGACTTAAGTACAATGGCATGAAAATATCTCCATAAAACTGCAGATGTGAGATTCAGTGATAACTTCTTCCAGATTTCCAGTCAAGTCTATTTTTTTTTTTTTTGCTAAGGCAATTGGGGTTAAGTGACTTGTCCAAGGTCACACAGCTAGGTGTTAAGTGTCTGAGGCCAGATTTGAACTCAGGTCCTCCTGACTTCAGGGCTGGTGCTCTATCCACTGTGCCACCTGGCTGCCCCTCAAGTCTTTTTTTTACAGGTAAAATTTTGAGGGACATTGAAGCCAGATTGCAGTAGGTTGGAGGAGAGAGGAGGAGGATCCCCTTATTGCCTGTTCAGTTCAATAAACATTTTGCAAGCATCTAAGTCACGCTGGCCATTTTGCTCGGTGCTGGGGAAAAGTAAAAACAGGAAATGATAATGAAAATGGTACTTGAACTCAAGACTTACCTTTTAGTCAAGTCAAGTCAATAAGCATTTATCACCATATAGTATTTCATTTTAAAGAGTGCTGAGAATACCTAGAAAAAAAATGGACCACGCTCTCAAGGAAGTCACAGTCTGATGAAGGAAACACTATGGACAAACAA